>JBBHAA010000837.1:1572500-2035000 GCA_037953035.1 Aquarana catesbeiana
GAACAAAAAAGGGGATGCCAGATAGTGTAGTATTTTGAGCAAGATGATACTTTTATTCAAGTCAACAGCATGTACTCACATGGAGCAGATGTACATCACATGTATATCCTACGAGCGGCGAGCTCGTCAAACCCGATCTGTGTCAGTGCCTATCCCGTCCCTACGCGTGACGTCACCCAATCACGTGACTTCATCAGGGGATGACAGGGGAGGCACATTCATGTCTTTAAATAGTTTTAACATTATAGTGAATGAGCGGCCATTTTTTTATGGCCCGGTGTGATGTCATGGCGGCCATGTTTGGAGAGACCAGTCTCAATGCACCTGCGCGGCCATTTTCTTGGTTAGAAGGCACGTTAATAGTGCCAAGGGCTGGGGTCTATGCTGGATCAGCGGCCATTTTCTTGTGGCCAAGTGCAGTGTGCTGGCGTCCATGTCTCAAGAGATTATATCTGCGGCTGTAAACTGAGCATTGCTCGTACCATAGACGCCAGTAACACACTGCTGATACTCTGTAGCCGCAAATAAAACTATGGGGAACAAATTGACACAAACCATGCTGTAAATATAGCACCTTTAGGTGGTGGCTCAATAGACCTAATGCTAATAATATTTTATTTTAAAAAACGCACATATAATCGCAAATATAAAAAATATTTTAAAATATAGAAAATGTAATGTAAACAGGGAAATGGGACTAGCGCACAGCGCTTTTTATTTAATAAGGACATGAAATGGAAAAAATATATATTGTAAAACTGGGACTAGCGCTCAGCGTAATGCTCTATATCAACAGTACAGAGCATTTAACACTGGCTCGCATGTATTAATAATTCCAAAGTGTCCCTAGTGATAGACTAATAGTTAACATCATGTGGGAACATTCTAATATGACGAAAATATATATATATGGGCTCTATTAATGTGTATAGGACGGGATAGACTCTGGCAGCTAAATCGCAATCCTTACATGCAAGAAC
Organism: Aquarana catesbeiana; assembly: GCA_037953035.1. Taxonomy (NCBI): domain Eukaryota; kingdom Metazoa; phylum Chordata; class Amphibia; order Anura; family Ranidae; genus Aquarana; species Aquarana catesbeiana. Next base: position 1,573,481 of record JBBHAA010000837.1, read on the forward strand.
TCTATCATATATTAATACACAGTATATGTCCACTTATAGTCAATATAAAACCTAAAAAACTTTTTTAAAAGGAGATCCATACACAAAAATAAAAACAAGAAACTAATGGTACAGTATATAAAAGAGGTTACGGTTATGTAAATAAAGGGGAGATAACAATTTTCCTGGGGAGAGAGCTCATCTTATACAAAATACATATAAAAACACTAGAAGGTCTAAGGAAGGAGAGAGCAGGGAGTGTATAAAAACCAATATTTAAAAATCACTGATAAAACAGTTAAGATTGAACTCAATATTCAAGCCTCTGGGTGAGAAGGTATCTAATGTGTATATCCATTTGGATTCTAACTGGCTAAGGGTCCTCACCTTGTGTCCGCCTCGCCAGTGTTTAACATATGGTTCTATTCCCCAGAATCTTAACTGAGTGGGGTCCTTGTTGTGGTGCACCAAAAAATGTTTCGACACACTGTGCTTGTCATATCCTTTGAGGATATTTTGCACGTGCTCTTTAATACGCACCCTGAGTGGTCTTTTCGTGCGACCTATATATTGTAGGCCGCAACTACATTCTAGAGCATAGACAGCTCCTTCCGTATTGCAGCATATAAAGTCGCTGACCTCATATGATTCTCCTGTGCTAGTGGACGTAAAATTTAATTTTTTCTCATTTGGACGTTTCGTTTTTAAACACGCAAAACATCTTTTACAAGGAAAGAAGCCTTTTCCAGTAAAAAAGGAAAATGTTTTCTTTGGTGGGTCGACCACACTCTTAACTACTTTATCTCTGATGGTAGGTGCTCTTCTGTATATGAACCTTGGGTTGATAGGTAGGGTATTGTACAGATCTCTGTCTGCCAGAAGGATGTGCCAATGTTTTTTGACTATTTTCTCTACCTTCTTATACTGTACATTAAAATCTAGGATGATAGGAGTTACTGTCGGTAATGTCTCCTTTTTGATTTTCTCTTTGATTAACTCATTCCGATTCATTTCCGTCACTTCCGTGATTTTCTTCTTGATATACTTTTGATCATAGCCCTTTGTGACAAACCTCTGGCCTATTTTTTCTGCTTGATCTAGAAAGGTCTCCAAGCGGGTACAGTTGCGTCTTACCCTCATTAGTTGTCCCTTGGGTACATTAAAAAGCCAGTTTCTGTGGTGGCAGCTTTCAATTGGCAAATAGCTGTTCCTATCCACATTTTTAAAGTGCGTTTGTGTCCATAATTTAGAATTTTCCTGTATGATATCCAAATCAAGGAATGTTACATTCTTTTCACTTATTTCCCAAGATAATTTGATATTCCTGTCATTTTCATTTAATCTTTCTAAGAAACAGGTCAGCTGATCAGAGTCTCCTTTCCATAATATAAACACGTCATCAATGTATCTTTTGTAAACTATCAACTCCTGGGGTCTGTTGTTAAACACCTGTTCTTCTTCCCACTGGGCCATGAATAGGCCTGCTACACTCGGGGCGAATTTTGCTCCCATTGCCACGCCTGTCTGTTGATGGTAGTAGCTCTTATCATACCAAAAGTAATTATTCTTAAGGCAGAACTCCAAACATTTTATTATAAACTTTCTTTGTGTGCATGGGAGTGTAGTGAAAGATCTTAAACCCCATTTCACAGCCTCGCATGCTTGGTAGTGGAGTATTATTGTGTATAGGGAGGACACGTCTGCAGTTGCCATAATCCATGGGCCCTCTTCTCCAGGGACCTCTTCTATGATCTGTAGCATTTCCTTAGTGTCCCTCAAATACGCTCTCGTGCTCTGAACAGCTGGTTGCAGGAAGAAGTCTATATATTCACCTATTCTAGCAGTCAGTGAATCTATTCCGTTCACTATTGGTCTTGGCGGTGGGTCTGTCTTGCTTTTGTGTATTTTCGGTAATGAGTATATAATAGGAGTCCGACAGGAATCTGGTAATAAAAAACGGGCTTCTTTCTTGTTTAAAATGCTTCTTTTTACTCCTAATTGGACCACCTTTTCAAGTGCTCTTCTGCACTTAAACATGGGATTGCTCAATATTTTATTGTAGGTGGTTTCATCTCTCAGCATGTTCATCATGCTCTCATGATATTGTTCTTTTGATAAAATCACAATCCCCCCTCCCTTGTCTGCTGGTCTTATGACCAGATCTTTACGTCGAGTCAGTTTACGGATACCACTTCTAATGTAGCTGGGTTCCTCTTTCTTCTTTATCTTCAAATCTTTAATATCTTCTAAAACCATCTTCTTAAAAACCTCTATAAATTTGTTGTCTCTTACAGGTGGATTAAAAACCGATTTATTTCTTAAGGTACTGTGTAAAATTCCATCAATGTCTCTCTCCCCATATCTTTGTTTGGAAGGATTTCCTAGAGTATATTTCTTAAAGAGGAGTTCCACCCAGGGGGGCCGTCAAAAAAAAAAAAAGTTAAAAGTCAGCAGCTACAAATACTGCAACTGCTGACTTTTAATTGGACACTTACCTGTCCCTGGGTCCAGCGATGCGGGGGATCGAAGCCCCGCTCGTCCCCCCCCTCCGCTCGTCGGCGCCGGCATTTCAACTGTGGGCGCCGGGCTGTAGCTTCACAGCCTGGCACCCACTGCGCATGTGCGAGCGGCGCCACGCGCTGTGATTGGCCGCTCAATCACCTGGGACCTGTAATGGGTCCCAGATGATTGACAGGAGGGAGGGAGCAGAGCGGAGCCCTTCCTGTGCCTGGGGGGAAGTGATGTCACCAGCCCAGGCAAAGGAACAGGCAGACTACGAGGGACCACCTAGCAACAGGCATTTAGAGGTAAGTGAAAAAAAAAAAATATCCAAATGTTTTTTGGGTTTTTTTTAGAATTTTTACAGGTATTTTTGTTTTTTGGGTGGAACCCCACTTTAATATTGAGTTTCCTCACAAATTTCTGGATGCCTACATATGTCTGAAATTTGTCTAGGTTCTTAGTCGGTGCATACTTTAACCCCTTATCCAAGACCCCTATTTCTTCATGCGTAAGCGATTGACCACTTAGGTTAAAAATGCCTTCCCCTTTCACTCTCTTTTTCTTTTGCTCTCTCTTGCCAGATCGTTTTCCTCTTTTCTTTCTTGACTTCTTCTGGAGCTTCTTGTCTCTTCTATACCCCTCGGTGGGTGGTTCTCCCTGCCTCTGTCTAAAAAAGGCCTGGTGTACTCAGCCCCACCTTGGTGTGTCTGATACTGTCTATCGTAGTTATTTTCATCTCGATCCGTGAGTGGAGCATAGTGATTGTAGGTAGGTATTGGGCTTCGTTCGTGATGTCGAAATTCCCTTTGTTGTAATCCTCTTCTCTCACCATACCCATAATCCTGTATGGGACTTCTACCTTGTGAGCCATATTGTTCATATGCAGGTCTTCTATCGTCTCTGTATTCGTAGGGTGGCCTTCTCTGTTCTCTATGATCCTGGGGTGGTCCTCTATAATCTCTATGTTCACAAGGGGGTTTGTGCCAGTTGTTCCCATTCTGGTATCTCTTATTATTCTTCCAATAAAATGGTTTCCTACCCCCTTGTTGTGGTGTTCGATCGTTGTAGTGCGGTCTTCTGGTCGCCTGTTGGGGGGTATATATTTCGTGATTTCCGTATCTCTCCTCTTGAGTATATTGTCTGGGTGTTCTTCCCGGTGTCGTTTCTTCGTTTCCCTCTCTTGGATCTAAGTATCCTCTCCTGGTGGTATTCTGTGTGGGTGGTTCATGAGTCTGTTGCGGATAGACTCTCACCTGTTTTTCTGGTGTTGAGTATGTTGAAATTGCATCCGCTTTTCCCAATTGGCTTTGCCATTTAAAAACCTGATCATTCTTAAAATCATTAATATCCCTGATATATTTTTTGCTCTTCCTCTGCTGTACTTCTTTATCTTTCTTAGTTAGATCTTTATTTAATTGTGTCGTTAATGTTTAAAATTCTGCTGTATCCTTAAATGTTTCTAGTTCCTCTCTTATTTCAGCTATATTCTGGTCAATGATTTTGGTTTTTCTGCGTTTCCTATCCAATAGGAAGCCCAATAGCTCTAAACCTTTTAAGCACCTTTGAAACATATCTCAAAGAAAGTATCGTACCGAGGAAGTTAAGATGGGACGTACCCCCAAATGATGGACTAATGGACCAGGAGTCAAACGACGAGTGGTTCAAATTCTTCAATGAAAAAGGTTTAGAGCTATTGGGCTTCCTATTGGATAGGAACCGCAGAAAAAACAAAATCATTGACCAGAATATAGCTGAAATAAGAGAGGAACTAGAAACATTTAAGGATACAGCAGAATTTAAAACATTAACGACACAATTAAATAAAGATCTAACTAAGAAAGATAAAGAAGTACAGCAGAGGAAGAGCAAAAAATATATCAGGGATATTAATGATTTTAAGAATGATCAGGTTTTTAAATGGCAAAGCCAACTGGGAAAAGCGGATGCAATTTCAACATACTCAACACCAGAAAAACAGGTGAGAGTCTATCCGCAACAGACTCATGAACCACCCACACAGAATACCACCAGGAGAGGATACTTAGATCCAAGAGAGGGAAACGAAGGAACGACACCGGGAAGAACACCCAGACAATATACTCAAGAGGAGAGATACGGAAATCACGAAATATATACCCCCCAACAGGCGACCAGAAGACCGCACTACAACGATCGAACACCACAACAAGGGGGTAGGAAACCATTTTATTGGAAGAATAATAAGAGATACCAGAATGGGAACAACTGGCACAAACCCCCTTATGAACATAGAGATTATAGAGGACCACCCCAGGATCATAGAGAACAGAGAAGGCCACCCTACGAATACAGAGACGATAGAAGACCTGCATATGAACAATATGGCCCACGAGGTAGGAGTCCCATACAGGATTATGGGTATGGAGAGAGAAGAGGATTACAACAAAGGGAATTTCGACATCACGAACGAAGCCCAATACCTACCTACAATCACTATGCTCCACTCACGGATCGAGATGAAAATAACTACGATAGACAGTATCAGACACACCAAGGTGGGGCTGAGTACACCAGGCCTTTTTTAGACAGGGGCAGGGAGAACCACCCACCGAGGGGTATAGAAGAGACAAGAAGCTCCAGAAGAAGTCAAGAAAGAAAAGAGGAAAACGATCTGGCAAGAGAGAGCAAAAGAAAAAGAGAGTGAAAGGGGAAGGCATTTTTAACCTAAGTGGTCAATCGCTTACGCATGAAGAAATAGGGGTCTTGGATAAGGGGTTAAAGTATGCACCGACTAAGAACCTAGACAAATTTCAGACATATGTAGGCATCCAGAAATTTGTGAGGAAACTCAATATTAAGAAATATACTCTAGGAAATCCTTCCAAACAAAGATATGGGGAGAGAGACATTGATGGAATTTTACACAGTACCTTAAGAAATAAATCGGTTTTTAATCCACCTGTAAGAGACAACAAATTTATAGAGGTTTTTAAGAAGATGGTTTTAGAAGATATTAAAGATTTGAAGATAAAGAAGAAAGAGGAACCCAGCTACATTAGAAGTGGTATCCGTAAACTGACTCGACGTAAAGATCTGGTCATAAGACCAGCAGACAAGGGAGGGGGGATTGTGATTTTATCAAAAGAACAATATCATGAGAGCATGATGAACATGCTGAGAGATGAAACCACCTACAATAAAATATTGAGCAATCCCATGTTTAAGTGCAGAAGAGCACTTGAAAAGGTGGTCCAATTAGGAGTAAAAAGAAGCATTTTAAACAAGAAAGAAGCCCGTTTTTTATTACCAGATTCCTGTCGGACTCCTATTATATACTCATTACCGAAAATACACAAAAGCAAGACAGACCCACCGCCAAGACCAATAGTGAACGGAATAGATTCACTGACTGCTAGAATAGGTGAATATATAGACTTCTTCCTGCAACCAGCTGTTCAGAGCACGAGAGCGTATTTGAGGGACACTAAGGAAATGCTACAGATCATAGAAGAGGTCCCTGGAGAAGAGGGCCCATGGATTATGGCAACTGCAGACGTGTCCTCCCTATACACAATAATACTCCACTACCAAGCATGCGAGGCTGTGAAATGGGGTTTAAGATCTTTCACTACACTCCCATGCACACAAAGAAAGTTTATAATAAAATGTTTGGAGTTCTGCCTTAAGAATAATTACTTTTGGTATGATAAGAGCTACTACCATCAACAGACAGGCGTGGCAATGGGAGCAAAATTCGCCCCGAGTGTAGCAGGCCTATTCATGGCCCAGTGGGAAGAAGAACAGGTGTTTAACAACAGACCCCAGGATTTGATAGTTTACAAAAGATACATTGATGACGTGTTTATATTATGGAAAGGAGACTCTGATCAGCTGACCTGTTTCTTAGAAAGATTAAATGAAAATGACAGGAATATCAAATTATCTTAGGAAATAAGTGAAAAGAATGTAACATTCCTTGATTTGGATATCATACAGGAAAATTCTAAATTATGGACACAAACGCACTTTAAAAATGTGGATAGGAACAGCTATTTGCCAATTGAAAGCTGCCACCACAGAAACTGGCTTTTTAATGTACCCAAGGGACAACTAATGAGGGTAAGACGCAACTGTACCCGCTTGGAGACCTTTCTAGATCAAGCAGAAAAAATAGGCCAGAGGTTTGTCACAAAGGGCTATGATCAAAAGTATATCAAGAAGAAAATCACGGAAGTGACGGAAATGAATCGGAATGAGTTAATCAAAGAGAAAATCAAAAAGGAGACATTACCGACAGTAACTCCTATCATCCTAGATTTTAATGTACAGTATAAGAAGGTAGAGAAAATAGTCAAAAAACATTGGCACATCCTTCTGGCAGACAGAGATCTGTACAATACCCTACCTATCAACCCAAGGTTCATATACAGAAGAGCACCTACCATCAGAGATAAAGTAGTTAAGAGCGTGGTCGACCCACCAAAGAAAACATTTTCCTTTTTTACTGGAAAAGGCTTCTTTCCTTGTAAAAGATGTTTTGCGTGTTTAAAAACGAAACGTCTAAATGAGAAAAAATTTAATTTTACGTCCACTAGCACAGGAGAATCATATGAGGTCAGCAACTTTATATGCTGCAATACGGAAGGAGCTGTCTATGCTCTAGAATGTAGTTGCGGCCTACAATATATAGGTCGCACGAAAAGACCACTCAGGGTGCGTATTAAAGAGCACGTGCAAAATATCCTCAAAGGATATGACAAGCACAGTGTGTCGAAGCATTTTTTGGTGCACCACAACAAGGACCCCACTCAGTTAAGATTCTGGGGAATAGAACCATATGTTAAACACTGGCGAGGCGGACACAAGGTGAGGACCCTTAGCCAGTTAGAATCCAAATGGATATACACATTAGATACCTTCTCACCCAGAGGCTTGAATATTGAGTTCGATCTTAACTGTTTTATCAGTGATTTTTAAATATTGGTTTTTATACACTCCCTGCTCTCTCCTTCCTTAGACCTTCTAGTGTTTTTATATGTATTTTGTATAAGATGAGCTCTCTCCCCAGGAAAATTTTTATCTCCCCTTTATTTACATAACCGTAACCTCTTTTATATACTGTACCATTAGTTTCTTGTTTTTATTTTTGTGTATGGATCTCCTTTTAAAAAAGTTTTTTAGGTTTTATATTGACTATAAGTGGACATATACTGTGTATTAATATATGATAGGGTTCTTGCATGTAAGGATTGCGATTTAGCTGCCAGAGCCTATCCCGTCCTATACACATTAATAGAGCCCATATATATATATATTCGTCATATTAGAATGTTCCCACATGATGTTAACTATTAGTCTATCACTAGGGACACTTTGGAATTATTAATACATGCGAGCCAGTGTTAAATGCTCTGTACTGTTGATATAGAGCATTACGCTGAGCGCTAGTCCCAGTTTTACAATATATATTTTTTCCATTTTTTCCATTTCATGTCCTTATTAAATAAAAAGCGCTGTGCGCTAGTCCCATTTCCCTGTTTACATTACATTTGAGAGACCAAAGAGAGACCATCTCCTCCATTTACACTTTATGCGGTTGTCCCAGTGCCGCAAGGTAAGGGGCCACTACCTATCTGCGTGTGTTTGAGCACGAAGAGGATAAACACCCTCTCTCTTTCGGCACCCCACCGATTATTTGTTGCACATTTGGATTTTAAAAGGATCACTGAATATCTCCTTTGAGTTTGCACTGGCACATATGCTTCATTGTACTTGCAAAATAATTTGGTCTGGACTTCACGCAGCTATATTTCTAGTGGCATTTTCTACTTGGGTCATATAGAGTGATGCCACACACCTATGTTGCACTGATGCGTTTTTTTGCACAGTTTTTTGCACAATATTTATTCTGTATAGTTTTTCACTTTGTGTCCATATATATTCACCTTGCAGAATTTGCACTCTTTTTATCCATATATTTTATCTTTATTTTTTGCATATGTTATCTCTGTGATATTTATTATTTGTTACACATGTTTTACGATTACATTTTAGTGATACGGGTTGCACAGTGACACTATAGCACTTTAAGGTTTATCTGCACAAGCTTTATTAGCACTAGGTGTGCAAGAGGATTATACCTAATGGTTCCCTGCACACACTGCACCGATACAGGATAGATATTCACCCTTTTACATCGCTGGATTTTTTTTTCACAGGATACTGTGCAGACAGACATACTACCCGTACACCCCTCCAAATTTTTTCTTTATATTTTTTCTTTATATTTTGTTTTACCGCACACTATCACATAGTTAAGCTTCAAACCTTCTGGCACAAAGTCATTTGGAGTGATGAGACCAAAATTGAGCTTTTTGGCCACAACCATACATGCTACATTTGGAGAGGAGTCAACAAGGCCTATGATGAAAGGTATACCATACCTACTGTGAAACACAGAGGTGGATCGCTGATGTTTTGGGCATATGTGAGCTACAAAGGCATAGTAAATTTGGTCAAAATTGATGGCAGGATGCAGTATGTTATCAAAAAATACTAGAGGAACACTTGCATTCATCAGCCAGGAGGCTGCTCATGGGATGTACTTGGACATTCCAACATGACAATGATCCAAAACACAAGGCCAAGTCGACCTGTCATTGGCTACAGCAGAATAAAGTGAAGGTTCTGGAGTGGCCATCTCAGTCTCCTGACCTCAATATCATTGAGTCACTCTGGGGAGATCTTAAATGTGGAGTTCATGCAAGACAGTCCAAGAATTTACAGGAACTGGAGGCTTTTTTGCCAAGAGGAATGGGCAGCTTTACCATCTGAGAAGATAATAGGCCTCATACACAAATACCACAAAAGACTTCAAGCTGTCATTGTAAACTTTTGATCAGGGTCATTTGGGTAGTTTTTGTTTTCATTATGATTTAAAAAGAGTAAACACAGTTGATTGATAATAGATGGCTTCAGCCAAACACTAACCATGAGTGAAAGAAACGTTTTTGTCTTATCATTCATATTCTCTGAAAAATGGCCAAGAAATCATAAATTCTGCCAAGGTTTGTAAACTTATGATCACAACTGTATATATATGAGTACATATTTATACAAGAAAGAATGGGGTGTGGGATTAAGAGTTTATTGAAGTTAATCTAGACCAATATTTAAAGTAAAGGGTTAACGTCTAGTTCATCATTCAGCCCACATGGCGCAAGGGTATCTAATCGGTATATCCAGAAAGATTCTCTTGCGCAAAGGCTTATGAAACTTTCAGCTGCTGGGAAATTATTGGGTATTGCTTCAATTACCCAAACTTTCAGGTCAAGGGAGAAGTGTTTGTAGTGAATGAGAAAATGTTTGGGGACACTATTTGTCAGACCCAGTGTCCACTAGGTGCCTGTGTTCCTCAAACCTTTTACGGAGTGTATGGATTGTGCAGCCTACATATTGTAGGCCACATGGACAGGATAGGCAATACACCACAAACTCTGATGAGCAAGTGTAAAAGTCAGATATGGGATATTTTTGGCCCTTAGACTGGAATTCTTTTTGTCTATGGGTGACATGTGAGCAAGTCAGGCAATGGGACTTAAGACATTGACACATGCCTTGAATATTGAAAAACTTCAGGGGGGCACTGGTGGAGGAAGAAGTTGGTTTTAATCTGCTAGGTGCAATTTTGATTTTTAGGTTCCTGGCTTGTCTGTAAGAGATGAGGGGTCGGGCTGAGATTGTGGATTTAAGGTGTGGGTCCTCTTGTAGAATGGACCAATGCTTTTGGAATATGCGTTCCATATTTCTAAATTTAGTGTGAAAATTAGTTGCGAATCTCAATGGTTGTATGGATGAGTTATTTTTATTATTTTGTCTATCTGTGTTATTGCTTTGCTGTGTGTAAAACATGAAGCTTCATCTATGAGGGTGGGTAACCTTTCTCTAGGAATTTTTGTTTAAAATGTTGACCATGTGTAGCGTAATCTTCATCTCTAGTACAGTTGTGTTTGAGGCAGCAGTATTGGCTTTTGGGGATGTTATTGATCCAACAAGGGTGGTGACAACTGTGGTAATGTAGATAAGAGTTGCCTGTGGTTGGTTTGGTGTAATTTTGAGAATGTATCATCCCTTGATCATGACTGAGTTAAGGAAAGCCAGAGATTTATCGTCACAGACTGAAATGAATGATAAACCTATACCATTGGTGATGTTATGTGGGCTACGAATTGTGGGATTAGAGATTTAGGACCATACCAAAATGATTATGACATCATCGATATATCAGCCATAAAATGTCAAGTGTGAGGAAAAGGGATTGTTATGCCAGATGTAGCGATTCTCCCACAGACCCATGGTGAGATTGGCATAGCTTGAGGCAAAATTGGCTCCCATGGTTGTGCCATGGGTCTGTAGGTAGAAGTCGCTATTGGATTCAAAGTAGTTATGTGTCAAGCTTCCAAGATGAATTGGGCTTGACTGGTGTCCAGCATAGGGTCGTCATTAAGGAATTGTAGTACAGCTCTCAGGCCTACCTCATGTGGTATAGAGGTATATAGTGAGACTACATCTAGGGAAAGCCATATGTAAGATTGTTCCCAGGTGTAATTTTTGAGAGTTTGTAAAAGATGTATGCTGTCTTTGCTGTATGAAGGTAAACTTTGAGCTAATGGCTGTAGGAAATTATTAGTACATATGGAGAAATAGCTTGTGATGCTTTCCATGGCAGCCACTATAGCTCTACCAGATGGGTTTGTGGGGTCTTTATGAATTTTGGGAAAGTGGTAAAAGTAAGGTCTGTGGTAGAATTGATGTTTAATGGGAGCCTTTTGTAGGAAATTCCAACCGTGTGTAGGCTCCATCGGACATTTTCCATCGGAATTTCCGTCGCACAAAATTTGAGATCTGGATCTCAAATTTTCGGACAACAAAATCCGTTTGCATAAATTCCAATCGTGTACACAATTCCGACGCACAAAGTGCCACGCATGCTCAGAATAAATTACGAGATGGAAGCGCTCGGTCTGGTAAAAATAGTGTTCGAAATGGAGATAGCACATTCGTCACGCTGCAATTTTTTAAATAGTTTAATGCAGCGCATTCTCTTCTTCTTTAGAATGCTAGAAGAATGAAGTTGTTTTCCTGCTCATATTTACACAGAGTTCTCACAAACTGATTTCTTTATTATTTCTCGTGATCTCAATGAATAATATTAATTTTGTTTTTTGTCACATCTCCATAATAATGTTTTTTTTTTCCTTTTTATCAGGATCTGCATTTTTTTATTTTTCTAGTGCTCTCCATAATATTATTTCTTGTTTTGTGTGTCAAGTTACCACAACATCATTATTATCTTGTATTTTTTTTACCTCAAGGAGGTTGGTTGGTGTCCCTTGTTAATTTGACCTTGTATTTTTGAAATGTACCTTTCTACTCACAAACAAATGTCCTTTTTGAAGTAAAACACATAGGCAAGTATTTGTGAAAAAGAAATAGCCATTTATTATGGGTCATAACAAAATAAAGAGGAAGGTAACGCCGGAGAAACTGGTGAAATTTGCGAAGCCTTTGTACCCCAGGGCATACATCAATAATTTTACAGTCAAAATTGGTGGCCTGAGGAGTCCTTATAATAGGGAGCACAATCCGGTCCAGGACTACAAGAGATCAGGAACAGCAGCAGATGACATCTATGTCCCCAGGCTGTGGTCATACCACAGCCTGCAACTTTTGCCAGACCAGACTGAACCCAGGCCATCACACTCTTGTCTTCCTTAGACGCTTCCTTCCAGGCTATGGCTCTGGTGTTGGAGTTGTGGCAGGAGGTGGAGGAGATGGAGGACCATGGTTGAACTCACAAACGTGGCTTTGGCTTGTGAGTTCGCCCCTCAACCCCTTATTTAGGGCTTGTAACATCACTTCCTCACATAAGAGGCATTGGTCCTCCTCCATTTTCAGCATTTTGCAGGCTGTCATGTAGGCATAGTCCTCTTGAACACTGGGGGGGTTTCTGAGGGCCGCAGTAGCCTTCAGAAATAGGCCAATTGCTGCCTCCTTCAGGTTACACCTCTTTCTGGCACTTTTATGTGAAAAGGCTGAGGGGAGGGACCTGGGATTCTGGAAGGCTACTGGGCCCGGCCACCTCCTGGCTGCCACTTACCCCCGCCACCTCCTGGCTGCCACTTTCCACGGCTCCCTCCTGGCTGAGACTTTTCTGTGCATGCAAAAGGGACATAGTTTTAGTTTTTTGTTCATCAATCACACACAATTTTCAGCTCATGACTGTTGCAAATCGAATGTTAATAAATAGAAAAGACCATAATTCTGACCCCAGCATTTTTCATTCTTGTCACAATCATTTGTGGCCCCTACTGTCTATTGATATGTAAAACACTTTGTGAAATTAGAAATTAGTTATCAAAACTAACATATATTTAACATCATTAATTTGACAAACAGAAATATTTAGAAGAATGCAATACCTGCTTCAAGCTGGGCTCCTCCACATGTTGCTGCCTGGAAGGCCCAGGTTGGTCGTCGGAAGCCTCAGCTGGGGGGGAGGAAGCCTTGAAGGAAGACTGGAGAGTGCTGGCCTGGGTTCAGTCTGGTCTGACAGAAAATGCAGTCTGTCATAGTACTACAGCCTGGGTACATTAATGCCATATGCTGCAGCTCCTGATCTCAGGGAATCCTGGACCTTATTGCGCTCCCTATTATAAGTGCTCCTCATGCCACCAAATAAAAATTAGGGCCTTCAAATAGGGGATGTCTGCCGTTGGGGATCACCGGCTTCACAAATTCCAGCAATTGATTCAGCGCTGCCTCCTCTTTGTTTTATTGTTATAAAATGGGTGGTTTACCTGCCACAGACAGGGCAGCTCCCTGTACATATCAATGAATATGGGGATAAAGTCCTCATTGTTGAATAGATCCATTTTCTCTGCAAGACACAACATAAGACAAACCCTAATGTCAGGCGAAACTGTCCTAATCTTGACACAATATCAGCCTCAATTTATAAGCAGTATAGGCCACTGATGCACCAACCTAAAATTGGACCTTCCTTATAACGATCGTCCTTCCGTTACTTCATCCTCTGCTCACAGATCGTACGTACGACACACGCGTGTTATGCTTTACATACACTGTACATGCGTGAAACTCCGCCTGCCCCTGACATTCTTTGTAGTCTATTCCCGGCCCCTTCTCTTCGGCACAGTGGGAGAGAACATGACGGAGAGACAACATGTGCATGTAGAGGAGAGCAGCAATGACGAAAGGCCGGAGCCCCGAACCTCACAAGGAGATTGAAGGCCTCAAATATTTCCTTTGTAGAGATGGTGGACATCTTGAAGAGGGCCGACTATGACGGGAATCATGGACCTTCCTCAAACCCAAATGTGAGAAAGGCCAAGATCATGCCTAAAGTTTTGAAGGTCTGCAGAAGAATTTTGGGGTACGGCGATCCAAGGATCAACTGAGGAAACGCTGATCAGACCTGAAATTGAGGGAGCAGGATCAGTACAGAAGATTCAAGAGAGTGCTGCAAAAAAGTAAGCATTATGGCGTGTGTTCCTATTCTTCTTAACGTTCGTACTGCCCCATGTGCTTTTCTTTACTGTTGTACATTTTAAAATGGCTACTTTGATGCTCATGGGCACAGTAATCGGTCATAGGAAACATTGTTTGTTTGCCCACTTTAAGATGTTTTTGGCAGATACAGGTTAACTACATTTGTTCAGGCCTATTTGTATTAAAATAAGTTTGTTGTCTAGATGGGTTTGTAACTACAATGAAATTGTTTACACATCTGGACGCAGGAACACTAGTGTGGGACACCAGAACAAACTTTTTTGGGTGTCCCACACATGTGCTCCAGTGGATACTAGGGGTGTCTCCATGTGTGATATTTTAACAAAAAAGGAAAGTATTCCAGCTTGAGAAAGGAAATAAAATGTTCTTCAGCTTGGAACTCCAAAACAGACAATTGTACGACACTTCCAAGCAATGTTTCATATTCCTATTTCTGGCATCAAATATCTGTGTGCTAAGTATACCTATTTTTTATTCACATAGGGGAGAAAAGACTTGGGACATCTGAGGACAGCAGAGACCCCCCACCTCCTAAAGAAGGGGAAGCCACCAAAACACAAGCAGAGGATGTGGAGGGAGACGTATATGAAATGGGTAAAATTGTCATCACAACAGGTGAGTGTCTCAGATCACAGCTTCAGGTAAGAGATCTATTCCTGGATATTTATAATACACGGTATGTTTTTTTCTTTTAGGTGATGTGGATGTTGTGGAAGAAGAATCTCATTTCGCAAGTGAAAGTGCCCAGATCCTCATCGGGTAGAGAATGGGGTGCAATCATGATTTAGAAAAGATAAAGGAAAACATCAATGGTGTTCAACAAAAAACGAAGAGCATCATTGATGTTTTAGGCAGAATAAAAAAAATAACAACATTTTACCATTTTATTGTGTATTTTTGAATTGCACACAGTGCACACAGTGTGTCAACATGTGCTATCTGACATCAGGGGATATCAATGTACACGTTTTGTGGGTACAACCCCTTCCTCCCAACTCAATTAGGTGAGAGGAAGCGGTTGCACCCCCAAAAGACGTCCATTGATCCCCTATGATGGGAGCTAGCACATGTTGACATTAGGCATGGGATCAGGAGGGAAATCTCCATTTTGACTCTCAATTTGTGTGCATCTTCAAAATTTGGCTTTTATAGGGGTGACATTACCCCATCTGATGAAGGCAAGATCAACACAGTTTGGACATACTAATGTCTGATATTGCCTTCACTTTATCAAAGTTGAACTTTGTAAGTTCCTGAGTTGTGTATGTTATGCTTTGAAACATGCCTGTTTAACCAAAAAAATGATCTTTACAATGTGAAAAAAAAATATATACACCAAAGATGTTGGTTTGTTCAAAAACCCTTTTCTAAGGCACATGTGAATGTGCTTTGAGTAAAATGTTTTCTACTCAACAATGTGTGGCTTCTTCTTTCAATGCTCAATAGCAATTTTTGTAGTAAGTTGGTGTTTACAGTGACAATGGGGGTTATTTACTAAAGGCAAATCCACTACAAGTGCACCTTCAGTGCAGTTTCATGTGCACTTTTATGTGTTGGAGTGCAAAGTGTATTTGCCTTTAGTAAAGAACTCCCACGGTGCTTTATAATTTGCCACAATCACTCCATTTTCATGACTTCACAAAATTAATTCATGGTGCTGAAAATGATGAATATTTTTGTCAGTAATGCATTACATACATTAACAACAAAAACAAGGTGTGTGTAGCAGACCCACAATATAATAATAGTTCGCTGAAGAAGAGATTGTCACCTCATGTATCAAATAAATTACATTTGCACTATAGAAGAAA
Organism: Aquarana catesbeiana; assembly: GCA_037953035.1. Taxonomy (NCBI): domain Eukaryota; kingdom Metazoa; phylum Chordata; class Amphibia; order Anura; family Ranidae; genus Aquarana; species Aquarana catesbeiana. Next base: position 1,589,344 of record JBBHAA010000837.1, read on the forward strand.
ATGTCCAAAAAGAAAAGCCCATTGGAGAACCTAAGAGACAGCTAAAAGAAACCCAGGCATTAAATCAAAGGAAATCTTCTTTCAGTTTAAGTTCAAAAATTGTTGATAAAATGTTTCTTAAATCGTTTCTGTCATATCAATGGCCCCCCTACCCGCAAAGTACTCCATACACTTCTGTCTTATTTCGCGGGCGCTTTGGGGGGGCAAGCCAGGACGGCCAGCTTCAAGCGCCGTCAGGGTTTCTTCTTGAAGTCTGGCCTCAGGCCCAACTGAGGCCACGTAGTTCATTGAATTCCTCCTTAAATAGTTGTGTAGAATGCAGCATGTAAGGATTATATGGTTAGGTTTATATTCCGCCATGTTGATTGACATAAGCAGTAGGCGGAACCGGCTGGCCATTATCCCGAAAACGTTCTCCACCACTCTTCTGGCTCTGGCCAGATGGTAGTTATAAATCCTCTGGTCCGGGGTGAGGGTCCTCATGGCTTCAACGGTCAGCTGCTCAGAACGAACTAACAGAAAGCACTGAAAATCATAAAGGCTAGAGCTGAAAATCAGAAACGAGCAGACAAGAACGCACTGGGAAAAAAAATACGTAATAGAAATACGAACCCACAAGCACAAACTGAAGAGCAGTAACGATCGGAAAAGCAGGAGGCTGAAAAGCGCAAATAATCTGTCACCAAATTTCTACTAACACGAGATTAGCAGAAGGAGCCCAAAGGGTGGTGCACCTGGTATTGAACTTCCTCTTTCTAGTGCCGTTGTACATGTTTTACATCACCACGTTCTTGACGTTCGGAATTTCCGACCAACTTTGTGTGACCATGTGTATGCAAGACAAGTTTGAGCCAACATCCGTCGGAAAAATCCATGGATTTTGTTGGAATGTGCAATCGTGTGTACGAGGCATTTGTGTCAGAAAGTAATCTTAATGATTCTTTAAGATAGTCAGACTTGTTTTGAACTACTAGGCCACCACATTTATCTGCCGTTTTGGAGTTTTTGGTAAGGTCATTAAGGGTAGTGCGTTCAGAGGGAGAAAGGTTGGATGATGAGGAAGGAGTGTGAAGATTGTGTTGGCACAGGTGACGTATGTCTTCATAGACAACCTGGTAGAAGGTTTGGATGAATGATTCTTTGGCAAAGTTGGGGTTAAAGACGAACTTGGGGCGAAAGGCTGTATGTTGAGTGCATGTTGAGTTAAAAGATCAACATATTGTTCTTCATCTTCAGTGTATAATTGTTCTAGAAGAGATTGGGCTGTATGGTCTGAAATGGTGGAATCCAATGTAACATCCTGGGTCGTGACAAGGCGTCAGCCCTTACATTCTTAGTAGTGGGTAAGAATGAGACAATGTAATTGAAACTAGACAAGAAAAGAGCCCATCTGGGAGAGAGGCGTTTAGCCTCAGACAAGAATGTGAGATTCTTATGATAAGTAAGAATGAGAACCGGCACAGTGGTACCTTCGAGGAGATGTCTCCATTCTTTCAGGGCTAAAATGGTCGCCAACAGCTCTCTGTCACCAATCTCGTAATTGCACTCTGCAGGTGACAATTTCTTGGAAAAGTAGCCACAAGGATGCATAGCACTCCCAGAGGTAGGACGTTGAGACAGAAGGATGCCAACACCAGTCTCAGAAGCATCAACCTCAAGGATAAAAGCGAACGTAGGATTAGGTAGTGCCAACACAGGAGCAGAAACAAAGGCGGCCTTGAGACTCTCAAAGGCCTTAATGGATTCCGGAGACCAACTCCATGGGTTACCGTCCTTTCTGGTCATATCAGTCAGGGGCTTGACCAGAGACGAGAAGTTACAAATAAACTTCCGATAATAGTTGGCAAAGCACAGGAAATGCTGCATAGGACGTAAACTCACGGGTTGGGGCCACTGTAGGACTGCCAAAAGTTTCTCTGGGTCCATCGAAAAACCAGCAGTGGACCAGCAGGAATGTAACCTGTTCACGATGGAACTCACACTTCTCCAGTTTACAATAGATTGTTCTCTCTTAGTTTCTGAAGCACACGACAGATATCTGTGTAGAGGCTCTCCAGGGACTTGGAAAATATGAGGATATCATCGAGATAAACCACCACACATAACTGCAACAAATCTCAGAGGACATCGTTAATAAATTCCTGGAAAACTGCCGGAGCGTTACAAAGGCCAAAAGGCATTTTGAAGTATTCATAATGGCCTGTTCTGGTATTCCACTCGTCGCCCTCCTTAATCCTCACAAGATTGTATGCCCCTCTCAAATCAAGCTTCGTGAAAACCGTTGCTCCCTTGAGGCGGTCATATAACTTCGTAATCAACGGATTCGGATAGGCATTCTTAATCATGAAACAATTGAGACCCCTATAATCAATACAAGGTCTCAGTTCACCACTCTTCTTCTTCACAAAGAAGAACCCAGCACCAGCAGGAGACAAGGATTTGCGGATGAAACCTCAAGAAAGTGCATCTGCAACATATTCCTCCATCGCCTTATCCTCCAAGACCGACAAAGGGTAAACCCGGCCACGAGGGGGTAGGGCACCAGGTTGAAGGTATATTGCGCAATCGTATGGCCGGTGTGGAGGCAAACTACCGGCTTGACCTTTGTCAAAGACATCGCAAAAATCGCGGTACTCCTCTGGCAGAGAGGAGAGTGAAAAGGTGCACAGGACCTTGGCTACCTTCTAGAAGCATGTCTCACTGCATTGTGGTGACCAGGAGAGAACCTCAGCATGGAGCCAATCAAAAGAGGGATTGTGCCTCCGTAACCAAGGATAACCAAAAACCAGTGGAAACTTAGATGAGGAAATAACTTGGAATTGGATTATCCCATGGTGAAGAGCCCCTTCGGCCATGGACAATGTAACTGTCTCATGAGTCACATGGGCAGGCTGTAGCGGTCTCTCGTCAAGAGCCTCAATGGCAAGTGGAGTGTCATGCAGCTGCAGCGGATCAAGTGTTTCGATACAAAGGCAGCATCAATGAACAGGCCTGCAGCCCCAGAGTCGATTAGAGCCTGTATCTCGACAGACGACTCAGCCCAAGAAAGGGTGACTGAAACCAGGGGCTTATCCTTCTGGATAACTGGGGATGAACACAACGTCACCTAAGGTCTGTCCATGACAAGACCTCAAGGTTCGCACGTTCCCTGGACGGGTAGGACAAGACTTCAAAAAGTAACCTGCCTGGCCACAATAAAGGCACACTCTCTCCCTCCTCCTAAAGGTTCTCTTATCTGCAGAGAGACGCGTGAAACACAAGTGCATGGGTTCACCTTCACTGCCCGACTCATTACCAGGAGGCATGGGAGGTGAGGGAGGCACAGGTGGGACTGCAAAGCTCGGAGACAAACGTACAGGAGGCTTCCGCAAGCGCAACTTAAAAGGGAGTCTTTCTCTAAGTCTGGAGTTAATGAGGATGGCAAACGTGATCAACCTCTTCAGCTCAGTGGGTATATCTCGGGCTGCTATCTCATCCTTGATGGTATCCGAGAGACCATGAGAAAAAGCAACCACGAGGGCCTCATTGTTCCACGCAACCTCTGCTGCCAGAGTACGGAATTCACTGGTGTAGTCGGCAACAGTTCTTGTACTCTGTTCGATGGACATGAGGCACTTGGCAGCAGAAGCGGAGCTTCCTACGAAACCTACTTCCTACGAAACCTACTTTGCTTCTGTCAGTGGGAAACGCCTGGGGCAGGATCTCAAAGTTTAACTCAAACTGGTTGAGAAACCCTCTGCATTGAACTGGATCGCCCCCAAATCTCTGGGGAAGCGGAGCGGAACCAGACATGTCTCCTATAGAGATAATACTCGAGGCAGGTGCCTGCACAGAGACTGGCGCAGCAGCAGGGATGGCCTGCAACTCAGGTTGTACCAGAGCAGCCACAGTGGGAGATTCCAGGTGAGCCGTGTGACTCAGGAGCATTTGTAACACAATGGCAAACTGATCCATGGGGTGATCTTGCTCATCCAATCTGGAAAAAATATTACCAATAAGTGGATTGACTGTATCTTCTTAATTCATGGCCTTCGCCTACTGTCAGAAACCATGAAATCAGACCGAGACAGAAGTACAGTTAAATCACACTTGTTTAAAAATTAAAAGTAAATAGAACAAACGTAGTCAAAACATAGCCAGAGTTCAGGAACCGGCACAGATAGTCAGACAAGCTAAACGTCAGGGATGAGAGTAGTAAAACAGCAAGCAGGATCTGGAGCAGAAGGGATGTCAGCCAAGCAAGTCTTTCAACAGGAATGCAGGAGAGCGTCTCTGTGATGTTGACTAAGGCAAAGGCAGAACTCCTCTGGACTGGATGGTTTACGCAGGCAGGACTGACGAGCAGGATCATCATCAGCTGATTAACTGTGGAGAGAGATGGGAGCTGGCAATTAGCCAACAGCTGAGCGGCCAGCTCAGAGAAGGAAGGGCTGAGCCTAGCCCTGACATGTTTAAACCCAAACACATAGTTTGATTACCACCTTAACCACTTGCCGACCGGCTCACGCCTATATACATCAGAAAAGTGTCATAGGTGCCCTGCAGCGATTGGATTTGTTGCAGAACCAATCAGTCTTTAGGTCTAGGCCAATCATTTCTGGGCTGGACCTGCTGATCAGTTCTGGCGAATGAAAATGCTTCCCCTGCCTGTAAGTGTAAAGACAGGCAGGGGAAGTGATGTCATCTCCCTCTCTAGAATTGTTTTCTATTCCAGGGAGAGGAGAAAGGATGTCTTACAGTGGGTTGCACCAACACTACACTGACACAGAAAGCAAAGGCACACTTGTCACCCCCCGATCACCCCCCCTAGTTAACCCCTTCACTACCTGTCACAGTGTCACCAATTGCAGTTTTCAGATTGTTCACTGATCACTGCATTGGTGTCATTTGTGACTCTAATCAGTGTTAGGGCAGTTAGTAGTAGGCCTAGGTAAGTCTAGGGTACCCCCTAATAAAGGTTTAACCCCTTGATCGCCCCCCAGTTAACCCTTTCACCCCCTGTCTCAGTGTCACTAATAGATCTTTTTTCTAATCGTGGTATTAGTGTCACGGGTGACACTAGTTAGCCAGTTAGTTGATTTGTTTCAGGTCAGGTACCCCCATATATTACCTAATAAAGATTTTAACCCCCTGATTGTCCCCTAGTTAACCCTTTCACCCCCTGTGACCAGTGATCTCCGTATTAGTGTGACGGGTGAAGCTGGTTAGTTTTTCATAGGGTCAGGGTACCCTCCGTATATTACCTAATAACGGTTTAACCCCCTGATCACCCGGCGGGTGACATCAGTGGCACCCTGACAGATAGCTCTGACGACAGAGTAATGGTCCCCACTAAGGTCAGGCATACTCGACCCCATTCGTCTTTTGTTGTTGAGGTGCAAGAACCACAGGGCTCTCATATGGAGCAGAAAGCCAGTACTAGTGCTGTTCATCCTTCTGGTCAACTGGCAAGCACCAGCGGCCTAGTGCACCCTGGTCATTCATCCAGCACTGCAGTATCACATGGTGACATGGCGAGTCCCATAAGTGCAGTTCAAGCTTGTGTGGTGGCTAGCAGCCACCAAGAAGACAAACACAGGCTCGTTGAGCCCATCATGCCCTTCCTGCTGCATTTGCCAATCCTAATTGGGAGCCCACCACTTCTGCAGCACCCGTACTTCCCCCATTCACTGGCCAACCCAGAATTCAGGTGGAAACAGTTGATTTTACGTCACTTGATTTTTATACGCTGTTTTTCACAGAAGATCTCTATAGATCTATTGTGGACCAAAGCAATTTGTATGCTGGTCAATTCAACACCGCTAATCCCCAGTTGACCCTTGCCAGAGATTGGGGACCTATCACGGTCTCCAAATTTAAGACCTTTCTGGGCCTATCCCTCCTCATTAGCATAACTACAAAAAGTAGGTTGCGGTCATATTGATCCACTGACCCAATTCACCATATGCCAGTGTTCTCTGCCTCCATTACCAGGGCTAGATACGAGCAGATCTTGCAGTTCATGAATGTTAATGACAATGAACTCTGTCATCCTCGGGGTGGCCCTGAATAGGGAAACATTGAAAATTCGCCCCCTCGTAAACCACTTCAACCAACAGTTTGCAGCCTTTTTTACTCCCGATCAAGTTGTCTGCGTTGATGTGTCCCTGATTAAGTTTTCTGTCCGTTTGCCATTCAAACAGTATCTTCCCAGCAAGCCTGCCACTTCAACCAACAATTTGCAGCCATGTTTACTCCCGATCAAGTTGTCTGCGTTGATGAGTCCCTGATTAAGTTTTCTGGCCACTTGTCATTCAAACAGTATCTTCCCAGCAAGCATGCCAGATATGGGGTCAAGATGTAAAAGCTCTGTGACAGGGCAACAGGCTATACATATAGTTTTATGGTTTACGAGGGTAAAGATAATCACGTGGAGCCAGAGAACTGCCCAAACTACATAGGGAGCGCTGGTAAGATTGTGTGGGACTTGGTGTCAACCTTATTCGGAAAGGGGTACCACATGGACAATTATTACATGAGCGTGCCACTTTTTAGTCACTTGTTTGATCATGGAATTGGCGCCGTGTAATCTAATTGCTGGGGCTTACCCCAGCAGCTTGTAGATTCCCATCTTAGGCTGGGGGAGAGAGCCTGCTTGAGAAGTAATAATTTGCTTGCACTGCAGTGGAGGGATTCATGGAATGTTTTCGTTCTGTCCTCCCTTCACACAGATACGACAGTCCAAATTCCTACGGCAACTGGTGTTGTGGAGAAACCCCTCTGTGTCCATGAATACAACCTTAATATGGGAGAGGTGGACCTCAACGACCAGTTGATAGCGCCGTACTTAATTGCCCGTAAGGCCAGACACTGGTATAAAAAATTGTCTGTATACTTATTCCAATTGGCTCTGCTGAACGCTTATGTGCTATACAAAGCGTCTGGATGAACTGGATCATTCCTTAAATTCCAGAAAGAGATCGTCACAGCCCTTCTGTTTCCAGACGGGGCTGTGTCCCACCTTCCCAACGCAAATGCAGTGAGCTGGCTGCATGAGAGGCATTTTCCATATGTCCTCCCTGGTACCCCTACCCAACGATCACCCCAAGAGGCAAGTGCAGATATAGGCGTGACACGCGCTATTATTGTCCCTCCTGTCCTGACCATCTTGGTCTTTGTGTTGGTGAATGTTTTGAACGCTACCACACACTAGTGGAGTATTAGGGTAGGGTACAGTACAGCACAGTCTAGGGTACACTTTCACAGGGTCTCCAAAGATGCCATCGCATTTTGAGAGACCCGAACCTGGAACTGTTACAGTTATGCCCCGTACACACGGTCGGATTTTCCGATGGACAATGTCCGATCGGAGCGTGTTGTCGGAAATTCCGACCGTGTGTGGGCGCCATCGGACATTTTCCATCGGATTTTCCGACACACAAAGTTGGACAGCAGGAGATAAAATTTTCCGACAACAAAATCCGATCGCGTCAATTCCGACCGTGTGTGGCCTGTTCCGACACACAAAGTGCCACGCATGCTCAGAAGAAATTCCGACACGGGACAGCTCGTTCTGGTAAACTTAGCGTTCGTAATGGATAAAGCACTTTCGTCACGCTGCAATGTTCAAAATGGTTTAATACAGCGCACTCTCTTCTTCTTTATAATGTGACAAGAATTAAGTCGTTTTGATGCTCATATTCACACACACTTCTCACAAAGTTTTTTCGTTACTATTTATCGGGATTCCCTCAATATATTTTGATTTCTCACATCTGACAACATATTTTTTTTTGTTTGTTTTTTTACTTTAATGTAGAATCTTTTTTTGTGTTTCTCTTTTTATTTATTTTTTTTTGGTGATTTTGATTTGTACTCCCGAAAATGTTTGTGTGTTTTTTGTGACAAGTTCCCACAACACCATTGATATGTTGTTCTATTTAATCTGTAGGAGATTGTTTGGTGTTGTTGTCCCTTGTTAATTTCACATTGTACTTTAGAAATGTACCTGAATCGTCACCAACAAACTGTCCTTTTTGGATGAAAACACACACAGGAGAGTAGAATTTACCGAAAAATATTTTATTAAGGGGTCACAACTATAAACAAAGAGGGAGGCAACGCTGGAGAAACTGCAGAAGTGGGCGAAGCCTTGGACTCCAAGGGCAGACATCAATTATTTAAAAGCAAAATTGGTGGCCTGAGGAGTCCATATCTAAGGGAGTGCAGTTTGGTCCAGAAGTCCCAGAGATCTGGAAAGCAGCAGATGACATCTGTGTCCCCAGGCTGTGGTCATACAAGAGACTGCATCTTCTGTCAGACCAGACTGAACCCAGGGTCATCACTCTTTGGTCTTCCTTCCACGCTTCCTTCCAGCCTTTGGCTGTGGTGGTGGAGTTGTGGCAGCAGGAGGAGGAGGAGGAGGATCGTCCCTCTCCATGACATCCGTCTTGTGTGTCAGTTCCCCACTCTCCCCCTTATGTAGGACTTTATAAATCAGGTCCTCAGAAATCTTGCGTTGGCCCTCCTGCATGCCCTGCAATTTGGTGGCAGCCATGCAGGCAAAGGCCTCTTCAGGACTGGGGAAGGCTCTGAGGGACGCCGAAGCCTCCTGGATCAGCCTGTACGCTGAATCCTGCACAGGACTGGGAGTGGCCTTCCTGGCCCTTTTATATGGCAGGCGGAGGGGAGGGACCTGAGACTCAGTCAGGCTGCGACTGGTCCCTGGCTTCTCTTGGCTGACACTTAGCCCCGCCTCCTCCTGGCTGCCACTAATCCCCGCCTCCTCCTGGCTGACACTAATAATCCCACCTCCTCCTGACTGCCACATTCCACAGCCTCCTCCTGGCTGAGGTCTTCCTGTGTATGAAAAAGGGACATAGTTTTAGTATTGTTTTCTTCAATCACACACAATTTTCACCTCCTGACTGCTGCAAATTCAATGTTAACAAATATAACAGACTATCCTTCTGAGCCCAGCATTTTGCATTCTTGTCCCAATTTTGGGTGCCCACTACTGTCTATTGATATGTAAAACACTTTTTTCAATCAGCAATTAGTGATCAATAATAACATCTAGTAAACATCATTTATTTATTGACCAGAAATCTGTAGAAGAATGCTATACCTGACTCAAGCTGGGCTCCTCCACTTCTTCCTGGCTGGAAGGCCCAGGTTGGACATCGGAAGCCTCAGCTGGTATGGAAGGAAGAGTGGAAGGAAGAGTAGAGAGGGATTCCCTGACTTCAGTGTGGTCTGACAGAAATCGCAGTCTCTCGTAGTACCACAGCCTGGGGACATAAACGTCATCTGCTGCAGCTCCGGATCTCTGGGAATCTGTGACCTTCTTGCGCTCCCTAAGATAAGTGCTCCTCAGGCCACCAATTTTAGCTTTCAAATAGGGGATGGTTGCTGTGGGGACCACCGGCTTCACCAACTCCAGCAGTTTCTCCAGCGCTGTCTGCCTCTTCTGTTTGTGGTTATAGTGGGGCTGTCTGACCTGCCACAGACAGGGCAGCTCTCTGTACTTGTCAATAAACAGGGGCAGGAAATTGTGGTCGTTGAAACCTTCCATTTTCTCTGCAAGACACAACACAAGACAAACCCTAATGTCAGGCCAAACTCCCCTAATCTTGTTACAATATAGGCTTCAATTTCGAAGCAGTATAGGCCCAAGTTTAGATCCTACCTTCGTTAGCACGATCGGCGTCTCCGATGCTCCTTCCTCCGCTCACAGATCGTACGTAAGACGCGCGCGTTACGATTTATACACACTGCGCATGCGTATAACTCTGCCCGCCCCTGACGTTCTTTCTATTCTATTCCCCGCCCCTTTTCGTTCGGCGCAGTGGAGGAAGAGCACATGGCGGATAGACAGCAGGATCGTGCTAAGTACAGCAACGAGGAGGAGGGGGAGGAAAGGCCGGAGCCTGAAACGTCCCGATCCAGAAAGAGATTAAAGGACTCAAATATGTCCTTTGGGGAGATGTTGGAGATGGTGGACATCCTGAAGAAGGCCGACTATGATGGAAAGTATGGGCCTTACCCCAACCCCAATGTCCGAAAGGCCAAGATCATGGCGAAAGTGGTCAGGAGTCTGCACCGGAAATTCGGGGTTCGACGATCGAAAGATCAGCTCAGGAAGCGGTGGTCGGACCTGAAATTACGAGAACATGAGCAGTACAGAAAGATTCGGAGAGTGCTGCAAAAAAGTAAGTAGTTGTGCTGTGTTCCTATTGTTCTTGTGTTTATTACGTTCGTGCTGCTCCATGTGCTTTTAGGAACTGTTGTACAGTTTAAAATGGCAACTTTCATGTTCATGGGCACATTATTCGTTCGGATCACACATTTTTTTTTCGGACTATAAAATACCATTGTTTAGCCCATATGCATTTGGCCACCATTTTGAGGCCCTATACTTGTCTTCAAAGAATTGGGTTGTGTAGATGGCTTTGTTACTAGAATGAAATGCAAACTAGATTGTGTGTAAGGAGAGGACACTGAGCAGCTGTTTTCACATCTGAACACTGGAGCACTAGTGTGGGACACAAGAACACCATTTTTATTAGGGGGCCACACAGGTGCTCCAGTGTATACTATAGGGGGGTCTCCATCTGTGAAGCTTGTACCAAACAGGTAAAGTATTGCAGCTTGACAAAGGGCACTAAAAAAGCTACATGTTGGAACTCTGCTAAAATAGACAATTGTACCCCACTTCCAAGCAATGTTTCATCTTTAGAGTTCTGCCATCAAATATCTGTGTGCTAATTATACCATTTTTGTTTTACATAGGGGAGAAAAGACTCGGAGGACACCCCTCATCTGAGGAGACCAGAGACCCCCCCCCCCCTCTGGAAGAAGGGGAAATCCACCCAACACAAGATGAGCAGGAGGAAGAAGACGTGGTGGAACTAGTCACCACAACAGGTGAGTGTCTGCGACCACAGGCTCAGATAAGAGATGGATGGCGGCATTTTTTTTAGACCTAATTTATTTTGGGTTTCCTCTCTTTTTAGGTGATCGTGAGGTTGTGGATGAAGATCCTTTCACATCAGAAAGTGCCCAGATCCTGATCGGGGAGATCATGGTGTGTAATTTACAATTGGAAAACATCAAGCAAAACATCAATGATGTTATTCCAAAATATAAAAACATCATTGATGTTTTGGGGCGAGTTTAAAGCCCCTCCAAATCACTTTCTTCTTTTGTCTGCTACAATGTGCGAAATGTTTTTGTGATTTTTCACAAAGCCAAATTTGGAGGATGCACACAGTGTGCCAACATGTGCTATCTGCCATCACGGGAGATCAATGGACGCGTTTTGGGGGTGCAACCCCTTCCTCAATTATAAAGTAGCGGTGAGGAAGGGCTTTCTCCCCCAAAACACGTCCCTTGATCCCCCGTGATGGCAGATAGCACATGTTGACATTGTGAAATTTGTGTGCATCTTCCAAATTTGGCTTTTCCATGGGTGATTTCCCCCCATCTGAACGCAATATCAAACACAGTTCCTAAATACTCATGTCTGATATTGCCTTCCAGTTCTACCAAATGTGAACTTTGTAAGATCAAGATTTGTGTCTTTCTTGTGGGTTTTACACAGGCCTGTTTTCTATAAAATGCACATTTTGATTTTGGATAATGACACCACAAAAATTGTTATACAACAAACATGTTGGTTTGTCAGAAAAACCTTTGGTAAATGCACATGTGATTGTGCAGGTATTAAAAAGATTGCTCATCAAGAATGTGTGGATTATTGTCTCAACGCTACAACACTTTTGGGGTGATGTAATTGTTGTTTTATGGGAAAATGGGGGTAATTTCCTAAGGGGAAATCCACTTTGCACTACAAGTGCAGTTTCAGTGCAGTTGCAAGTGCACTTGTAGTGAAAAGTGTCTTTGCATTTAGTAAATAACAGCCAACAGTGCTTTGTATAAGGTTACACAATCACGACATTTTCTGCACTCCACACATTTCTGTCAGGGTCAGCTCAAACAAACACAAGCAGTAAATGTCCACAAAGAAGAGCCTGGGGGGAGATGCCTGTCGAGAACTTGAGGTCCTGCAGGCTTCTCCCTGTGGCCAAATACCGCAGGGTAGCGACCAACCTCTGCTCCGCAGTGATGGCTTGCCTCATGCAGGTATCCTGCCTGCTAATATAAGGGATCAGCGAAGCCAACAAACGGTGAAATACGGGGTCCGTCATCCTGAGAAAGTTCCTGAAATCATAAGGATTATTCTCACGGATCTCACGGAGCAAAGGCATATGACAGAACTGGTCACGCTGAAGCAACCAATTCTTGGTCCATGAACTCCTCCCCACCCTGTTCATGGACTGGACTTGTGTCAAGGTCAGGACCCCAACACCAAGCCCCCGCACAGCACGAACTGTACGAGGAGTACGCATACGAAACATGGCTAGAAAACGGTCGGCTGCTCAGAACGAAGTAACAGAACGCACTGAAGAACAGCAAGGCCTGTGAAGAGCGACCTGAAAAACAGCAACGAGCGGACAAGATCGCACAGAAAACTCCGATACGAACTGACTGCACGCACTGAAGAGCAAATACAAACCCACAAGCACAAACTGAACGGCAGAAAACGATCTGAAAGCCACGAGTCTGAAAAAGCGCGAATCGTCTCTCACCAAACTTTTACTAACACGAGATTAGCAAAAGGAGCCCAAAGGGTGCCGCGCTTGGTTCTGAACCGGCCTTTTCTAGTCTCGTCGTACGTGGTGTACGTGACCGCGTGGTTGTCGATCGGAAATTCCGACAACTTTGTGCGACCGTGTGTAGGCAAAACAAGTTTGAGCCAACATCCGTCGGAAAAAATCCTAGGATTTTGTTGTCGGAATGTCCGAACAAAGTCCGACCGTGTGTACGGGGCATTACAGTTACAAATAAAAGTGTTAAAAAAAAGTTAAAAAAATAAAATAAAAAAGCCAAAAATAGTTGTAGTTTTATTGCTCTCTCTCTTTTCACTCTCTATTGTTCTCTCTCTATTGTTCTGCTCTTTTTACTATGTTTACTATGTTTTATCATGTTTGCTTTTCAGGTATGTAATTCTTTTATGCCTTACTGTTTACTGTGTTTTATCAGGTACGCCATTCTGCTGCAGCACTGATTTATTTATCTTGACAGCAACAGTGTTTGCTCTCACAATACGTAAATCAGCGACTCCAGCACTGAAGGAGGTCATTTCACCATCACAGTGAAGAAAAAAAAGAGCATATATGCGGAAGCATGGGGGTAGGTGTGGAGGGGCGATTTGCCCCTAACATTAGTGGCGGATTGCCCCCCATGCTTTGGCGTATATTTTTTACTCTTCTGTTTGGCACAGATTGTTTTGGTTTTATTGAGTTAATGTTTTATTGTTACCATTGTTTGCTTTTCAGGTACACCATTAAGCTGCAGCACTAATTTATTTATCTTGACAGCAACAGCATTTGCTCTCACAATACGTAAATCAGCGACTCCAGCGCTGTAGAAGGTGATTTCACCACCACACTTTAAAAACGATGCATGTATGCCCATCATTAGAAGTGGGTGGATGCAGGGCGGTATTCTAATGGTGGGCATAACCACCGATTAATTTTTTTTTTTATTTAGCCCACAGGCTGCATGAAAAAAAAGAACATTACAATATATGCCCAACAAGGACCAGCAACGTACTGGTATGTTGCTGGACTTTGAGTGGTTATACCAAAATGATGTCTGCAGGTTTAGGTATCATCTTGGTATCGTTCTTTTCAGACAGTGATTGGCTTTCATGTAAAAGCACAGTGGTGTAATGGTTAGCACTTTCAACTAGCAGCAAAAAGGGTCGCTGGTTCGAATCCCGGCCACGACATCATCTGCCTGGAGTTTGCATGTTCTTCCTGTGCCTACGTGGGTTTCCTCCAGGTACTCCGGTTCCCACCCACACTCCAAAGAAATGCTGGTAAGTTAATTGGCCCCTGTCTAAATTGGCCCTAGTATATATATATGAGTGTGTGTTAGGGACCTTAGGTTGTAAGCTCCTTGAGGGTAGGGACTGATGTGAATGTACAATGTATATGTAATGCGCTGCGTAAATTGACAGCGCTATATAAGTACCTTAAATAAAATAAATAAATAAAAGCAATCCTAGCAGCTGATTAGCTGCTAGACTGCTTTTACAAGCAGTGGGAGGGAACCCCCCCCCATCGTCTTCCTTGGTTTTCTCGGGCTCTCCTGTCCCAACGGGAAACCTGATAACGCAGCTGGTGGGTCCGCCAGTTGACCATAGAGCTGATTGAAGATCAGAATGGCTCCAATCATCTCTATGGCCTAAGAAACTGGAAGCTACGAGCATTTCATGACTTCGGTTTTGCCGGATATAAACAGCACCATTGGGAAATTGGGAAAGCATCTTATCACACCGATCTTGGTGTGGTTAGATGGTTTGAGGGCAGAGGAGAGATGTAGAGTCTAATAGACCCATTTTTTTTTTTTTACAGAGTACCTGTCACTACCTATTGCTATCATAGGGGATATTTACATTCTCTTTGATAACAATAAAAATGATTAAAAAAAAATGAAAGGAACAGTGCAAAAATAAAATAAAATAGCAAAATAAATAATAATTAAAAAAAGCACCCCTGTACACCCATGCTTGCGCGCAAAGGAGAACGCAAGCTTCGGTCTTGTGTCATATGTAAACAGCAATTGCACCATGCATGTGAGGTATCACCGTGAACATCAGATCGAGGACAGTCATTTTAATAGACCTCCTCTGTGAATCTAAAGTGGTAACCTGTAAAGGCTTTTAAAGGCTTTTAAAAATGTATGTAGTTTGTCGCCACTGCACGGTTGTGCGCAAATTTAAAGCATGTCGTGTTTGCTATCTATGTACTCGGCATAAGATCATCTTTTATATTTTTTCAAACATTTGGGCAATATAGTGTGTTTTAATGCATTAAAATTCAAAAAAGCGATGCACAAATACTGTGTGAAAAAAAAATTTGCAACACCCACCATTTTAATCTGTAGGGCCTTTGGTTTAAAAAATATATAATTTTTGGGGTTCAGAGCAATTTTGTAGCAAAAAAAAAAATTTTTCCATGTAAACAAAAACTGTCAGAAAGGGCTTTGTCTTCAGGTGGTTAGAAGAGTAGGTGATGTGTGGCATAAGATTATAATGTTGTGCATAAAATACCAGGACAGGTAAAACCCCCCCAAATGACCTCTTTTTGGAAAGTAGACACCCCAAGCTATTTGCTGATAGGCACATTGAGTCCACGGAATATTTTATATTTTACCACAAGTTTTGGGAAAATGACAATAATTCTTTTTTTTTTCACAAAGTTGTCACTAAATGATATATTGCTCAAACATGCCATGGGCATATGTGAAATTACACCCCAAAATACATTCTGCTGCTTTTCTTGATTACGGGGATACCACATGTGTGGGACTTTTTGGCAGTCTAGCCGCGTACAGGACCCCGAAAACCAAGCATCGCCTTCAGGTTTTCTAAGGGCGTACATTTTTTATTTCACTCCTCCTTACCTATCACAATTTTTGGGGCCATGAAATGCCCAGATAGCACAACCCCCCCCCCCCCCCCAAATGACCCCATTTTGGAAAGTAGATACCTCAAGCTATTTGCTGAGAGGCATGTTGAGTCCATGGAATATTTTATATTTTGTTACAAGTTTCAGGAAAATGACAATCATTTTTATTTTTTATTTTTTCACAAAGTTGTCACTAACTGATATATTTCTCAAACATGCCATTGGCATATGTGAAATTACACCCCAAAATACATTCTGCTGCTTCTCCTGAGTATGGGGATACCACATATGTAGGACTTTTTGGGAGCCACATACAGGACCGCGCAAACCAAGCATCGCCTTCAGGCTTTCTAATGGCGTAAAATGGTGATTGGTGATTTCACTCCTCACTACCTAGTTACGCAGACCCTGAAATTTCAAGCTAGCACAACACACACCCCCCCCAAATGACCCCATTTTGAAAAGTAGACACCCTAAGGTATTTGCTAAGAGGCATGGTGAGTATTTTGCAGCTCTCATTTGTTTTGGAAAATGAAGGAAGAAAAGCAAAATGGATTTTTTTTTCTTTTTTCAATTTTCAAAACTTTGTGACAAAAAGCGAGATCTGCAAAATACTGAACATGCCTCTCAGCAAATAGCTTGGGGTGTCTACTGGGGTCAAAATAGGGTCATTTGGGGGGGGTTGTGCTACTTGGGCATTTCATGGCCTCTGAAACTGTGATAGGTAGTGAGGAGTGAAATCAAGAGTTTACGCCCTTAGAAAGCCTGAAGGCGGTACTTGGTTTTTGGGGTCCTGTACGCGGCTAGACTGCCAATAAGTCCCACACATGTGGTATCCCTGTACTCAGGAGAAGCAGCAGAATGTATTTTAATGTATTTTGGGTTGTAATTTCACATATGCCCATGGCCAGTTAGAGCAATATATCATTTATTGACTACTTTCTGAAAAAATAAAAATACTGTTATTTTCCCGAAATTTGTGTATTTTGGGGTTTAATTTCATATATTCCCATGGCATGTTTGAGTATTAAATCATTTAGTGACAACTTTGTGAAAAAAAAAGTATTGTAATTTTCCTGAAACTTGTGGCAAAATATGAAATAAATCATGGACTCAACATGCCTCTCAGCAAATAGCCTGGGGTGTCTACTTTCCAAAATGGGGTCATGGAGGGGGGGGTTGTGCTACCTGGGCATTTCATGGCCTCCAAAACTGTGATAGTGAGGAGTGAAATCAAGAATTTACGCTATTCAAAAGCCTGAGGGCGGTGCTTGGTTTCCAGGGTCCTGTACGTGACTAGACTGCCAAAAAGTTCAACACATGTGGTATCCCCGTACTCAGGAGAAGCAGCAGAATGTATTTTGAGGTGTAATTCCACATATGCCCATGGCCTGTTAGAGCAATATATCATTTATTGACTACTTTCTGAAAAAATAAAAATACTGTTATTTTCCCGAAACTTGTGTATTTTGAGGTGTAATTTCACATATGCCCATGGCATGTTTGAGCAATATATCATTTCAGTGACAACTTTGTGTAATTTTTTTAATTTTCTTTTGTCATTTTTCAATCACTTGTGACAACAAAATAAAATACTCAATGTGCTCAACATGCCTCTCAGCAAATTCCTTGAAGTGTCTACTTTCCAAAATTGGGTCATTTGGGGGGGGGGGGGGGGGTTGTACTGCCCTGCAATTTCAGCACCTCAAGAAATGAGATAGGCAGTCATAAACTCAAAGCTGCGTAAATTCCAGAAAATGTACCCTAGTTTGTAGACGCTATAGCTTTTGCGCAAACAAATAAAATACACGCTTATTGAATTTTTTTTTACCCGAGACATGGGGCTGAATGCTTTTTGGCCTAAATGTATGACTAAAATTGAGTTTATTGTATTTTTTTATAGCAAAAAGTAGAAAATGTTTTTTTTTTCAAAATGTTTGGTCTTTTTTGTTCATATTGCAAAAAATAAATACCCAGAGGTGATCAAATACCACCAAAGCTCTATTTGTGTGGAAAAAAGGAAGCAAATTTCGTTTGGGCACAGCATTGCAGCGCAGTGCCAAATTGTAAAAAGTGCTCTGGTCAGGAAGAGGGTAAATCCTTCTGGGGCTGAAGTGGTTAATCAGCCATAGGACCTGTGTAATTATTATGTGTTCGGTTTTAAAGGGATGAGGTAGCAACCCTATATACAGTAAATATGCCCAAGCTCATCCTGACTTTCCAGTCTCCAATGCAAAAATAAATATAAAATGCACATTTTTCCTTGTCAAAAGAAGTTTATTGAATATACAATGTTATAAAGATACATTAAGTAAGTTTACAAGGATCTATAAAGTAAGCTCATTGTTTTACAGTAGGGTTTATATAGGTAAATATCATGAAATTTCAAATATTAAACATTGGGTTCACGTAAACCTAAATTAAAGATATATATCATTTCCTTAGTTACTTTTGTAGGTATTTAAATGATTTATACCTACTATACATATTGTTTACAAGTAGAGTGTATATAGGTCAAATAAATTCTGATAATGAGCTTTAATCGTAAGGTGGAGAAAAGGAAAGAGAAAGAAGAAAAAGGGTTGAAAGGTAGCGGTATGGTCCACAAGGTTGTCCCGCTCGTCAGTTTATTATTCTTTTTAGTTCTCTTTGAAGCCTTAGAATGGGTGTCTCTGTAAGTCATTTAATCTGTTACCATGGCAACAGGACAGAGTCATTGAAGTTTGACAGGAACTGTTGTTTTATCCAAGGATGCCAAAGTTTTTCAAATTTTGGAATTTGATTTTGATCGATGGCTACCATCTTAGCATGGGACATTGTATTATTCATTCTGTGAATTGTTTCTGCTAGTACCAATGTAGGAGATTTCCATGCCTTGGCCACTGTTTGTTTTGCAGCCGTTATTAGTTGGATCATAAGTTTGAATTGAGAGAGTGTTAACCATTCCGGTTTTAGATTAAGTAAAGTTAAATATGGATCTGGTTGTATTATTTTTTTAAATATTTTAGATGCAATCACGAAGACTTCCTTCCAGAAGGTTTGGATTACTGGGCACGTCCACCATATGTGTAAATATGTGCCTATTTCTGGGCATCCTCGAAAACAAAGAGCTGAGGTATTAGGTGAATATTTTGCCACTCTAGCGGGTACAAGGTACCAGCGAGTTAGGACTTTATAATTTGTCTCCAGTGCTAAGATGTTGGGTGAAGATGACTTAGATGTGAGCCATATGTTAGACCAGTCCGTGTCTTCTAAAGTTCGTCCCAGGTCCTCCTCCCACCTCTGAACGTAAGAGGGTCTATTAAGATTTGCTACTCCATATAATTGATTATAAAGTGATGAAATTGTACCTTTAGCAAATGGATCTTTTGTACAGATTGATTCAAAAATGGATAATTGGGATAATGGTGTATCCCCCTTTAGGAATGGTGTATAGAAATTTTTGATTTGGAGATATCTAAATATCTCAGAGTTTGGTAGATCATATTTTTCTCTAAGCGATGGGAATGAAAGGAATGATTTATATGCTATGAAGTCATTTAGTGTCTGAATGCCTGATGTTGTCCAAGCTTTAAAAGAATTTGGGTAGATCCATGCCGGATAAAAGGCCGGATTTCTGATAAAAGAAAGGAGAGGATTGTGTGGAGATTGTAACTGATATTTGGTTTTTAGTTTATCCCAGAGAGATAAGAAGTGTTTAGTTATGGGATTATGAATTTTAAAGCGGTCTTTAGGATCAAGCCATAATAAATTTGATATTAATAGAGGGTCATTTTCTGAAGCCTCTATAAATACCCATAATGGGATTTCCTGTTTTGCATGGTATTTGGACAGACTGGCCAAATGTGCTGCTCTGTAGTAGTTAGTAAAATTAGGGTATCCCAGGCCTCCTTTATTTTTGGGAAGATGTAGTGTGTGTGTGTAGGTATACGTGGTTTAGAAGAGCCCCATATAAACGAAGTTGCTCTTTTTTGTACTATTCTCAAAAAATAGGAAGGAATTGGAATAGGGAGGACTCTGAATAGATAAAGCAATTTGGGTAGAATAGTCATTTTGATTGCATTAATCTTCCCTATCCAGGATAAAGGAAGTTGCGACCATTGTTTTATTAGATTTGTGATCTGTCTTAATACAGGAGGATAATTGGTTGAGAATAAGTCAGAATGAGATGCTGTTAAATGAATTCCAAGATATGGGATTGATTTTTCTGCCCATGTGAATGGGAGTGCAGCCCTAGCCGGGATCAATTCCATGTTTGTGAGTGAAATATTAAGCACTAGGCATTTCTTAGGATTAATCATAAGGCCGGATAGGGCTGCAAATCCATCAAGAGCTGGTATTAAGTTAGGACCAGAGACCTGTGGTGATGATAGAAAAAGTAATATATCGTCTGCAAATATACATAATTTGTGTGTAATACCTCCTACTTCAATGCCAGTTATAGTTTGGTTTGTTCTGATGTATTGGGCCATGGGTTCGAGTATAAGGGCAAATAATAAGGGAGATAATGGGCAACCCTGTCGGGTACCTCTTTCTATATTAAAGGCTTCAGATTTGTATCCAGCATATTTTATGTAGGCTTTGGGTTTATTATATAATGCTTTGATCCATGTTAAAAAGTGGGGTCCAAAACCCCATTTTTGTAATGAATATTGCATATATTGCCAGGATACTGTGTCAAATGCCCTCTTAATATCGAGAGATAGAAAACATAAAGGGATTTTCCGTTTTTTAGCAATATGTGCCAATAACACTGCCCTACGTATATTATCGACTGCCTGTCTATTTGGCATGAAGCCTACTTGATCTCTATGTATTAATTTTCCTATAATGCTATTGAGGCGTTTTGCTATTATTTTTGCTAATAATTTAATATCGAGGTTTAACAGAGAGATAGGCCGATAATTCACACAGGAAGTATCATCAGAAAGGGGTTTTGGGATCATACAAACAATTGCCATTAGTGTTTCTTGCCAAAAAGAATGTCCATCTAGAAGTTTGTTAAAAGTTTCAGTGAGAATGGGAGAGAGTATTTCTGAGAATGTTTTATAGTATAAAGCCGAGTAGCCGTCTGGGCCTGGTCTTTTGTTAAGTTTTAGGTCTTTTATGGCGTTAGCAACTTCATCTATAGTTATAGGCTCATCCAAACTGCTTTTTTGATTCTGAGATAACTCAGGTAAGGTTATTTTTGAGAAGAAGGATTCAGCCTCTGTAGGATTAAATTCATTGTTTGTCTTGTATAAAGTTGCGAGATGTGAGTGAAATTTATGGACTATTTTAACTGGATTACAAGTGTAAACATTTTTTGATAATTTCAAACGTATTGGTTTGAAAGATTTGTTAGTTGAATTTAATGCCCGAGCCAAATATGTACCTGGTTTGTTTGTATTCATGTAGAAATTGTGTTTGGAGCATTTGAGGGATTTATCAACTGACTCAGTGAGAAATAGATCGTATTCCAATCTAGATTTTTCCAGATGAGATTTTGTACTCTGAGATGGATTATCTTGAAATTATATGTAGGCTGCATTAAAATTGAGTTCTAGTTTTTTTGCTAGATTTTTGCGTTCTCGTTTAAATAGTGCCATTTGTCTTTGTATTGTACCACGCAAGACAGGCTTATGAGCTTCCCACAGTTTTATTGGGGAGATGTCTGTTGTATTATTAATTGATATGTATTCCTTTAAAGCTTGTTCAATGGCCATCTGATGTAGTGGGTGTTTGAGCATTATGTCCGGTAAGTACCACGTTGGGTCATGCGCTTTTGGTATGGCTGAGGCTATAGTAGTGTATACTGCATTATGGTCAGACCACGGAATCGGAATTATATCTGATGCAATAATTTCTGGTATCATTCCTATTGTTAGAAAAATATGATCTATTCTGGTGAAGGTTTGATGAGGGTGCGAGAAATAAGTGAATTTCTTTTTCATTGGGTTACTTTCTCTCCACGAATCTACCAGATTGTATTTGGAAAGAAGTTGAGAAAAAGGTAATCTAGAGGTTATTTTGGATGGTGTAAAAGGTGATTTATCTAGAAATGGGAGGAGGACCTGGTTCGAATCCCCACACATTATCACTGTTCCTATTTTGTGTGTATTAATCACTTGTAATATATGTGAGAGGAATGGTGTAGGTTGTTTGTTAGGAGCGTAGTAGGAAATCACCGTGATTGCTGTATCCATTATATAACCCATGAGTATCAGGTATCTACCTTCTGGGTCTTTAATTTCTGATGATAAGGTGAATGGTGTGGATCGGTGAAATGCAATTAGAGTTCCCCTTTGCTTGGTACAGGCAGAAGCCGTGTAAATTTGTTGATAAAAAGGAGAAATATATTTTGGAGTAGAATCTTTGGTGAAGTGTGTTTCTTGGAGGCATACTATGTGAGCCTTCTTGTTATGGAAAGTACAGAAGGCTTTGGTCCTTTTTTGAGGGACATTTATTCCCTGAACATTCAGGGAAAGTATATTCAGTGGTGCCATGGCAACAGATCAAATAGTTTTGACTTACTTTTTGTTATGCAGAGCTGACTGCGCAGATCAACCTGTGTGGACTGAAGAGATGAATAGATAGAAAAGAAACCAGTGAATTCTGGAGTAAAGAGTAAACAAAAAACATATGAGATTAGATGATACATTGTATAAATTATTTTTTGCAAGTAATCACAATTTACCCGTGAAAGAGAATAAATATCTCTCTCAGGGCAATAAGTGCCTTCGTCACACTCCCACATAATATGGTTGGGAGAATGAGGAGGGCTAATGGGGGTACACGGATCTTCCGCTTACAGGAGAGAAGTGCTATGTCAAAAGACATCAAAATGATGTTTCATTAATTGGAGTGCAGAATATAGTTTTTGTTGAAATTATTTATTCCAGGGTGGTTGTATATGGTTAGTCTTGCCCTAGGCTAAATAATTCAGTTAGAAAGGTACTGTTAATAACTTTGGTATTGATGAAGATAGTTTGAATTATTTTGGGATTTTAACCCTTTTAGAGTAAACAATTACATATTTTATTCATATGTAACTGTTTAGATATGTTAACTCATAAAATTGAGGTTGTATTGCTTCAGATTAGAATAAACAAAAACATAATTCTAGGAACTAGTTGGGTAATAATATATTTGTTTTAAGAAAAGAAAGAAAAAGCTTCCATTACTTCTGGATTATTGAACATATTTGTCCTAAAAAGTAATAAATCTATTGTTATTACCTGATAATATATAACTGAACAAGAATTTCCTTATTTCACTTATATATTCTAAGGCTATATGAATCAGAAGTAATAAGAAATATAACTGAAATGTAACATGATCCCACACAGTGTGTGACTATCAGAATGCAGTTACATTCAGTTATAAATACAGGTTTTTTTATAGAGAACCATCTCTTAGTATAATAAATGAAGAGATATCAGGAATTAGGATGTCAGTCCATTGAATCTTCTTGGTCCATGGATGATGTGGCATAACGGCCTCTTTTGTGAGAATGATGATTCCCATTTTGTTCTGAAATTTTCTGAGTGCTGCCTGAAGGTGAAGATGATGCCATTCTTCTGCGTGTGGGAGAGTTGCTGCTTGCGGGTTCTGTCAGATTTAATTTTAAAAGGGTTTGTTGTAGTTCATCTGCTGATCTGTTTCTGTAAATTGTACCTTGGTAGTTAAATCTGACTGAAAAGGGGAAGCCCCATTGATACATAATGTTGTGGCGTTAGTTGGGGTTTCATGGATCGTCTTTTAGTAATAGTAAGTTGGGATAGGTCAGCAAAAATTTGATAATTGTGTCCTTAAAAATTAAGTTCCTTTTTTTCTCTTGCAGCAATTAGTATTTGTTCTTTCGTTCTGTAATAATGAAATTTTGTGATTATATCACGTGGGGGTCCATCTTTCTTTTTGGCTGTGAGGGCTCTGTGTACTCTGTCCAGTTCTAAACGTTCAATAGGGATATCTGGCTTTAGTTCTTGTAAAAGAGCAGTAATAGTAGATTGCAGGTCTGTCACAGTTTCAGGTATTCCCCTTATGCGCAAGTTTGAACGTCTGGCTCTATTTTCGTAATCTTCGAGCTTAGTTTGAAGTATTAAATTCTCTTCTTTTAATTGTTCCAATTCTGTTATATTTACTTGGGTTGTAATTTCAATTTCATCCATTTTTATTTCTAAGGCTGCGGTGCAGTTTGCCAGCTCTCTTATTTCTTTGGTTAGGCTTTTTGTTATTTGATCTGAGGTTTGTTTTAAAGCCTTATGAAGCATCTTTTCAAATTGTAATAATATTACTGGGGATGCTGAGGAGGCTTGTGGAGAAGTTTGTGAGAGGATTTGCTCTGTATCTGACTCAAATGGAGAGTCTTGCTGTGACATTTTCTGTCTGTGAGAGCGCCCTGATGCTGTATCTTGTGAGGTGACTGGAGCTGCTTTAGTTGCAGTGAGTGCCTGTGAACTCTTTGTGAGGTGATTTTTATTTCTGCCACGGTTTCCTCCCAGTACCATATTTCTTGCCCAAACTTTCACAGTTTGTTCCCTGGGGCAAAAAGGTTCAAATGGATACCTTTTGTGCCTGCAGGCTCCATTTTGTCCTTCTATTCTCTCCTCAGCGGTGCGGAGCTCTAACAATGCATGTCTGCTCCGCTAGGCTCCGCTAGGCTCCGCCCATCTCCCCATAAAATGCACATTTTTTAAAAGAACATGAGTACATTTATTTTATCTTATATTTATTTTATATGTGTGTGTGTATATATATATATATATATATATATATATATATATATATATATATATATATATATATATTGTTATGGGAATATTTCTGATTGTGACTCTATAAATAAAAGTTACGGTAAATCTGCAATTGCAGGAACAGATTCACAGGACGCAATCACTGTGTTTAAAATATTGGTTCTGACAAAATGTATTATTACGTGTTATTTTATACATAGATAAGAAAGGGGTGGTGTGAGATGTTATTAAAAACTAACAAATATCGTAGGCACACAAATCCCTCTCTCTGCAGGCATGGCCATCTTATCCTTAGGCATAGATCACATTCCAGCAGCTGCAAGAACCATAGTAACCCATATTCTACTTAGCGCTAGAGTGTTAAAGTGGAGGGCCACCCCGAAAAAAAAAAATTGCACCAAAAATCCTAAAAAAATTAAAAAAAAAAACATTTGAAAAAAAAAAAAAATTAAACTTACCTAAACCCTTGTTGCTAGGCAGTCTTCCTAATCTGCCTCTCCCTATTCCGCGGCATGTCCTGTTCCTCGGTGAGTAGCCCCGTTGCCTTCTGGGAACTGTGTGTGTTCCCAGAAAACCACGGGGCCATTCACAGAGCGCTGCGCCACTCGCGCGTGCGCAGTAGGAAACTGGCAGTGAAGCCGCAAGGCTCCACTGCCTGTTTCCCTTAGTTAGGGGCCGGGACCCAGAGCCGAGGGACAGGTCGGCCTCGGGCGGCTGACATCACAGGCACCCAGGACAGGTAAGTGTACTTATTTAAAGTCAGCAGCTACAGTGTTTGTAGCTGCTGACTTTAAAAAAAATTTTCGCTGGCCGGAATCCCGTTTTAATAATGAGACAGTGGAAGGACATAAGACCACCCTCAGTAAAAGAAGTAGTGAAGACAACTAATACACATGCTACCTATGAGCTAATGTTCGCAGCAGCCCACGGTAACTATCTTAGTATGAGTTCCCGATGGCAACATTGGACCGATTGGTACCAAACCAGTGATAAAGGTCAAAGCAAGCAATAAAATAATAATGACCACGATACATTATGAACAAGTTGGACTGTGTAACTATACTATTTTCTTTCTCTTATCCTTTATTGTCGCATTTCTTTTAAATTTAAGTCTGTTCAGAGCATACCTATGCTTTCTCATTACTCTTCATTTTAGTTTAAGCTCTATAAAGTTATACATATTCAGAACATCACAGAAGCATCCAGCTGATAACATACCATATTATTTACATGTAATAATATATACAGTGGGGACAGAAAGTATTCAGAACCCCTTAAATTTTTCACTCTTTGTTATATTGCAGCCATTTGCTAAAATCATTTTTTTTCCTCATTAATGTACACACAGCACCCCATATTGACAGAAAAACACAGAATTGTTGACATTTTTGCAGATTTATTGTAGCACTAACTCTCGGTGGAGCTGCTGGTTTAAGCGGGCTGTTACCTTCACTCTCGATACCTCTGTTTCACCGGCACCGGGTCTAGGTTTCCGTTGAGTTTACCTCCGGACGATATAAGCACCAACACTTGAGTACGTTTTCAATGCTTTATTGAACCAAATAACGAAGGAAGTAGCAGGAAAGAGGCAGGAGGAAAACTGCAGGAAAGCTCAAATACCTTTCTTTAGGTTTCTTTAGAACATCCTTTAAGGTTGAATACTGTAATTGAATGCAATCCCCTTTTATGGGACACGATCTTTGCTCGCCTGGATAGGCCTCTCTCACTTGCCTAGCAGCCAGTATATAGCACGAACAAAAGTCTCTGCCACAGACTTGCTTGAAATAAACCCGTACGATCATCTGCCACAGGATGTACTGGTTCATGATGAATGTCAGACACAGTACTTGGACCTTAAAGCCAACCCGGCAGTACTATGCGGTAGGATCACTTTAGGATACGTCCTCCAACCGAGTCACCAGGCCCCTCTCCAGACCAGCACTCTGCATGATCCTTCCATGACGGGTCCTCCCCTGGGATCTTCTCAGTTGTCCAGCTTCTACTCTCTGGAGACAGCTCAGGACCATTCCTCGGCTGCTGTGGTAGGCCCCAAACAGGCTTCTGGGCCCACCCACGCGCCGCAGCAACGCGGGCTTCCGGAACGGAGGACCACGAGGTGGTACTCTAACACATACCTGTCGGCCAGGAGGGCCAGCAGGTGGCTGAAAACGAACCCCTAAACATGGCGTCTGTCCCATAAATACCCTCTCCCAGAATGCAACTCGGAGGACCACCTCCACCGAGTTGTCTCCGGGACAGAGGAGCACCCATCTGCTTTAACACGTTGCTTTTCCAACACCTGCCGATGGTGACAACGACACCCACCGGCACAATGTGGAACCACACGCAATGTCAGCCAAGCTGGAACAGAGGCAAACCTAACTTCCCATAATGAGCAATTCACTAAATTTACCTATCAGATGGTAGATCACACATCTACCAGCGCTACATTATTAAAAAAGAAAAACTGAAATATCACATGGTCCTAAGTATTCAGACCCTTTGCTGTGAACCTCATATATTTAACTCAGGTGCTGTCCATTTCTTCAGATCATCCTTGAGATGGTTCTACACCTTCATTTGAGTCCAGCTGTGTTTGATTATACTGATTGGACTTGATTAGGAAAGCCACACACCTGTCTATATAAGACCTTAAAGCTCACAGTGCATGTCAGAGCAAATGAGAATCATGAGGTCAAAGGAACTGCCTGGTCACCAGTCATCTCTATGACCGTCGGAGGCCCGGGCGCGATGTTATGACATCACACCCGGGTTCCCGGAAGTAAACAAAGCCGCAATCGCGGCTGTCAGCATGAGATCGGTAATTTTTTTTTCTCAATCTCGTGCTTTCCAGCCTGGAGGAGAGATGTGGGGTCTTATTGATCCATAAAGAGGACCTGTCACAATAGAAGAATAAAAGTGATTAAAAAAAATGTAAAAAAAAGTGTAAAAATAAAAAAAATTAAGTAAAATAATTAAAAAAAAAAAATTTAAATGCCCCTGTCCCCGGTAGCTTGCATTCAGAAGCAAACGCACATATAAGTCCCGCCCACATATGTAAATGTTGTTCAAACCACACATGTGAGGTATCACCGGGTGCGTTAGAGCATGTGCAACAATTCTAGCACTAGACCTCCTCAGTAACTCTAAACTGGTAACCTGTAAAAATTTTCAAAGCGTCGCCTATGGAGATTTTTAAGTACCGAAGTTTGGCGCCATTCCATGAGTGTGCACAATTTTAAAGCATGACATGTTAGGTATCTATTTACTTGGCATAACATCATCTTTCACATTATACAAAAAAATTGGTCTAACTTTACTGTTTTGTTATCTTTTAATTCATGAAACCGTTTTTTTTTCCCAAAAAAAGGCGTTTGAAAAATTATTGTGCAAATACTATGCAAGATAAAAAGTTGCAATGACTGCCATTTTATTCCCTAGGGTGTCTGCTAAAAAAAAAACATATATAATGTTTGGGAGTTCTGAGTAATTTTCTAGCAAAAAAATTATGATTTTTACATGTAGGAGAGAAGTGCCAGAATAGGCCCAGTACTGAAGTGGTTAAAAGCTAGCAAATAGAACAATTGCAAAAGTAAAACCTTGAGAGGGGAGGGGAAAGTAGGGACAGAGCTTCTAGCTGCTAGCAGAAGTTGTGTCTGTGTGTTAAGTGAAGGTTACAGAACACATTACAACATTGTGCTTAAATGGACAATACAGTGAAAGAGTCCATGTCAATATATATATATATATATATATATATATATATATATATTGTGACAGTACAGTTCCCTGTCCTAGTAATTGTCGCCCAGGGTTCTCAAATAGGCAGGTTGAGGGGCTCCAGGGGTATTTAATGTGGAGGAATCTGTTTCATCAGTTTCCTCCAAAGTTTGTAAAATACAGTTGGGGACTTGGAGCCCGGAGATTCCATAGCATTATGGGTGGGATGGAATCTCCAATCCTGGGACCGGGTTTTGGGAACAGCCAGGAGTCTGGCTGGTTGATTGAGCAGGTGGGCTTATAGCAGAGTCAGGACTAGGGTTCTGGGCTCTGCCCAAAGAGACAGGAGGTCTTCAGGAGTCCAGAGTGTGCAGGTGTGTACTAGTGAAAGCTAGAGAACGTTAGAGAACCAAGTCTGAAGATCAGAGCAGTGAGGGGCTGCTTTCTAGATAGACACTGTGTGCATCTAAGGAGACAGATGAGAGCCTGAAGTGGAAGGTCTGAGCAGCAAAGAAGCTGAAAAGAGGTACAGTAGTTGTACAGGAACCCTGTTATATGGCCAAGAGGGCTGAAGCGTAAAGCCTAATTGGCAGTACTACTGAAGAGATCCAGGTGGCTTGGCATTTTTCATTTGTTATTGTTTTTGGGAGAAGAACCCCTGTGTGGGCATCCAAGTGCATGTATGAACTTTCCTTTTATTTTGTTCCTCTTAATAAAAGTGGGCTACCATGCCCTTAAACTAAAATTCCTGTTCACTGTGAACTTACTGAAAAGGCATCTACCACTGAGCTAGACATCCCCCAATGTCACAAGTGGTGCTCAAATTGCGGGCAGAACTGGAGATCCCTGAAAAAAATAAGTTCATCTGTTTTATGAGCTGTGTTTGTGTGCATGAGACAGCACAAATCTGTGTGTGCAGCTGAGAAAAGCAAGTTGCTTTAAAGAGACAGACCGTGCTTAATTTTTCCTGGACTGTGCAAAGTTGTCTGGAGTGACTAAGTATGGGGTGATCAAAGCTCTAAAACGAAGCAAGATTTTCTGAAATGAGAGACAGAGCTCTGTGGCTGGAGGGGTTGTTACCGCCTGACCAAGCCCCATACATGCCTGATCAGAGTTTACCAAGGAGAAAAAGGGCTGAGGTTGTCCCTAGCAACACTGGTGCAATGAGTGCACAGGTGACTGTTGGTATGGAGAGTCCCCAACGTTTGAATCTGCAGTGGATTGGTGCAAGCGGCACCTGGCAGGAATGGACCAAGCTAAAGTGGAAGGCAAGCCAACCTTCTATACAAAGAGAGCTGCCGGATATCCGTACCTGGGAGATGGGTGTTGTTGCCCCTGGCAACGCTGCTGCAGTTAAACCAGCAGCTGTTGCGAAAAGTGTGAAAGTGACACAGCTTGAGACAGGGTCAAGCGGAGGGAAGCCTATGTTATGTGCCAGAAGAGAGGCTGATCAAAGGCTGAGACCGAGAGTGGTTGCCCATAGCAACACAGAGGAAGCCAGTTGGGCTGTCTGTGTACCATGGGCTATGTATAATAAGGATCGTGGCAAGTGGCTTAAGCAGGAGCTGATACAGCATGTTGGAGAGAGCCAGCAAAGTTCTACTGGGAGAGTGCAGTCCCCCATGGTGACAGGAGTGAAAGTTGTGCCTGAAAGGAGGAGCTGCAGTGGAGATTTGGCTCAGCGTTCCCACAAAGAGGCCTGTGCATTCCAGCCAGCTGGGAATCGCCAGGAGAGAAGCGCTTTGGAAAAAAATCATCCAGTACCATGCCTGGAATGTGGCTAGCTGGGGCATGGCATATTTTCTTGCCCTAGGTTATGGAATACGGCCGGAGATAATGTTGCTGAGCAAAAGGTTTTGCCTGCAAGCCCAGATTCCTGTGCAAATATGTTTGCAGTCACCCCTAGCAACAAGGAGTTTCCTGTTGTGCCTGCAAGAGGTGCTAAACAGTGGGAGATACCTGCTGTAGTTTCATCCCGTGGCCACCAGGGGGAGCTGTCCAGTAAAAGTGCAGTAGAGGATTGGTTCATAAACAACGTACTCAAATGAAGATGGTGACCCCCAACTACTGCGGTGGGTAAGACTGTCTTTAATGAAATGATGGCTGGAACTGCTGATTTCATGTATAAAAGGACTGGTTACGAGACTGTCCATGATGTCAGAGTGATACCAGTTAGTGGGGCCACTGAATGTGAGCTTGAGAATGACTTTTCTGTACCCAGTGGGAGTACAGGGGTTAAAGTCCAAACAGAACCTGTGTTGATGACTAAAAGTGTTGTGTCTAATGAATGTCAGTCTCAAGTTGGCTGTGGGCTAGGACAGCCTGCAAGAGATAAAAATGCTAGAAGTGTTACTGTTAATGAAAAGTTTGCTGCTGTTGGGAAAACCCCAGGTTCTTTCAGAGCAAGTTATCACAAATGGGCCATTGCCTGTAGCAACTGGTGGTAAGACAACACAGTTGTCCCCAGAAATCTCCAGGGAACTTCATGTATTGGAGTCAGAGGTTGCTCTGGACAACTGCGATGTCATTCTGGTGGGACAGTGTGGAACTGTACCGTGTAATGGTAATGTATTAGTGCAAGCTGCTAAAACTGAAAATGTGCAGGTAAATGGTGGGTTAACACAACCTGTGAAAAATGCAAAAGTGTGTGTGTGTGTGTGTGTGTGTGAGAGAGGTTTATGAAGCGCCAGCTGAGCAAGGTGGTGAATATGGTGTATTGCAACCTGCTGTGTTAAAACCTCTGTTACCACAGTCTGACATGATTTGCAATGACTTTTGTAATGAGTCTGCAGCTAAGTCTGTTCTTATTTGTCTCCTTGGGCAGATGGATCGGTGCTGAGGAGTATCGCTGAAGGGAGCGCACGTACAATAGATTGTGATCGTTGGGGTAAAAATCTTATCTCCCTGATAAGGCTTTTATGCACAAAAATAAGGTGGACAAAGTTTCTGCTGTGCCAGCAGGAGGGACTGCAGAACATCTTGTACCGGAGGGCACGGTGGCTGCTGCAGAGGTTAACCCTTGTGAGCAGGAAGAACCAAAAAGCACAAGCACACAGCAGAGACATTGTCCGTGACCCACAAAATTGAGGTTGACATGGAGTGTCAAAGTGACCTTGTCACTGGTAATGTTCTGGAGCAGTTCACTGATGCTGAGCCTGAGAAGTTGGGTATGAGTCGAGCACCAGGCTGTGTTTACCTCCAGCTGGGAGGAGGTTCTGTTAACCGTTGCAACTTTTCAAATCTCAGCAAGTGAGTCTCTCTGCATCCCCAATGTCATGAAAGTCCCCAGGAAGGACTTAGGTCTGGAGTCAAGGGCCTGGTTTATAACCAAATCATTAAAAGAGATGCTTGAACTTTGAGATGTACAGCCAGACGGTCTGGTACTGCAGAGTACCACTAGGTGGAGCACTGAATGGCAGGCTGTACAGAACAAAGAACATGACAGGAATGGTTTATTCCTGAATTTGTTACTTTGGATGTAATCCAGCGTATGCTACTGGATTACGTCCAGAAGAAATAATGTTTGAGAGAGACTTTAGAGAAATGGAAAATAAGCCTAAAATGTCTGTGGTTTCACTTCCCATCAGCCAGATGGGAAGCATTTCTGCTGTTATGGTCCAGGGTGGTGCTGGTCAGTTGTCAGTGAAGGGCGCGTCTACTGCACCAGTGGGAAAACCACATGAGATGGAAGGACCAAGTGTGGACCTGAAAGCAGCAGAGATCCTGACTGTGGCTCAAACGAAGGTGGTTAAAGAGACTGGGGTAATTTACAATATTTTGTTGTGCTAGGGGACGACAGCTATGGATAGGGGTGAGCAATATACAAAGGGATAGTAAGTTATATAAAATAAAAAAATAAAGAATAGCTAATTAAAAGATATCAATTTAAATAACAGTCATGTGTGAGTTACAATACATTTATATGATAAAAATAATGATAATAGAAAATAAAAAATGAAAAATGAAATATGAAAAATGATAAAAAAAAAAAAAAAGTCCTGGGATGGTGCTGGGTTGATGAACAAAAGTCCAGGCATAAAAACTGGGATGAAATGAGTGGGGGGGGGGGGGGAGGGGAGGGGGGAATGCAGAGTATAGGTCTATGACCTCAGGGGGAGAGATGCAGATACAAACACAGGAGGCAGCTTGCTTGAAGGGCAGAATTCACCTTTGGAGGGAGATAAAAAGGAAGAAAAGCAGCGCCGACCTAAGTGTAGTACTGTAGCATAAACATTTATTACAGGTTAAAATGCACTCACTCAGAGTAAGGTAGATACAGGCACATCAAGTAAAAAATCCGTCCGGGAAGCTGTGTGGTGGGCAGCAGGGCTCCACAGGGGGTGATCCTGAATGCTGGAGTGTGTTACACTTGTCTCCTTGTCCCGTCTGACGGCGCAGGTGGTAACCAGTGTCACAGGCTGGGTTGAGACAGGCACAGCGTGGATCGTCTGTTAAGTTGTATTTCCCGGGTATCAGTGACGCTGGGGGCGTGCACACGTTCGGAGCATGCGTGCTCCTTCATCAGGCATAGCGTCCATTAATTTGGGAAGAGGTATAAGAAGGGCGGGTGGGCCAATTGCATCATTGTTTCCGCCTACCTCGTGTTAGGCTTAAGGGAACCGTGGGAGGGGTAGACAGTGTTGAGGAACATGATGACAGAATAGGGGGTGGAGAGTGGAGGAGACAAGGAGGAAATAGCAAGGGAGGTGAAGAAGTGTGTGGAGAGAGGGGGGAGGGAGAGAACAGCAGAGGGACGTGATAGCATGGATATGTGCTTATTAGAAGGCAGTTGCTGAGAGGTGGATGAGGACGGGATGAAGAGTGGGAGGGTGGGATGGGGTGATCTCATGGCAATGGGATGAAGAGGATAATATGTGGAAAAAAGGGAAAATTAGAAAATTGTAAAAATTAAAAAATAATCTAAGAAAAATCTATATATGTAGTAAAATAAAAATAAATGGGAGTGATGATGGGATGAAGATGGGAGAAATAGGAGGGTTTTTTTAAAATGAAGGGAGTTGTGGGCTTATAAATGGGTAGGGAATTGTATATAATAAAATATGAAAAATGTGGAAAAGAAGGAATATATACATATAAAAATACATATAAAGATATACATAAACAAGATGTACATAAAAAAGATTTTTTTAAAAATATATATAAAAAAAAAATATAAAAAAAAAAATGTATATAGAAAATGCATAAAAAAACGCATAAAAAACATCTATATATATATATATGCGTTGGGTGGAACCAGGACATGTATGGGCACATGCCGTGGTGGGTGTGGGTTTCTAGTGGGATATAGGGGTAGAACCTTAGAGTGGAAGAATTATAAAGGGGGGAATAGAAAGAGAAAAAAGGGGGGGGGCAAAGGGGAGGAGACACATCAGGGTATAGAGGGGTGTTATTGTTGGGGGGGGAGGAAAGGGTGGTGGGGGAGATGTGGGGTGTGTGTTGGGGCTGTGAAAGAGGGGATCTGGGCATGATTGAGGATGGATTTTTAGAGGACTGGGTTCACTTCTATTTCTTCATTCAGGCCTCCAGGCGCAAGGGCATCAAGAGTATATATCCAAAAAGTTTCTCTTTCACAGAGACGTTTGAAACGCTCTGTGGGGGGGAGGGTCCTGGGTATTTGTTCGATGACCCATACTAATATACCATGGGCCTTTGGGAACATCTGTTCATTTGGAACAACAATCCTTTTTCCGAATTCATTATATACATGGGTCGATATATAGATGATATTATCATCATATGGGACACAACCGGACCACCCATTGACAATTTTGTAACTCAATGCAACTCCAACAACTTAGGCCTCTCCTTCACATCCGCATGCAGCCCAGAGAGTTTGGCCTTTCTGGACTTTGAGCTCTGTCACACCGAAAATACGATCTATGCAAAAAACTACATAAAGCCCACAGCAGGCAATTCATATCTACACTACCAAAGCTGCCATCACCCCAGATGGATCTCTAATATCCCAAAAAGCCAATTCAACCGCTTAAAACGCAACTGCACCCACAACTCCGAGTACATCAGACAAGGCAACCTTTTCAAAACCAAATTCCTAGAAAAAGGATACCCCCCAGATCTAATAGAAGAAGCTTTCGCCAATTTTCTAGAAAATGACTCTCCCTCCCATACAGAACCACCAACCCAACCCACCACCCCCCCCCCCAGCCCCACACCACCAGGTTCATCACCCAATTTCACTCAAAATACAAAAAAATGGAAAGAATCTTCAAAAAGCACTGGGACATTCTACTGGAGGATCCCATGCTAAAATCATCCATCCACACTGTACCCAAGATTACATACCGCAAAGCCAGAAACATAAAAAGCCTTATTGCCCCAAGCAAGCTTAAAACTACACGTAACAGACCCACCCCATCTCGGACCTTCCTCTCATTAAACGGCATGTATCAATGCAAAAAGATCAAATGTCTCACCTGCAAATTTGTCCCCCCATCGCCAAAAATCTTTCGCCACAAAAGGAAATACCTACCAACTCAGAGAATTTTTCAATTGTTCCTCAGACTTTGTAATTTATGGCATCCGTTGCCCCTGCAACCTACTCTATATTGGTCGAACCATCCGAACACTTAGGAAAAGATTTGGCGAACACCGCAGATCTATAGAGGAAAACCTTAATCTAACCATCCCCAGACATTTCAAAGAGTACCACCAAGGCTCCACCAATGGTATACTAGTATGGGTCATCGAACAAATACCCAGGACCCTCCCCCCCACAGAGCGTTTCAAACGTCTCTGTGAAAGAGAAACTTTTTGGATATATACCCTTGACGCCCTTGCGCCTGGAGGCCTGAATGAAGAAATAGAAGTCAACCCAGTCCTCTAAAAATCCATCCTCAATCATGCCCAGATCCCCTCTTTCACAGCCCCAACACACACCCCACATCTCCCCCACCACCCTTTCCTCCCCCCCCCAACAATAACACCCCTCTATACCCTGATGTGTCTCCTCCCCTTTGCCCCCCCCCCCTTTTTTCTCTTTCTATTCCCCCCTTTATAATTCTTCCACTCTAAGGTTCTACCCCTATATCCCACTAGAAACCCACACCCACCACGGCATGTGCCCATACATGTCCTGGTTCCACCCAACGCATGTGTGTGTGTGTGTGTGTGTGTATGTGTATATATGTATATGTGTGTATATATATATATATATATGTATGTATGTATATGTTTTTTATGCATTTTCTATATACATTTTTTTTTTTTTTTTAATATATATTTTTAAAAAAATCTTTTATGTATATCTTTATATGGATTTTTATATGTATATTTTTATATATACATTCCTTCTTTTCCACATTTTTCATATTTTATTATATACAATTCCCTACCCATTTATAAGCCCACAACTCCCTTCATTTTAAAAAAACCCTCCTATTTCTCCCATCTTCATCCCATCATCACTCCCATTTATTTTTATTTTACTACATATATAGATTTTTCTTAGATTATTTTTTAATTTTTACAATTTTCTAATTTTCCCTTTTTTCCACATATTATCCTCTTCATCCCATTGCCATGAGATCACCCCATCCCACCCTCCCACTCTTCATCCCGTCCTCATCCACCTCTCAGCAACTGCCTTCTAATAAGCACATATCCATGCTATCACGTCCCTCTGCTGTTCTCTCCCTCCCCCCTCTCTCCACACACTTCTTCACCTCCCTTGCTATTTCCTCCTTGTCTCCTCCACTCTCCACCCCCTATTCTGTCATCATGTTCCTCAACACTGTCTACCCCTCCCACAGTTCCCTTAAGCCTAACACGAGGTAGGCGGAAACAATGATGCAATTGGCCCACCCGCCCTTCTTATACCTCTTCCCAAATTAATGGACGCTATGCCTGATGAAGGAGCACGCATGCTCCGAACGCGTGCACGCCCCCAGCGTCACTGATACCCGGGAAATACAACTTAACAGACGATCCACGCTGTGCCTGTCTCAACCCAGCCTGTGACACTGGTTACCACCTGCGCCGTCAGACGGGACAAGGAGACAAGTGTAACACACTCCAGCATTCAGGATCGCCCCCTGTGGAGCCCTGCTGCCCACCAGACAGCTTCCCGGACGGATTTTTTACTTGATGTGCCTGTATCTACCTTACTCTGAGTGAGTGCATTTTAACCTGTAATAAATGTTTATGCTACAGTACTACACTTAGGTCGGCGCTGCTTTTCTTCCTTTTTAAAGAGACTGGGGTCCCCAGTCCAATGTTTGGTTTAGGTGACAAACCTAATAAGGTCCCTGAGACAGGGGAACGGATAAGGAGTGCAGTAAAAATTGTATGTGGATCAGACGAGAGCTTGCCTGTTCAGGCGGATAAAAACACAGATGGCATCAGAACAGGTCAAGTGGTAGGACAGCTGCCTGCAGAGTGGGTGAACCCAGAGGAGGTGACGTCTAGTGAGGTTCCCGTGGGTGATGGCGGCCCTCTGGTATGTGTGCCCTCTGCAGACTCTGCCCTAGCAAATGCTGGGGAAAAAAAGGCATTGGTGACGTGCAACATTGAGAGGTGTAATGCTGGTTTGAATATGTCTTTAAATGATGAACCAAGTAATGTGTTAATGGGACATGATAATGTGGCGTCCAAAGGTACAGGTAAAGGCCCCCTACAGTCTCAGAACAGTAATGCTGAGAGAGGTTTTGGGAAACCAGGAAACTTGAAGCGTGGAGGCAGAAGGGTTGGTAGAAAGACCAGGGGTACCCTGTTAAAATTTCAGGAGAGGAAGTCCTTATGGAAATTCACCCGGAAGAAGAGTTGGGAAGGTCTCAAAACCCATAGCAGATTGACAGGGGGGCAAATAGAGGGACACCAATGGAAGTGGTGGGTTGAGTTCCCCTTTAGGAGAAGTGAGGTTGGACAGGGTTTGACTTCCGTAAGCTGGCCAAAAGGAAACTATGTGTTTCGCCCTCCGGTTCGAAACAAGGGGGAGGGATATGTGACAGTACAGTTCCCTGTCCTAGTAATTGTCGCCCAGGGTTCCCAAATAGACAGGTTAAGGGACTCCAGGGGTATTTAATGTGGAGGAATTTGTTTTATCAGTTTCCTCCAAAGTTTGTAAATCCAGTTGGGGACTTGGAGCCTGGAGATTCCATAGCGTTATGGGTGGGACGGAATCTCCAATCCTGGGACCGGGTTTTGGGAACAGCCAGGAGTCTGGCTGGTTGATTGAGCATGTGGGTCCTGGGCTTATAGCAGAGTCAGGACTAGGGTTCTGGGCTCCACCCAAAGAGACAGGAGGTCTCCATTAGTCCAGAGTGTGCAGGTGTGCACTAGTGAAAGCCAGAGAACCAAGTCTGAGGATCAGAGCAGTGAGGGGCTGCTTTCTAGATGGACGCTGTGTGCATCTAAGGAGACAGATGAGAGCCTGAAGTGGAAGGCCTGAGCAGTAAGGAAGCTGAAAAGAGGTACAGTAGTTGTACGGGAACCCTGTTATATGGCCAAGAGGGCTGAAGCGTAAAGCCTAAGTGGCAGTACTACTGAAGAGAGCCAGGTGGCTTGGCATTTTTCATTTGTTTTTGGGAGAAGAACCCCTGTGTGGGCATCCAAGTGCATGTATGAACTTTCCTTTATTTTGTTCCTTTTAATAAATGTGGGCTACCATGCCCTTAAACTAAAGTTCCTGTTCACTGTAAACTTACTGAAAAGGCATCTACCACTGAGCTAGACATCCCCCAATGTAAAGGATATGTGGAATAAATCCGCGCTATGGATAAAGGTACTCTCTGGGTGGGGAGCTGCTGCCCCACCTGGGTGGAAAAATACTACAATATGAGTGAAAATAAGGGTGTAGGTGTGGCGCTGTGATGCAACTTTTTTTTTTTTTTGGTTACCTTGTGTGATGACTTAATTAAAAATTACTGGCTACACATGTTATCTTGCAACATGCCAAATGAAAAACTTCATAAATGAAATAGTGCTTTAAAAAGTGACTTCTTTATGGGAAGCATAACTTAAACCCAATAACACTGTTGAAAATCAAAAATTAACCTGTGATGTGGCCTTATAAGGCCGATTACTGCTTGTTTTCCACTTACTGCTTGTTTTTCAATTGTGTTACACCCTCTGGTGTATATATTTAGAAAGTTAATGTAAATTACTCCTCTAAATGTTTGTGGTTGAGAATGTGGGTGAGAATAGTTAAATATATAGAAATATGCAGAAAATAAAACCACAGATCGATATCGCATAAACCAAAATTAAAAATAAAAACTGCTTAGTGGTTACACACATGTGAGTACTTGTGTCACATACCATTTAATTTGAGTGCAAAAAAGTCCTATTTATGCTAGATCATAAAGTGACTGGTGCTTAAACTGTAAACCGAGTGATTTGTGCTTCATAAGCCCAGTACTTGCTGTAAAGGTACGCAATTATGGTGAGAGTCTTTTTTTAAATGGTTCAGAAAGTCTTTGTTTGAATTATGGTTTGGAAACGGTTAAATTCTCATTGGAAGGTGGTGTTTGTAAAAACCATTCCTTATTCAAGTGCTGGTCTTGTGATGGTGCTCCTTAACCGAGGTCTTATTGTGCTTGCACTCACCGAATAGGGACACCCCTGCAGGGGTATGAGCAGTCAGTGTTTGCCACTGTCAAATGTCAAAAAAAAAAAAAATAAATAAAATTATTTTAAAGCTGGCCCTTTAAAAAAAAAATACACAAAAAGGTCCTTAAGTGCACTGTGTTCGGACGCCGAACACAGTGCACTTATGGGAAGCGCTACGTCTATGCAATCACGAGATTGCATACGTGGCGCTTCATTTGCGGGCGTTTTAGCCCGCCTTGTGGCGCTTTCTGAAGCGCCGAGTAGCTTCCGCCTGGCCCTAGTATCTATTACTAGGGCTGGGTGGTTTGATTGACATCTGAGTATGTCACTTCCTGTTTCTCTCCAATTGCGCCCAGGAGAGAAGCGGGAAGTATGAGAATGGAGCTCTCCAGGAGACACCGCTGGAGAGGACAACACACAGCAAGGTAAGTAACCGGGGGAGGGGGGTTTAATGGTGACACACGCTGCTGCAATTTGGTGGTGACACACGCTGCTGCAATTGGTGGGACACAGGCTGCATGTAAGGAGGGACTCCGCTGGGGGCACATGATGTAAGGAGGGACTCCGCTGGCGACACCTGATGGCATCTGGTGGCTAGTGACATGCTCAGGGCTCCCACTGATTCTATTATCTCCATTACATGGATGGGAAGGACTATTGGTAGTTTACAGAAAGTAGCTGGGAAGGAAGAAATTCTTTGATGCAGCTTATTTTTGGCAAGATCGACAGGTATTCTCTGTATTTTGCTAAAAATATTCTTAGCTTGAAAAAAAAAAACTAAGGCAGCCAGCACATCTAAGGACTGTAAACTACAATATAAACTATTTTTGTTCTATTGGTTTTTGTTTTCCTTTAAGAATACTTGAATGCCCATAGCCTGTTCACTTTCAGTCTTGAAACTGTCATTAGTTTATCATTTGCAGGAAGCCTTTATCAGTCTTACCACTACAAGTCTACTATCTAAACAAGCTACCATATCTCACAACTTTTGAACTTCAGAATGAGGAACACTTGAGAAAGTAAGTAGCCTTGCATAGCGCGCTGCTGCAAATGTGGGTGTGGTCAAAGTCTGGCAGTGGGAGGGGCTTAAGGGGCATCATTAAACAAAAGTCGGGCTTCCTTGTACCTATAAAATATGCTTTTATTACGCAAGCAAGAGTCTCATGGATACATAGAAACCCCAGCACATTCATTTAAAAAAAAAAGGATAAAAGCATGCAGAGTTTGGTGTGCATTACGTACAGAGTGCAGGGTTCTGGGGTGAGCTGTGCAGGGTTCTGGGGTGAGTTGTGTATAGGGTGCAGCATAGGCGTAATTAGAACCTTCAGGGCCCTGGTGCAAGAAACCATGAAGTGCCCCCGGCCTCCCGCCTGGGCCATTCCCTCCGAGCCCAGGGCCCTTCTCACTGGTCCCATGACCCTTCATGGTTCCACAGCAGATTCCTTTCACATATTGTGCAGTCTTGGGCCCCACCTTGGTGGCAGAAGGCCAGGGCCCAGTCGCAAGTGCAACCTTTGCTGGTAGTTCTGTCAGTGGTGTCAGTGTGGACTGTGAATGGTGTCAGTAGGGCAGTGGATGAGATCAGTAGTTTTTTTTTTTTTTGTTTTGTTTTGTTTTTTTATATTTTATTTATTTTTTTTATGGGAGGGGGTGGCAGTGGAGGGCAGTATAATGGGAGGGGGTGGCAGTGGAGGGCAGTATGATGGGAGGGGGTGGCAGTGGGGGGCAGTATGATGGGAGGGAGATAGTGGAGGGAATTATGATGGGAGGGGGGGTGGTGAAGGGCAGTATGATGGGAGGGGGAGGTAGTGGAGGAAAGTATGATGTGGGGGGCAGTATGATGGGAGGGGTGGCAGTGGAGGGCAGTATGATGGGGGGCAGTATGATGGGAGGGGGGGATAGTGGAGGGCAGTATGGGGGGACTGTACAGCATGACTGGAGGAGGGCAGTGTATGGGAGGGAGCAGAGTGACCATGAGTGTCCTCGGGGCAGGGAGAATTTCTCCTACCTATCTTCCAGCAGCAGGAACAGCCTGCTTCTGGTGAAACCCAGAGTCTGGAGTGGAGTCGGTGGTCCTAGGTACGCATGACTGTGGAGGTTAGGCGTGGAGGAGAAGGAAGTTAAATCCTCCTCCGGCCCGATATGAATGCTGGGGCCC
The DNA here is from genome assembly GCA_037953035.1 of Aquarana catesbeiana. Taxonomy (NCBI): domain Eukaryota; kingdom Metazoa; phylum Chordata; class Amphibia; order Anura; family Ranidae; genus Aquarana; species Aquarana catesbeiana. The sequence goes on from JBBHAA010000837.1 coordinate 1,630,062, forward strand.
CGCTCTCTTCCTCGTTCTGTCAATGGTTGCTAGACGCGAGGCGGGCCATTTGTTTGGGCAGTGAGACAGGCAGTGCCTGGTGGTTAATAAAGTGAGTCTCTGCCAGCAGTACACCAGGCAGTGAGGGACAGCGGCGGCATTTTTAGGGGGCATCAGATCGGCCCAGGGGGCAATTCTGGGACATTGTATTGTTCCGGAATGAAGGTGTCCGGGATGCGGGACAGACCTCCCAAGGCGGGACTTTCATTGGCAATCTGGGACAGTTGGGAGGTATGAGCTACTAAGACAGATACCCAGGCAAGGATCATAAGCCATGTGTGGCTCCCAGCTACTCTGATTTTGCCTCTGACAACCTCTCTCTCCCTACCACCACCTGCTGCGTTGTATCCTTCCTATAAGCATGAAGTTGAACAAAGCCTAAAGCGTCTGATTTTTGTCAAAAGGGCATGTGCCTGGGGGGCGTGGCCTGGAGCGGCATGGAATAGGACGCTGAGACGCTGAGCTCCACTGGACACATATCCTTTTCTGCATATCCTGCCGGTATTCCTGCCTCTAGACGCCTCAAAAGTATCACCCAACACCGGGCAATCACTAGCACCATGTTGCCGCCAAAGAAAATGGCCACCGCGACCGCTAAGCTCGATCAGTATCGCTGTCAGGAGCGGGACTCCCCAGACAAAGATGGCGGCGCCACGAGGAGAGAGGAGACGGCCGCAAATGCAGACACCGTTAAGGTACTGGAAGCGATCACTTCTTGTCAAGAAGCTATTGCTGCGTGTCAATCCACCCTCACAGCCAGAATAGAGGAAGTTAAAGTGGATATCTCACTAGTGAGGCAGGACTTCCAAAAACTCAGGGAGAGGGTCACTGAAACTAGAATCAGCATGGTGGAGGACTCCCTTCCCCCTCTTCAACATTCTAATGAGGCCATGCAGGTGCAGGTGAATCAGCTCCTACAAAAGCAGGATGATCTTGAAAATAGAATTTGGAGGTGCAGCCTCAGATTCATAGGGCCTCCCAGAGGAAGAGGAAGGAAGGGACCCCCCAGCGTTCCTGGAAACACTATTGTGTGACACATATGGCAGAGCGGCATTCTCCCCTACATTTGCAGTGGAGCGTGCACACCGCATGTCGGGCAGACCACCACCAGTAGGTGCACCCCCTCGCACTTTCATCACCAAATTCCTTAATTACAGGGACAGAGACGCCATACTACGCCTCAGTCGTGAAAAAGGCAACATCCCCTTCGGTAATAAAATGGTAGCCGTCTTCCCAGATTTTTCTGCAGAGGTACAAAGAAAGCGTAAAACATTCATGGAAGCAAAGCGACGCCTACGCATTAAAAATATCAAATATGCAATGCTTTTCCTTGCCCGCCTGCGAGTGGAAGGAGATGACAGAGCACACTTCTTTGAGGATCCTGAGGCGGCCATTGCGTGGCTGGAGCGAAGAGATGCACAGAGATAAGTGTTCCAACTTCTAAATAAAATGCTCAATCTTCCATGTTTTTCTTTTATTATTTTATTGTTATGCTTTTTTGCTCATCCTGACTTGGCAGATGACTCAGACTAACTCTTGTCAGCACGACGGGGCAATAGACTGCATATAGACATTGCTCTCTGTGATGCTTGCCCCTGAGCGGTAAAACTTGGTGTACACAACTTATGCACATCTGATGTCGACAAGGCCTTCTGTGTATGTGTGACACTTGGATGGCTGTCGGTGCGACCTGGGACAGCTAAGCCTATATATTGCCCCCCCCCCCCCTTTTTTTTTTTTTTTTTTTTTTTTTGTGGCGGCATAACTGGGAAGGAAATGTGTAGGGTGTTAAGACCCACAAAAAGTACGTCTAGATGAAAAGTTTGTTCTTACACTTATTACAGCTATTTCTTTCCGGCGGAGGAAAGTAACTAGCTAATGAGCTCACTACAGAACGTGGGCTCAGTTCTATACTATGCTTTGTTATGCAGCGAAGTTTCGCCCTACTATATAAAGTACCCAACCCAAGATGGTTTACAGTACTTGAAGACATACAGTGTGCAGTTGTTGCCGCCGTGGAGATGAGGTTCGCTCTCTCTGGGGTGGCATCACCAGTAATTTTTTTTATTTTCTTATGTTCTTCATACTTTTCTTGCAGGTTGGACAATGTTCATGCCATGTTGGCAGTTATAGGGAAAATTTATGATATAAATATGAAGCTGCGCTGACCAAAATAAAACTATGTGAACACGGTGATATATAGCAGCTAGCACACAAACAAACCAAGTTATATAGAATATATAAAAATAAACATGCAGCGCTTAACCAAAAAAAGTGAGAATAGAAATAAAACAATAATGAAAGTAAATACAGTGAAATTCCTCCACACAATATACAGTACACCTGTGAGGTATACAAAAATGTCCAAAGTGAATACACTGAGTTCAAAAGTGTCCAGAGGTAAAAGTTGACCTCAACGTATTCAGGCCAAAAAAAGAACACTGTTAATGGGTGTACATGGAGGGAGTCTTCTCAGATGAGAGAAATGCTTGAAAATGAGGTGTTGACTGAAGACTGGATATCGCAGCAATTAGAGGTAAAACGACATAAACTTGTAGAGTGAATACTCTTACCAGATCATGTGGGACATATCTGCCATACGGCAGTACATCTATCCGAGCTTGTGGGAATGATCTCTCATGTATTCTCCCCGGAGGTTCTCCCTAGGTCACGATCTCCAATGGGTGAAGTTGGCCTGAGTCACGGTCACCGATAGCCAGGGCAGTCGCCGGTGGGGGTTATCAGCTCGTTCACACACTCTCCGGTTCTCGGCAGGTTCAAGGAGTCAGGAACGCCCCATCATGGAAGTATTCATGGAGGAAAGAGAAAGAAAGGGGCTCCACATGGCGTAGGTCAAAAATTTTAAAGGGATTTATTGGATAAAAACCTTACAAATAAAAAGTGATCACTGAATAAAAGACAATGGCGTTTGAGCTTCCCACATTGCCATTGTCTTTTATTCAGTAAACACTTTTTATTTGTAAGGTTTTTATCCAATAAATCCCTTTAAAATTTTTGACCTACGCCATGTGGAGCCCCTTTCTTTCTCTTTCCTCCATGAATACTTCCATGATGGGGCGTTCCTGACTCCTTGAACCTGCAGAGTACGGGAGAGTGTGTGAGCGAGCTGATAGCCAGGGCAGTCGCCGGTGGGGGTTATCGGTGACCGTGACTCAGGCCAACTTCACCCATTGGAGATCGTGACCTAGGGAGAACCTCCGGGGAGAATACATGGGAGATCATTCCCACAAGCTCGGATAGATGTACTGCCGTATGGCAGATATGTCCCACATGATCTGGTAAGAGTATTCACTCTACAAGTTTATGTCGTTTTACCTCTAATTGCTGCGATATCCAGTCTTCAGTCAACACCTCATTTTCAAGCATTTCTCTCGTCTGAGAAGACTCCCTCCATGTACACCTATTAACAGTGTTCTTTTTTTGGCCTTAATACGTTGAGGTCAACTTTTACCTCTGGACACTTTTGAACTCAGTGTATTCACTTTGGACATTTTTGTATACCTCACAGGTGTACTGTATATTGTGTGGAGGAATTTCACTGTATTTACTTTCATTATTGTTTTATTTCTATTCTCACTTTTTTTGGTTAAGCGCTGCACGTTTATTTTTATATAGTTATAGGGAAAAGCCTGCACCAGTTGGGGAATGTGCAGGGAGGGGGGATGTAATGGGTATTACATTGTAAGACGAAATCTCTCAATTTGCTTCAATATGCTAATTTTACTTTGGTACCAGGATGATAGAGATGCAAAGACACGTCCAATTGTATACTTGACCATGCGGATTCCCAGAAAATATTTGGTGGATGGTAAAAGTCATGGAGTTTTACAATCCAAATACCTCACCTCATGGCCGCCTTGACATTTCTCACGTGGAATGTGCGTGGAGTGAGAGACCCAATTAAAAGGTCGGCGGTATTTGCTTTACTTAAGCAGCAAAGAGCTGACGTGATGATTTTGGTAGAGACACATGCAGAGGGCTTAGTTCAAAGAGCACTCAAATGCCCCTGGTTGGGGTGGGCATACCATTCTGTGCACACCTCACACTCTAGAGGAGTTTCGATATTTATCGCCAAACGCACTCAGTTTGAACTCCATGGCTTTGTATCAGTTCCACAAGGTCGTTATGTCTTTTTAATAGCAAAACTACATGGTGAAATTATCTTTATTAATGGCATTTTACGTGCCTCCGCCATTTCAGTCCTCCAGTTTAATAGAGGGGTTTAATTTTATGGCCCTACACCCTAATGTGCCAGCGATGTGGTTGGGTGATTTTAACAATGTCTTACATCCAACATTAGATAGAATGACTAGCTCCTCCTCATCTAACGCCCCCCAGCACCAAACGAGATTTGCCAGACTGTTACTAGACTTTAATTTGCTTGACACGTGGAGATGCAGGAACCCCTCACTTCGGGCATATTCATGCTTCTCCACGTCCCACCAATCTATGTCTCGGATTGACCTAATATTAATCTCCAAAACGCTTCTCCCCAGACTACTTGATGCAGGTTTCTCTCCTAGATCATTATCTGACCATTGTCCATATTGGGTTAAACTCTCCTTGCACCACAACAGACCACCAATCTCTTGGAGACTAAACCCTTCTGGCTGACCCTTTTTCCGGAGGAGGATGATCTCTCCTCGCAATGGACACAATTTTTTGAGACCAATGAGGGATCTGCGTCCCCTCAGATGGTCTGGGAAACGTTTAAGAAACACGCCCATATGATACTCACAACACATATTAACAAATTAAAGTGTTCCTCTGAAGCAGCTATTACCGCTGCTACTGAGAGTCTGCTTTCAGTGGAAAAGGCATTTACAGAAGACCCCACTCCAGAAAAGGCAAACAACCTCAAACTGTGTTCCAGGGCCACAGACCAACTCCTATACGAAAAATCCAAAAGAAAACTTTTTTTCCAAAAACAAAGGACATTTGAGCAAGGGGAGAGGGCAGGAAAACTACTAGCCTATCTTGTGCATAGCGAAGACAGACCCCCAGTCGTGATCTCGCTTTACTCCCCGGACGGTACTCTAGTGATGGAACCGGCCCAAGTCACAACAATGTTTCGAGACTTTTTTACCACACTATATACCTCCAAGGCCCCGACCGATAATACTTTAATGGAAGCATTCTTAGATGATATCTCTATGCCCCGCCTAACGGAAGCCCAAATTGAGACCCTAGAAGCCCCATTGACGGCAGATGAAATCAGCAAAGCCATTGCAGAATTTCCTAAAGCTAAGGCCCCTGGATCCAATGGACTACCAGTGGAGTTCTACTCCACCCATTTGGAAATATTTATTCCCAGACTACTAAAACTGTACAACTCCATTTTTGCCGAATCTGAACTGCCAGCTTCCATGCGAGAGGCTACAATAGTACTAATTCCCAAACCCGGTAAAGACCCGCACCTTCCGGAGTCATACCGCCCCATCTCTTTGCTGCAGGTTGATGTAAATATAATAGCAAAAATCCTAGCCATGCGCCTAAATACAGTCATCTTGTCCCTAATACACGAAGACCAGGCTGGTTTTATGCCAGGGCGAAACACATCTTTTAATCTCCGTAGACTGTATCAATTTACAAGCAACACATGACAATCCAGGGTCCAGAATTGTCGTGGCCTTAGACACAGCCAAGGCATTCGATTCAGTCGAATGGAGATATCTCTGGACCTGCCTAGATAGATTTGGACTTGGTCCCAGATTTATAAAATGGCTCCAAATCCTCTATCAAAACCCAGTCGCAAGAATAGTGGCAAACGGCTGGCCATCTGATCAATTTTCCTTAACTAGGGGTACAAGACAGGGGTGCCCTCTGTCGCCTTTGTTGTAAGCTTTGGCGGCAGAACCACTCGCGATTGCTATACGCGCGCACCCGGGCATAGTGGGACTCCGAAGGGGTGAAGTGGTGGAAAAAATCAGCTTATATGCGGACGATACTCTGTTATAACTGGATGACTCGGAGGAATCATTGCCAATAGCTCTAGCCCTGATAAAACGTTTTGGAATATTCTCTGGCCTAAGGATCAATTGGGATAAATCCCAAATACTACCATTAGATAGCTTCCCACCAAACAGAGACAGGGCCACACTCGCTTTGCAGAGAGTAGACAAAATAAAATACCTAGGAATACAAACGACTTGGGATTCATCAGAATACATAGCACTTAATATAACACCATTGATTGAAATGACCAAGCAGAAAACCCAGATATGGACGCGCCTCCCACTCGGTGTGACGGGCCGCATTAATTTAATAAAAATGGTCCTGCTACCAAAAATTTTATATATGATTTGGCACTCAGCAGTATACCTGATACTTAGACACTTTAAAATAATGGAAACCCTACTCAAACCATTTGTTTGGGGTAATACTAGGCACAAACTCCCTTGGCATAAATTGAAAAACCCCACTGACCTAGCTGGACTGGCACTCCCTGACTTTAATATGTACTACCTTGCATCCCAACTCTCGCAAATTTTTCACATTGACAAAACAGACCAGAAAAGATTTTTGTATCTTGTATGTCCAAGGTGGATACAACAGACTCTGGACCCGTTACTAGCGATGGTGGAGGGGAGGAGAAGGGTTAGGGACAGACCGCAGGTCTTTACTATATTAATATAAGAAAATCTGGGATATAGCCTTCAAAAAACTACACATTGAATCACCAAACATTTATACTCCTCTATGGCATAATGAGTCCCTCTCAGAGTTTAGACGCATGCAGGATACCGAAGTGTGGAGCTCTAGAGGTATAATATACTTGTTACCCATAACAAACAATGGGAAATTGAAAACATTTGACACTCTAAAATCTGAATTTGCACTACCTAATTGTATGTTTTTTAGGTATATACAACTAAGGCATGCTTTTCGTACACAATACCACGCAGATGACCTTACCTTAAAGGGTAACCCATTAATGGCTGCCATAAAATTTCCAGACCCAAAAAAAATGATCTCCCAATTCTATGCCATGTTAACAATTCCACAGGCAACTGTCCAAGCATATGCTTTGAAATCTAGATGGGAGGGGGAAATGGGTCCCATTGAGGATGATGAGTGGAGTGATGCGCTAGATACGTGTAAATTAGTATCCCCTAAAATATCAGACCGTCTCACCCAGATCTTCATTACGCACAAAGCTTACCTCACGCCGCTTAGGATCTCTCGATACAAAAGTAGTCAATCAACTACCTGCTCAATGTGTAACCAAGCCATAGGTACCTTCTTTCATTTAATCTGGTACTGCCCTAAGATCCAACAGTTTTGGACTCAAGTAATAAAATTCTTGCATGATACTATGGGCTCGTCCATCACGCTACAACCAAAACCGTGCCTATTAGGAATTTTTCCTGATCCAGAAATTAATAAATTTACCAAAATATTCTTACATGAATCTTTTCTCGGCTCGTAAGGTAATAGCCAGAGTATGGATGAGACCCACACCACTAGAATTTTCACAATGGGTGTTAGAAATAAATAATGTTTTGCCGTATAAAAAAATAATATACTCTCATAGAGGATGCCCTACTAAATATGACAAAATATGGGAGAGGTGGCTCAAATCCCCAGATACCTGTAACAATAGGATCTGAATCACCCTGGCTTACAGATCCTACATTGGTAGTACTCCTGTTACCGATCAGGGCCCCCCTCCCATATTATATTACAAAATGTGTGTATATTGGGAAGATAGTGTCAAATACAATATAGCAACATATATACATGGTACCAATGTAGCTGTCTTACATGAACAAAATACTAAAATGAGGGATAGTTTTATGTTTTATATTCAGTTCTATATATTGAATGTGATATATGTCAAGACTTTATACTGTCTGTAATCTCCTTTTATTTGTTCAATAAACAGAATTTTATAAGGAGAAAAAAAAGGGGCATGTGCCTGGAATTTGTCTTGCATACTAACTGTACACAATTGTCGGCCAACAAACACAAACGTAGTGATGTACTACGAGGAGTTTCAGCTCTTGAGCGCCACCCTTTTGGGCCCCTTCTGCTTGTTTTGTGAGCATTGATTTTCGCGCATGCGTGTTTGTACTTTCAACTTTTGTGTGACGGATTTGTGTACTGACCATTAGAAAATCTGACAAGCAACCGTTGTCTGCCAAAAATTTACTAGCATGTCACCCAACATTTGTTGGCAGAAAGTTGGACAGGAATTGTCAAAAGGAGCGTACTAATGGTCAGATTTTAATACAACAGTCTGTCAACAGACAATCCCCTGCCAACAATCGCATCGTGTGTACGAAGCTTAAGACCCCATACACACTATTACATTTTCTGCAGATTTTTGTCTTCAGATTTACCAAAATATGTAGTGCAAGGGCCTGCCTGATTGTATACAAATGTAAACTCTAAAGCTTGTTGGCAGGGGATTGTTTGATGACAGACTGTTTGCCTAAACACCATTATCCCGTAGTTTTTAAACAAAGATTCAACTATGTTGGTGTCCCTTGTTAGTTTTACACTGTATTTTTTAAAATTTAACTGCCTACTCCCAAACTGTCATTTGAAGTAAAACACATAGCCAAGTAAAAGTAGAAAACGAAAATAAATTAAATTAGGGATGCCATCCAAATATAAAGAAATTAAAAGTGCATTCTATGCATACAAAAATTTAGAAAATATAACAAATAAAATCATTATTCAACTAAACAAATTCCCCAGACCAGTGGCCTTGTTGGGGGTCTTGTGGCTGGTATTGCCACTGACCGCCATGCTGCTGTGGTGTGTAGGTTGGCTGTGGAGGTGGTAGATGTGGGGCCACAAAATCAAACGGGTGTGTGTTTTTGGCAATTTGGCCCCTCACCCCCTTGTTGAGGAGCTGAAGGATGAGTTCCTCACATCTGCTTCTTTGCTCACCATACTTCTGCCTTCATTTATTGGCAGTCAGCACGGCAAATCCCTCAGCCTCACCTGGGTCTGTTTGGATGGCAGTAGTGGCCTGGCTGAGAGACAGCTGTGGCCTCCTCCAGATTCCTGCTCTTCCTGGCCCTTTTAGCAGGAGGGTGTAGGGGAAGGAACTGTGACTCCGTCTGGCTGCTGACTGCTGGCTCCTCCAGACTGACACTTTCCTGTGTATGAAAATGGGACATAATTAGAATCTTTTTTAGGGTTTAGTCATCAATCACACACAATTTTGATCTCCTCACTGTTGCAAATTAAATGTGGAGAAATAGAAAAGCCTATCATTCTGACCCTATCATTTTTCATTCTTGTTCAAATCATTTTTGGTCACTACTGTCTATTGATATGGAAAACATTTTGTTAAGGCAGAAATATTTGAATAATAACGTCTAGTTATCATCATTGTATTTTTGCATACAAATATGTTCAACAATGCTATACCTCGGTCAAGCTGGGCTCCTCCACATCTTCATCCTGTGCAGCAGGACCTGTGTGGACCTCAGGAACTGTGGCCTCAGCAGATGTCGAAGGGAGCATAGACAGCGATAGCCTGGGTTCTGTCTGGTCTGTCAAAAACTGCAGGCTGTTGTAATACCACAGCCTGGGGACCTATAGGTCATCTGCTGCTGCTCCACATCTGAGTCAAGGACCTTGTTGAGCTTCCTTTTTAAAAGTACTCCTGAGGTTTGAAATTTTTGTTCTTGACATAGTTGCAGGGCTGGTGCACCCACTAGGTGAACTAGGCAGCCGCCTAGGGCGCACTGCCACCTAGGGGTGCAGCTGACCCTTGCCTCCCCCCTTCTTGTCGCCCCTTCCCCAAGCTCCCGGCAGAGCCGCTGATAGGGGACCCAGACAGGAGTTAGGTGCGGGAGGGTGGTAGCCTTGCAGTGGGGCGTGCAGCTTCTCCCCTCTTCCTCTCATTGGCTTTCACATGCTGGAGGGAGAGGGATGTCTGTGTAACAAGGCAGGCAATAGCGCTGCCATTCTGAGTGGGAGGGCGTGACTGCTAAATTGCTCCACCTCCCACTACCTCCTTAGCCAATCGGATTGTCCAGCCCGCCATATTTGACCAGAAGCTGCTAGTGGCCAGAGCAGGGCGGGATGGAGAGGACCCGACATACCTGAGCATGAAGAAGGTATGAGATCACAATGCTGGCTGCAGAAATGTATCAGTGTGTTCTCCTTCTCCTGTGCTGTGTGTAGAATATGTGGTGATCATCACACTGAGGGATTCCCCTCAGTCTTCTCACACTGCTTCTTATCTCTGTTTTTATTTACACTCCACACAGTACAGGAGAATGCTGATTAGACTTCTGCAAGACTCAAACTTCAGTTGTTTCTATAGCTATATAGTCCATCCAGGATTTGTTTTGACCTTTTATTTGTTATCTTTGAAGGCATTATCTGGTCAGGCTGGGAGCTTCTCAGACCTGTTAACCATTTACTGTCCTCCTGTGTTTTTTATTTTTTTTTTTTTTTTTTTGCACATTGTTATCTTGTAAACTCCTGTTTACACATAGGGCAGTGTTCAATGTTTTTCCACACTGGTCACTGCTAGCCTAGGAAACACTTGTACCATGTCTGCAGTCTCTGACCATCTCCTGTATTATGTCTGTAGTCTCTGATCATCTCCTGTATCCATGTCTGCAGTCTGACCATCTCCTGTAGTATTTCTGCAATAAAGGGGGGCTACAGGCATGGTAGGTGGTGAGGGAAGAGGGCTGAGGGTGGTAAGGCAAGGGAGGCTGCAGGCACAGTAGATGAGGAAAGGGGTCCCAGGTACAGTGGGTGGTGATGGAAAGAATGCCTAGGCACAAGTGGTGGTTAAGGCAGTGCTGTAAAGAAAATTTTAATGTATCATACAGGACAAGGGGCTTCATAATCCAGAGCCCACCAAAATCCTCAGCACCAGGCCCATGATGCTCTTAATCCAGACCAAACGGCCAGGGTTGCAAAGGTCGCACTTGCAATCGGGCCCTGGTGTTCACAGTGAAATAATTAATTAAAAAGTGCACTGTCAGATTGTCACACAATATACATTGGGATTTATGATCAAAGAGTGTGTTGTGCTATTATTTAATGACACTGCACAAAGCCATTCAGTGTGTGTGTGTTTTTTTTTTTTTTTTTTTTTGGGGGGGGGGGGGGCGCAAGTTGCTGGTCTTGCCTAGGGTGCAAAATAGTCTAGCACCGGTCCTGCATAGTTGATGTCTACCCTGGGTTACAAAGGCTTCACCAACTCGAGCAGTTTCTCCAACGCTGCCTTCCTCAATATTTTATTTAAGTAATCTCGACTCTTGACCTTCCAGAGACAGGGCAGCTCCCGGTACAGGTCAATGAATTGTGGTAAAAAATCAGGCACTTTAAATGTATTTGTCATGATAAATGATATGCTGCCTGCAAGACAGAACATAAGACAAACCATAATGTCTGGCTTAACTCATAAGCTGGTCCCAATATAGACCTCAATCTAAGCAGTATAGGCCACTACCCACCTATGCCCCAAATTCCAATTGTCCCTTCGTTTTTATGGCTCCTTTCGTGTGTTGGTGATGGCGATTTGTTTGTCCTCCACTCCAAGATCGTTCCTACGGCCGTTCCATCGACCGTGCGTTCTGGCTTTATATACAGTGCGCATGCGTGAAACTCTGCTCTCAGTGTGTCATGACGCTGGGGCATGACCATCTCTCTTCTGCATGTGACACACACTGCAGAACATTCGGGAGGGACAACATGGCGGATTCCAGGCAGCCCCGCGTTGGTGTAGATCATAGGAGGCACAAAGCAATCCCCATGAGCAAGACTGAGATGGTGGAAATGGTGCGCATCCTAGAGAAGCACGATTGTGACTGCAAGCTGTGCAATTACGAAAGGCCCAACAGCCGAAAGGACCTCATTTTGGAGATGGTCATCGCCGTTTTGCATTGCAGATTTTTGGTGGAACGATCAAAGGACCAAATCAGAAAATGATGGTCTGATCTCAAACACCATGAACAGGACCAGATGGAGTAGTACATACATCAGATCATAAAAAAAGTAAGCAATATTTGTATCTAACCAATATGGATATGTGAAAATTAGCTGTCTGTATATGTTCTTTATACAAATAGCTCCAGGGAAATCTATCTAATGTTTTTTTAAAATCTTGGTAATCTAAAGATGAAGGTGAATATAAAGCACATATGAACATTCTTATTTGCTCCTGTTTTTGGACATTTCTTTATTTTTGGATCAAATTTATTTCTCTTCTTTCAACAGGGAGGCACCAAAAGAGAAGGCTACAGCCAAGCCACCACAAGGGATGAAGGGAGGCTACCCCCGCTCGGGTCCCAACAGGGGAGGCAACAAGGCCATCTTCCCCACAAAAATGTAAGTGCCAACTTCAAACACACTCATTTAGCCACCAACAGGGGTGTTTCTAGGTGGCCAAAGGCCATGGGCTTAGGGCAGAACTTAAGGGGTCAAGAACACTTTCTGTTTGCTGCCTGGCTCATCAGTGCCCATTAATGCAACCTTGCCAGTGTAGACATGGGTAGAGGAGAAGAAAATTTTACAGCGCACACAAACATTTACCTCCAGCAAGGCTAGTTTAAGAACACCTAAACATTTTCAAAAAGACATTATCAAAAATATGGGGATTTGGTCACACCATATTGCTATATGGTGCTAAGCCCACTTACTGCGACAAAGTACCCCATGATTAGTGGGTCCTACCCTATCCATAGATTTGGGAGATCCTGCTTCTCTGAACCATGAGCTATACACTCTTCTATATGGGAGAATCTTGAGGTCTCCACCTATGACACAAGTGGACACTAATGAGAGGTACTGAATGAGGGTCTTACAGCTGCACCATCTTTAATGAGGGGGTGTGCCCCCCAAATATCTTGTTTGTTTATTATATGGGTAGAGGAGAGGTCCCGGGATCACAGTCACACAGAGTAACGCTTGCTAGGATGATCATCATATCCCCTATCCCATAGGAGACAAGAGGGGTGGGGGGCAACTGCTGTGCTTTTTCAATGTTGGCACTTGTCCAGTGTTTGCCCTCTGTAAAATAACATCACCTTCCCTTTTTTCTTGGCATTTTTCACAGAAAAACAACCAGAATGCAGCATGGTGGAGTCTACTAATCAGGAGCTAATATAGACAGTAGACCAAGTGCAGGCTTGGACAACTAATGTAGCAAAATGGATTCTAGAAACAGATGGGACTTGGGGTGGCTTAATGAATGGTGTATTGTTTCTTTTTAGAGGAAAGTGAGTGTGGTGAGCTCACCCAGGATGTTTGTTTGGAGCCATGGGATCTGACTCCTGGACCCAGCAAAGACCTTGCCATTGTGGACGTCAAATCCCCTGGCGCAAGTCACACTGAGGGCCAAAGTGACCCAGAAGAGGAAGAAAGTATTCAGGAGCCTCTTGTTTGCGCAAGTAAGTATTCTTGGAATCTGCCTTCAAATGTGTATACATGTCAAGTGTTTAGATGTCCAAAAAAAACACCCACTCCACACATTAGCAAAGTATGTGGTGCCTTAACATTAGCATGGAGAAGAAAGGGGTGGAAGGAGCTGGCAGTGTTGCTAGGTCCCTGAGTTTTGGAGACCCAGGCACCAGGGTCAAGATTACAGTAGTTGCAGTGTGTACATTCCTAGTAGTGTAGGTGTCTGAAGGGCAAGCAGGTTGCAAGCAACAATAGACTGGGTAGGTAAGTATTTACGGAATTTGACTAGTAACGACCATAAACTCACTATGTAGGGACTCAGCCACTTGACCATCATTCCCTTAATACTTTTTACTAGGTCGTGATCTTCCACGATGCACTATTGGCAGAATGAGTGCAGATATGTTGCATTGTTTGAAGGATCTGGAGCAAATCAAGGAGGCTGCCACTGCTTTACAGCGAAGAATCCAAGATTTTGTGGACATGCTCGCCAAATTTTAGTTTCCTCCTGCCTGGTCTGAAGTTTCCTGTTCCACTTGTTGGCTCTTGTTTGCCCTTTAAATATTTACCATGTTTTTATGACTTTGAAATGTGAAAGTTTAGAAACAGAACTCAGTGTTTCTCCACTCCACTCCTCTAGGTGCACCACCAAGTCCTGTTTTCTGAGTTTTCCTCAGTGTAAAAACGACTGTGCGAACTACTAACAGTGAAAATGGCAACATCACCTGTGCCAAATTCAACAAATATAGAAAACATGACCTGGGTTTGCATCTTGAGAAGGAGAATTGTGAAACACTCCCATAACTAATGTGAATTGGAATGTTTCTGTGTTTTGAAGAGTAAGAAAGCCCAAATTTGAAGATGCCCACAAATTGTCTTAACATTCTTATTTCCCTCATGATCCTAAAATGTATGTATTTCCATACATCTATTTTGCTAAAGCCCCAAAACACACAGTGTGTCAACATGTGCTATCTCCCATTACTGGGTATCAATGGATGTGTTTTGGGGGTGCAACCCCTTCCTCATAACCAAAGTAGGTCAGAGGAAGGGGTTGCACCCCCGATACACGTCCAATGATAGCCCGTGATGGGAGATAGCACATGTTGACACTGTGTTTTGTGGGTTTAGAAAATAACATGTTTGCAACTGCACATATTTTCGGCAGGGGATCATAAGGGACATTCAATAGTTCTGCCTCTACGTGTCCGTGGCTTCAAATTTTGGCTTTTAGACGGGTGAGATCACCCCATCTGAGGAAGGCAACAGCCACGCAGTCTTGGGATACTAATGTCTCATTTGGCCTTTACTTTACCAAACTCGAACTTTGTGTTCCTGAGTTGGAGATGTGTATACAATGTTTCCTAACATGCCTGTTAAGCCACAAAAAATAAAATAATGCAAAACAAACATGTTTTACACCAAGATGTTGGTTTGTCTTAAAACGCACATGTAAATGTGCTTTGAGTAAAATGTTTTTTACTAAACAATGTGTGGCTTGTTATTTCAATGCTCAATTCCAGTGTATTTGTTAAGTTGTTTTAGTTACAGTGACAATGTTCACTTAAATGTGGCCAACTCTGGCAAATTTTATGCCTCCAAAAAATTAAAGGAGTTGAAAAGGCATAATGTTTTTGAACTTCATGCATTAGATCCATTGATAACCAAAACATTATGTGTATGTAGCAGACCCACAGCACACCATAATAGTTAGCTGAAGAAGATCTTGTCACCTCATGTAGCAAATAAGGAACATTTGCACTATTGTAGCAAGTGTCCAAAATAAAGGCCATTTGTGAAAATATTATTGGGCGGCACAGTGGTGTAGTGGTAGCACTCTCACCTAGCAGTAAGAAGGGTCGCTGGTTCGAACCCCAACCACGACACTACCTGCCTGGAGTTTGCATGTTCTCCCTGTGCCTGCGTGGGTTTCCTCCGGGTACTCCGGTTTCCTCCCACACTCCAAAGACATGCTGGTAGGTTAATTGGATCCTGTCTATATTGTCCCTAGTATGTATGAATGTGAGTTAGGGACCTTAGATTGTAAGCTCCTTGAGGGTAGGGACTGATGTGAATGTACAATGTATATATTTTTTTTTTTTTTTTTGGGAGGGCAATCCAGCACGGTCATTTTCTAGAGCAGTCATCATGCCCACAGATGGCTAAGCTGCAGCCTCTTCAGCTGGGCCTTCCACTGCAGGGTCCACGTCAGTTGGCACTGAGGCAAGGTAGCTGCTAGCATTCCTCCTTTAAATTATGGAGTATACAGCAGCACAGTACCACATGGTTTATTTTGTACAGTGCCAGGTTAGTTAGTGTTAAAAACAGCCTGAACTGACTGGAGAGGATGCCAAATGCGTTTTCAACCACCCTTCTGGCATGAGAGAGCCTGTAATTAAATATTCTCTGCTCTGGGGTGAGGTTCCTCATAGGAAACGGCTTCATAAGATGTTCTCCCAGAGCAAAGGCCTCATCTGCAACAAAAAACAAAATTGAGGCCCTCAACATTCTCCTCAGCAGGTGGCAAGTTTAAGATGCCATTCTGGAGCCGCTTGTAGAACTCTGTCTGCATAATGACTCCTCCTTCAGAGTTGCAGACGTTCTTCCCAACATCAAGATACAAAAACTCATATGTGGCAGACACTACTGCTGGCAGGACTATGCTGCAAAAGCCCTTATAATTGAAATAATATGAGCCAGAGTTGGGTGGTGGGACCATACGGACAAGTTTTCCATCAATAGCAGCACCACAGTTGAGAAAATCCCACTGATGGAACTGGGCTGTAACATCCTGCCATTGCTGTGGGTTGGAAGAAAACTGAGGATTAAAAAAATAAAAAAAATTACTACTTCTGCATATAACATTGCAAGCAGAGTTGACAAAAACATGCTTGGCCAACATAAGGATAAAACTTAAATGAGTATTTAAAGACCAAAGTGTAAGGTCAACTTATCTGATTCCTCGCCCCCGCTGGTGGCCCATTATTAAAATTTTTATGGTGGGGGGGAGGTAATGGATAGATGTTTTGGACAGGTAACCCTCTCCACTTCCATGAGAGCTGTTTGCAGAAATAATGTGTGATACTTTGGCCAGCCCCTCCTTACTTACACTATTGGCAGCCCAGTGGACAGGTAAGAAGTGTCATAATCTAAAAATAGGGATACACACTGTCCAAATTGCAGCACATTTGGAAATTCTGAAATAAAATATCAATATAATAGGAGACAAAAACTTTCTACGTTACAATTTGAAGGTAATCAGGCAGGCCCTTGCACTACATGGTTTGGTGAATTAAGCCATAAATATGAACACTGTTGTGGAAATTTTTATTAATGTATGTTGTCAGATGTCCCCCAGTGTCAGTTTTACTGTAATGTGCTCATGTGAGCGTATTCACACATACAGACATTGGTGGAAAACCAATGGCTGCGGAAACCTTCCCGTGGACACGGCAGATCTGTTTGCTCTTTAAGCTCGGGTTCACACCTATGCGAATTAGATGTGCCTTTCCCCGTATCTAATTCGCATAGTAGGAGAATGTGACTGGCTCCCTATGTTCACATATCTCCGGAGCAGCTGCGGAGCGCACTGTACAAAAACGCTGTGCGTCTTTGGCTCCGTTTCAGGGCCGAATTCAGGCATAGAATCTGCCCTGATTCGTCCCTGAAACGGGGAACAGGGACGCACAGCACTCCTGTGCGATCTGCAGCACGTTATAGTGTGAACCTGGGCTTAAGGATGTTTGTTTATGCCTCACCAAGGGACTGGCCACTCCATGGCGGGCCAGAAAGGAAGCCAACAGATCTTCCTAATTCAGTGAATCTCGAGGGGGAAGAGACATCCAGAACCAGGCCAGCCTATGGTAAGACAACCATACCAAACCAAGTTTTTTGAACATTTTTGCTGTTCATTGTTCGGGATCTTGATTCTCTGTCTGCTGTATGAGGTAAGGTCTGCCAGGCAAAGAACCCTTTTTTTTTTGTCGCTCTGTGTGACGGGACTTTTATTGTAGGTTATATTTTTGTCATTGTAAGTAGCTCTATTAATTGGGGAAGCACCTATATTTAAATCCTCTATAGGTCCCATTAAATGCAAACCTAAAGTGAATTCTGTGTGTGACTGAGCAGGCTGTGTAACCGTATGCTGTGTAATAAGTTTGGGATTAGGGATGAGCCAAACACCCCCCTGTTCGGTTCACACCAGAACATGCGAACAGGAAAAAAGTTCTTTCGAACACACGAACACCGTTAAAGTCTATGGGACACGAACATGAATAATCAAAAGTGCTAATTTTAAAGGCTTATATGCAAGTTATTGTCATAAAAAGTGTTTGGGGGACCTGGGTCCTGCCCCAGGGGACATGGATCAATGCAAAAAAAAGTTTTAAAAACGGCCGTTTTTTCAGGAGCAGTGATTTTAATAATGCTTAAAGTCAAACAATAAAAGTGTAATATCCCTTTAAATTTCGTAGCTGGGGGGTGTCTATAGTATGCCTGTAAAGGGGCACATGTTTCCTGTGTTTAGAACAGTCTGACAGCAAAATGACATTTCGAAGGAAAAAACCCATTTAAAACTACTCGCGGCTATTGCATTGCCGACAATACACATAGAAGTTCATTGATAAAAATGGCATGGGAATTCCCCACAGGGGAACCCCGAACCAAAATTTAAAAAAAAAATGACGTGGGGTTCCCCCTAAATTCCATACCAGATCCTTCAGGTCTGGTATGGATTTTAACCGGTTCAATACAGGGCATTTTCACCCCCTTCCTTCCCAGGCCAATTTTTAGTTTTCAGCGCTGTCACACTTTAAACGACAATTGCGCGGTCGTGCGACGTTGTACCCAAAAAAAATTGACGTCCTTTTTTCCCCACAAATAGAGCTTTCTTTTGGTGGTATTTGATCACCTCTGCGGTTTTTATTTTTTGCGCTATAAACAAAAGAAGAGCGACTATTTTGAAAAAAACACAATATTTTTTACTTTTTGCTATAATAAATATCCCAATTTTTTTTTTTAAATAACTCATTTTTTCCTCAGTTTCGGCCTACACGTATTCTTCTACATATTTTTGGTAAAAAAAATCGCAATAAGCGTATATTGATTGGTTTGCGCAAAAGTTATAGCGTCTACAAAATACGGGATAGATTTATGGCATTTTTAAAAAAAAATATTTATTTATTTTTTTTTACTAGTAATAGCGGCGATTGCGTTCTTTTTTTTTTTCTCGTGACTGCGACATTATGGCGGACACTTTTGACAAATTTTTGGGACCATTCACATTTATACAGCGATCAATGCTATAAAATTGCATTGATTACTGTGTAAATGTGACAGGCAGTGAAAGGGTTAACCACTAGGGGGCGAGGAGGGGTTAATTATGTTACCTAGGGAATGATTCTAACTGTAGGGGGCAGGGACGTACAAGGGGAGGAGACCGATCAGTGTTCCGCTGTTCTGGGAACACAGATCGGTCTCCTCCTCTCACCTGACAGGCTGTGGATCTGTGTGTTTACACACACAGATCCACGGTCCGGCCCGGTTAACTTGCAATCGCGGGTGCCCGGCGGACATCGTGGCCGCCGGGCACACGCACCGGGTCCCAAGCAAGACGGGCACGCGCGTGCCCCCTAGGCGGCCGGGAACCCGAGGCCGTCATATGACGTCCACCCAGGATGGGAGATCCCATCTGTGGATGTCATATTACAATAGCCGGGTATTGAAGTGGTTAAGGGGAACCCCGCGCCGAAAAAAAAAACGGCGTGGGGTCCCCTCAAAAATCCATACCAGACCCTTATCTGAGCACGCAACCTGGCAGGCCACAGGAAAAGAGTGGGGGATGAGAGTGCGGCCCCCCCTCCTGAACCGTACCAGGCCACATGCCCTCAACATTGGGAGGGTGCTTTGGGGTAGCCCCCCAAAACACCTTGTCCCCATGTTGATGTCCCCATGTCCTCCTCCTCCGGCGGGGTCACCGGGTGGCCCCGCCCCGCGTTATTTAAAAACCGTAAGACGAGGAGACGCCGTCACACAGCGGAAGCCTCCCTCCATGCCAGCATGGATGCGGCCCGAGAACGCCGGAGGAAGAACCAGAAGAAGATGAAGGAAGATAGAAGAAGCATTTAAATAAAGGAATTGTCAAAAACTGTCTCTTGTCATTTTTGACAGTTTTTTAGTGAAATGGTAGGGGCAAGTACCCCCTTACCATTTCACACAGGGGGGGAGGGCTGGGATCTGGGGGTCCCCTTGTTAAAGGGGGCTTCCAGATTCCGATAAGCCCCCCGCCCGCAGACCCCTACAACCACCGGCCAGGGTTGTGGGGATGAGGCCCTTGTCCTCATCAACATGGGGACAAGGTGTTTTGGGGGGCTACCCCAAAGCACCCTCCCAATGTTGAGGGCATGTGGCCTGGTACGGTTCAGGAGGGGGGTCCGCACTCTCGTCCCCCCCTCTTTTCCTGTGGCCTGCCAGGTTGCGTGCTCGGATAAGGGTCTGGTATGGATTTTTGGGGGGACCCCACGCCTTTTTTTTTTTTTTTTTTAATTTTGGTTCGGGGTTCCCCTGTGGGGAATTCCCATGGCGTTTTTGTCAATGAACTTCTATGTGTATTGTCGGCAATGCAATAGCCGCGAGTAGTTTTAAATGGGTTTTTTCCTTCGAAATGTCATTTTGCTGTCAGACTGTTCTAAACACAGGAAACATGCGCCCCTTTACAGGCATACTATAGACACCCCCCAGCTACGAAATTTAAAGGGATATTACACTTTTATTGTTTGACTTTAAGCATTATTAAAATCACTGCTCCTGAAAAAACGGCTGTTTTTTTAAAACTTTTTTTTGCATTGATCCATGTCCCCTGGAGCAGGACCCAGGTCCCCAAACACTTTTTATGACAATAACTTGCATATAAGCCTTTAAAATTAGCACTTTTGATTTCTCCCATAGACTTTTAAAGGGTGTTCCGCGGCATTCGAATTTGCCGCGAACACCCCAAATTGTTCGCTGTTCGGCGAACTTGCCAACAGCCAATGTTCGAGTCGAACATGAGTTTGACTCGAACTCGAAGCTCATCCCTATTTGGGATGTATATGAGAAATGGAAATGTATGAATTGTGATTATTACCTTTTTGTATGGGACCAAGACACAGGTCCCCATAATTATAAAAATATTTTTAAGTAAAGGTTTTGTCTTTAAGTTGCTCTTGAAAATGCCTGCCGCATATTCAAAGTGGCCATGCATTGCTGGAAGCTAGGCAACAGCATGGGGGTAATTCTTTTGTTTTGAGATGAAAAGATCAAGCGTGCAAGCAGCATTGTCTTGGTTCTGTGTATCTGTTGACCTTCCAACTTTCAGAGCCAAGTAGTGATCTTTCTTTGGGAACAAGAGTGTAAGATATAGCCTAAAATGTTTGTAAGTGTTCATGTGGTGTTTCAAATGTGTAGCCAGTTTTTGTGGGGAGAAGTTTGTTTCTATTGAAGAAGTCTGTTTTTGGCAGGATCAACAACTGCATTTCATGTTTTGTCGTGGCCTGGCTTTCGTTGGCCATTTTCTGTTGTCACATGCGGTCATTTTTGTCACCGTGTGGCCTTGGCAAATACCATTTTGTGTCTGCTGTGTTTGGGTGGAATTACTATTTTGGTTTATAGAGGCGCAGTTTAAGGCACAGTTTCCTTTTTAAGTGAATTCAATCTTTTCTGTTTTTGTACTTTTTACATACTTTTCAGTGAAACTGCTCTACTTTGCACTGAATTTACTTACTTTAACTGAGTTTGTGTACTTTTAAAACGGTGTGTTATTTTTATTTTGGATTATTTGGGAGTTTTCAGAGGGCAATTCATGCCCCCACCCACCTATTTTGGGTTTTTAGAGCTGAGGTTTGTATTGTATAAGCCTGCAGTAGGAAAGAAAGGCTTCGGTTGACCTCCTTGAGCTATCTTTTTGCAGGAGTTTCAGTTTTTTTGTCTTTTGTGTGGTATTTCGGTCTCAAAACTTGTGGTTTGACTGCCCAGGGGATATTTGAGTCAAGGGGGATTCCCTCCCATTTGCAATATGGGGGGTTTATTCCACCCTTTCCTGGACAAAAGTTTTTTTAAATTGTTGAAGTATATATGATGTTAGCCATAGATTTTTTTTTTTTTTTTTTTTTTAATGTCTTGATAGACAATATGAATCTAGGCTTCCCTGCTCCCTTCTTCTTCCTATTCATTGATATATAAATAAACCAGTTAGATTGATTTTTTTTGAGCTGAGAAGACAGGAAGTCCTTTACAAGATGTGATGTACAACAGGAAGTTGGTGGGAGGAGCTGGGGGTCTTTTGACTCATGTTTGGAAGTATGATGAAATCCTTTTACTTTTTAAATTTAATTAAGGTTTATACAGTAATACAGTTTTGGGTAGAGAGCAAACAAGAGGCATCCAAGTTCTTGTTGTAATATCTAGGTACAGATAGAAGCCATAATATTGTTTTGAATAGCGGAGGATTTCATGGTGTTTTGTAGTTTTTCTGACAACACAATTATAGGACTGCTGATAACCAGTTGTAGAGCATGTAAACGCGAGGAGTAGTACGCTAGCAGCCCCGCTCAGGCCGTGTACAATAATCGGAAGCGGGGGCCGGTTATAGTGATAAAGGCGCAAACAATAACCGATCCGACAGTAAAGCGCAGGGTTCTCTGGATGCAGAGTTCGTCAAAAAAGCAATTTGAATCGTCATGGGCAATGGGTCGTACATGCACCCTAGTCAGACAGCTGCACAATACATGAACTCTGTGTATGGGGCTAAGGCCATTAGACCCCTTAAAGATTGGCAGATATGGTCAGAGGGTACAGTAAGGTGTATTCCTTTGGAAGGTACTTTTGATGTCTGGAGGTACGAGACCCCAGAATAAAAATACCTTGGAAATAGTTCAGCTATGGTTTCAAAAATCTGTAATGAGTGAGTTGATGGATGTGTAATACACGTTTTGTGTAATTAAAAATTCTCAGGCCTGTTTTTGAACTTTGTGTGGCTGGTCCATGAAAAGATGTCGAGCTGCTCTCGTGTTTTTTCCATTGTATTCTTTTTCTGTCGCTAAAAGAGTGAAGGTAGCATGCCATCTGGTTGTTTTGTTTTTTTCATTTTTGTTTTGGGAACTATGAAATATCTACCCCACATTTGTATCTAAATGTTTGTCTCATGTTTTAGTCTTCTCATTGTTTGTATGTAGTAACAAGAATATGTTTGAACCTACCAGGACAGCCCTCTTACGTGTCGTATTTTAGTAAGAATGTGAAAGTAAGGGTTACAGAGGGTTTAGTTATTGTGGGTTTTGAGGAACGTCAGTGACAATGTACACGAACGTTGTATTTACCATTCTTTGCAGGTTAAATATAAAGGATAGAGTAATAAACTATAAGTTTATAAGTATCTTTTCAGGTCCAAGGATGTACATAGAAAGAAGGTGTATGTAGATAGCTGTACACATGCATAAATACACACGCCTAAGAAGGTAAAAGTATTATAGGCTATTTCACTGTTTCATTGTTTTTTTTTTCTGCACCATTGTAAACCCTTCCTCCAGTTTGTAATGAGGAGGAAAAGGGGGGGATGATAGTGGTGAGTGACCATTTTCAAACCAATAATACTAACCGCTCTAATTCTAGCCAAGTTTGTGACCTAGTAGGAAAGACGGGTTCCACGACTTTCTTTCTTTGATGGAATTTGAATCAGCAGCCTGGTGAAGGATGCTCCCATAAGAACCTTTTTGTCAATGGTTCCAGGTATTACACCCCAGATGGTAAGCCACGCACCACCACAGGGTTCATGAGTTTCTCCTGGACCCTTACACAATAACCGGTTTACATTCTTCCCAACCAGGTGACTGGGTCATTGTAAAGAAGCTTGAGGGACAAGACAACTGGATCCATGCCAGCCACTGCAAGGATCTGCTCAACTACACCAAAGGATGAGGAGTATTTTTGTTTATTTATATTTTTAAAGTGTATTTTCCAACTAGCTAAGAAAGCGAACAGGACACATGGTTGGGTCTACTCTGAGTCTCCACTGAGCTCTAGTGCCCCAGCGATGAAGGCGGTACATGCTATATGTGATGTTCATATTGGTATGGGGAGTTTTGACAAACTAGCAAAATCCAAACAGACACTTGTCAATAGAATTTAACGATACATTTCTAGAGAGTAAAATTAATTAAAATTTTAACAGTAGCTTTGGTTCTTGCCAGCTTTGGTATTGGGACAACTAGGTAACCCACAAGTGTGCTTCAATGTTAGTTTGGTATTAATGCAGATCTACAGCTTATAAGGTAATTCCCCTAATGCAAGAGGTTCATGCGTCCGGGATCTGATGGTGCAAGAGAAGGTAAGAATGGCGGGGACAGCTGGAAGGGAATTGCTCACCAACCCCGACCAGGTCTGGGCATGGTTTCCTGCTTGTACACGGTGGGGGCTTGAGCTTATGAAATGATTGAACGATTTCTCATCCATTGAGGATGGGATGTTTCATGTAACTGTTGAAGCTTCAAGGAAGTTCCCACAGAACGGCAAATCAAGACCTCTTTATTAAAAGATGGCCCATGATTATCTGTTGGCATCCAAGGGGGGTTTCTGGGAATTCATAAGAAAAGATCATTATACCTGGATTGGGGATACTAGTGACAAAGTTCAGGCCCATATGGATAAGGTTTAGATCCCTGCAAGGCAAAGCCAGAGCTATAGCTAGTGAAGGGTGAAGTCCTTTTTAAAGTGGTTGTAAACCCTTTACAACCACTTTAAACTACAGGCAAGCCTAAAATTAGGCTTACCTGTAGCTGCACTGGATATCTCCTAAACCTGCACTGCTTGGAAGATATCCCTGTATTTGCATGTGCTGAACTTAAGCCAACTGAAGCAATGGCATGTACGTGCCATTGCTTCAATTGTACTGTGCCGTACCCGGCAGCTCCTGCGCACATGCGAGGGAGTGATGTCATCGCAGCTCCGACCAATCACAGCACCGGAGCCGCAATACCCGGAAGTAACCCCTGGGATAGAAGTCGCTGGCCGGAGGGGGGGATGAGGACGGCTGCGGTGGCTTCGATCTAAGGTAAGTAATTCATAATGAGCTAGTATGCTATGCATACTAGCTCATTATGCCTTTGTCTTACAGGTTTTTTATTTTTTTATTTTTTTTAATGTTTCAATAGGGTTTACAACCACTTTAAGGGTCTGGGAATCTTTGGGGATTTAATTTTTTATTTTGCAGCATATCATAGTTGAAGGAAGTAGGGGTATATATACTCATCTTATTTTTGTTTCTATTCCTTCTATATGCCGTGATGAGGTGCTACTGTTGCCTTATTGGACGAGTGAACAGAGCCCGAGCAGATGACGACGCCCTGAAGCCCAGTCCACATACAAGACACAGAGGATCCCAGAACGACCGGCGATTACTACAGCTCACCATGTCGTGTCATCCCTCCTGAAGTACAGAGTCTATAAGTCAAGCGATGTAATGAACTTATATGGACTGTAAGGACTGACTCATTTCCAGGTGTAAGAAGATCAAGATTCACTGAGGGACACATGGGAGCATATGACAAAGAGGATGAGCTGTTGTGGAAATTTTTATTAATGTATGTTGTCAAATGTCCCCCAGTGTCAGTTTTGCTGTAATGCTCTCATGTGAGCGTATTCGCACATACAAATGTTGGTGGAAGACCATTGGCTGCGGAAACCTTCCTGTGGACATGGCAGATCTGTTTGCTCTTTTAAGGATGTTTGTTTATGCCTCACCAAGGGACTGGCCACTCCATGGCGACTGCATCTATAACTCCTAGTGAGCAGATCTGCGTACATGGGAACCATAACATACCCATACAAAATTATGGCCCACTGAGCCATGAGAGTATGGCTCGTGTCATTGGTAGCAGTGGGAATGTGCACACGATCATGTTTAGAGCCATGTGCTTGCTGCATGGCTCTGCAAACGAACATCTGCACACGTCACTACTGTATTTCTATTTGAATATATATACGTGTGTGTGTGTGTGTGTGTGTGTGTGTGATTGGTTCTTTTGAATGAATACAAGTGTCTGGCTGATTCTGAAGCCACCACCTTCTTTTGTTATCCATGTGCTTAGTATAAATAAAAGCAGGCTGGCTATTCTTTTCAGGATTCTACTGAGCTCAAAGTGATACCAGCATCTGTGTTTGTGTTACTCGGAGAAATACAAAGTGCGCTTTCCCGGCATTATGTGAGAGAGCTGTATTTGCGCTTTTAAGTGGAAAGAAATTATATGCTTGTAGGGAGAAGCTTAAAATTTCCTTGACAACACAAAAGAGGGATAGTGTGTATGGGTTTTGCAAAGTAGCAGAGTATTTGTATCTGTTGACTTAGCATTTTTGAGGGGGAGGGTTCAAAATTAGTTTGTGACACAAAAAATGGCCTCTTGCACTCTGCCTGAATTTGAGGACAAGAACATTTGGACATATTTTTTGTATAATAACTTTTTATTTTTAGAGCAAAACCTAACATGGCATGTCCAACAGTGCAAGTCATGTAAACAGCGACCACGCAGGGTCGTATCAGTGACAATATACAATATATGGGTTGAACAGACACATACATTACCATTTACCTAAAGAAAGGTGCTATTCTAGGGATAACTCTATGGGACCCACTTAGGGGGTAATCCAGGAGCTCCGTAAAGCCCTATATGTTCGTGGAGTATATAAATAGTGTAGGACCGGCCTAGGGACTCACAAGGGTATATTCCAGTTGGGGAGCCCTTTGGAACGCGCAGGGTACATAGCCCGGTGGCCCACGGCCGGAGCAGGAGGGGGGGGCTCAAGGCCTCCATCAATCCGCCTCCCGCTCCCACGTAGGCCCCCGCGACCACGACGCAGTGGTTTGTTCATGCAGAGTTTGTCGGACTCCTAGAAAACCAGAGGTCCCCCTCAGTGGGTTTCGTGTCTATATTAGGCATCCCGTAATTAGCTATCTCGCATGAGTTTCCCTAGCATTATAATAAATTAACCGTAACAAATGCAGAAACACAATAATAAAGGGGAGTAAAAAAGAGAAAAGAGGGGAGGGGGGATACAGTAAGGGGTAAAAAGGAGGATAAGAGAGGGAAAGGGGGAAATGGGGGGGGGGTTGGATCAGGTTACCTGCAAATAGAGGTAAGCTTCCTCTGCCTCTGCAACGGACCCCTCGGAGCTGGATTCAATATTCCTCGGGTAAGTTCAGTTCTTAGGGTCTGGCCTACTGGGTTGAGTTTTTGTTAGCCTAAGTACTCTAAGAGCGGGGTCTGCCAGTTCCAATAGTGCAACATCTAAACTAGATGGCACTGTAGTAGGGTCTGAGGTATATTCAGTCCATGACGCCCAGATGTCATGGAATCGGTCTTTGTGGCCTTTATTGGTCGCCACCCAGTCTTCAGCCTCCCGGATCTCACTAACCCTTCTGATCCACTCAGCACGTGTGGGAATCGTGGGTTTCTTCCAATAAATTGGGATCATGCGCCTAGCCGCGTTTAATAAGTGCGGCAGCACACTTTTCTTATATTTACGTAGTGAGATCGGGGGGACCTGCAGAAGAAAGTGGGTCAAGGAAAAAGGGACTTCTATCTCTGTCACTATTTTGATTTGGTTTCGTATATCTTCCCAAAAGGATTTAATCAGAGGGCAATCCCACCATATATGTTTCAATGTACCTCTCTGTCCACATCCTCTCCAACACAGCTCGGATGTGGAAGGGTAAAAGCGGGCCAAGTCCGCAGGTACTCTATACCAGCAGGATAGTAGCTTAAAGTTTGTTTCCTGGGTCTTGGACTCTATCGAGGATGAATGAGTAAGCTGATATAAGTGTGTTAAGTCTGTCTTTGCAAATACTAAGCCTAGGTCATTTTCCCAGCGTCCAATATAGGCAGGTGTAGTATGAGGGAGTGAAGAGCCTATTCATTTATATAGTTCCGAGACCAAGTGCGGTGTAGGTTCCTCTGCAATAAAAAGTTGTTCAAGGTGGGTGGGAAACGAGGGGTCTCTAATCTTATGGCCCTGTAGTTGAAAGAAGTGGTGTAGTTGTCTATATTTCCAGAAGTTCATTGGTGTGCCCTGTCTGCCTATAGGCAGAGATTCGTAGCTCAGGAGTTTGCCGTCCTTCATAAGTTTACCACAACTGGCGTCTCCACCCTCTATCCACGATTCAAAAAAGCCCATTTGTTCCCCCGGAGGGAACCATAGGAAACCTCCCAGTGGGGCCAGCGGGGACACCGAGGGGGCCAATTTTAGCAGCGGGTTAATCTTATCCCAAGTTGACAATACCTGGGTTGTCAAGGGGTACATCGTCTCCGACAGTCCTCTATGCTCTCGGGACAGCCAGGGAGCATATGATAAATTCCTACCAGCTAGACATTTCTCTAAAGGTACCCATAGCTTAGAGCAAGTGTGGAAATGCCAGTTGAGCATTCTCTGTAACGCTATAGCCCAGTAGTATCGTCTAACGCCTGGAAGGCCTAGGCCTCCATTCTGTTTCGGGCGCCGGAGAACTCGTAGGGCTATCCTAGGTTTACGTGCATTCCATATAAAATCTGACAGTAGGCTAGATGTTTTGTCGAAGAAAGATCGGGGCAGTCGAATTGGTAGCATCTGTAAAAAGAACAGTATGCGTGGTAAGATGTTCATTTTTATTATGTTCACTCTACCCAATCATGTAAAGGCCGTCTGTGTCCATTGGGATAGGTCTTTTTTAACCATAGCTAGCAGTGGGAGGTAATTTGCGGTATATAGGCTGTTAAAGTTATCTGTGAGTTGTACACCGAGGTATCGAATAGCCGACATGGCCCAGGTGAAGGGGAAGGCGGATTTAAGGCTCGTTCTTAATTGGGATGTCATGCAAATGGGAAGGATTTCTGACTTTGAAAAATTAATTTTAAAATTTGAGAGAGACCCAAAGAGCTTCAGTTCCTTCATCAAATTGGGCAGTGAGATCAGGAGGTTTGAAACATGAAACAGGACGTCATCGGCATATGCCGAGAGTTTATGTTCTGTGTTGCCAACCATAAGACCCTTAATGTCAGGGTTAGCGCGTATTGTGCAGAGCAATGGCTCCAGCACTAAGGCGAACAGAAGAGGTGAGAGAGGGCACCCCTGTCTCGTGCCATTTCTGATGGGGAAGCGAGCTGAAAGTGTTCCATTTACCTTGACCTGTGCGCAAGGTGCAGAATATAAGGCTATAATAGAGGATAACATTCTCGGACCCATCCGCAGTGATCGAAGCACTTCTGTCAGGTAGGACTAGTCAACGCGATCAAACGCTTTTTCAGCGTCCGTTGACAGTATGAGGTAAGGCTGTGGCTCGGGGTGGGCACAAGCCCAGTGAATAAGGTGTACCGCCCTGATAGAGTTGTCTCTGGCTTCTCTACCTGTTATGAATCCCGTTTGGTCTGGGTGGATAATGTCGGGGATAAGATATTTAAGTCTGTTTGCCAGTGTTTTTGCTAAAATTTTAATGTCCAGGTTAAGGAGAGAGATTGGCCGGTAGCTCGGGGGGACGGTGGGATCCTTGCCCTCTTTCGGGATCACGGTAATGTGGGCCAGAAGTGCCTCTGATGGGATAGTTCCTCGATCTGCTATAGTATTAAAATATTTGCACATGGGAGTCTCCAGGTGAGTCAGGAAGGCTTTATAATATGCCTTAGTGAAACCATCAGGTCCAGGGCTCTTCCCATTGGGCAAGGAGTTCACCGTGGCACGAAGCTCATTTAGGGTAATTGGGGCATCTAGATCTGAGGATTGCTCGTCCGTGAGTGTTGGGAGTCTGGCTGCGGTCAGGTAATCTCCGATCGCGTTTTGTCTAGTGTCACGTGATGTAGGGGAGGGGTCGGAGTCTATGTTGTACAGTTTGGCGTAATAGGCTCGGAATTCAGCAGCAATTTTAGACGGGTGTAGGATCGGGGTTCCCGTAGTGTCATGTAGTTTATGTATATATGTCTGAGCGTGACGCTTCAGGAGAGCCCGAGCTAACATGAGACCGCATTTGTTTCCGTGTTCATAGTACCTGTGTGCCATGAATCGGAACTGTTTGCGTGTTTGACGATCGAGTAGGCGTAGGAACAGTTCGCGTAGCTCTGTCAGTTCTTTCAGTGCCTCTGGGCTTCCATTGGCTTTGTGCCTGAGTTCTGCCTTTTGGAGTTCGGTGTGTACTCTCAAAAAATCTGTTTGTCGTATCTTTTTAAGTCTACAGCCCTGGGAAATTAGTGCCCCCCGAACCACAGCCTTGTGGGCCTCCCAAACCGTCCCCTCACTCTGTTCGCCTATGGGATTCTCCTTAAAATAATGAGTCAGGGTATCCGTGACCTCAGCCATCACTACCGCATCGTCTAATAGGTTTTCATTAAGTCTCCAAGTCCGAATTCCGCGCGTGCCTGATGGTAAAGTAAAGGCCATCGTTACTGGGGCATGGTTGGAAATGGAACCAATGTCTGCAGACTGTAGAAGTTCAAGAATATTTCGATCCACATATATGTGGTCAATTCGTGTGTATACGTCGTGTACTTTAGAGTAATAGCTGAAGTCACGGTCTAGTGGTCTAAGTCCGCCAACTGTCGGTAAGTAGGTGGGACTGAATAGTCCTGCGGAAGTGTTTCAGATATGCGTAGGAGTGTGAGAGCCTCGCATGAGAGGTGTCTAGCATTGGGTCAGGGCTTACGTTAAAGTCACCCCCTAGGATTAGGAAGCCTTCTCTAAAATCTGCCAAGCGGTCTAGTGTATCGTCTATAAAGGTGAGTTGACCAGCATTCGGAGCATAAATAGTCGCGAATGTGTATATTTGACCAGCAATACTGCCCTTTAGGAAGTCATATCTCCCCAAGGGGTCTGCGTCATGATCTACCGGTTGGAAAGTACATGTCTTGTGTATGGCGATAGCTGTCCCTTTAGATTTAGGAGTCGGGGATGTACTAATAAACCATTGGTTGAAAAGGTGAGTAGGCAATTTGGGAAAAATTTTGGCGTAAAGTGGGTTTCCTGGAGGAAAACCACTTGAGTTTTCAGACGTTTTAATTCCCCCCAAAGCTTACTACGTTTGTGTGGGGAGCAGAGGCCCCATACATTATATGTACTTACCCGTAGGGAGGCCATGGGATGATACATAGGTGTTCAAGGTGTGTGGTTTGCGAGGGGCCCGTTGCAGACAGCAAGGCGAAACAACCTGTATTGAGGGAGGGGGGTAGAGAGTAGATAAGAAGAAGAAGAAGAGGGAGAGAAGACAAAACATGTATGAGATAAAAAAAAATGAAAACATAGTCACAACCATCAAAACAGTATGGATGGTAGCATCCAGGCATGTGTAACAACTACTAAGGGTCATGCCGAGGAGCCCCCCCCAGAGAAGGAAGGGGGTCCAGACCATGACCCCTTATCCCAAAGGAGATTAGTGCCCAAAAAAAAAAAACAGGGCGGCCTACTAGGGGGTATGTGTGCCATCTAAAAGAGAGGGCAGGGGGCCCTCCGTCTCCGCCCACCGCATCTGACGTGGTGCGGTTAGACATGGAGAAAGTGGAGAAGCCTTAAAAAACTAAAAAACGTGCAAACCTTCAAGTAACCTTACGGCTAATGTTAAGGGGAGAGTCTAAGTGCAATATGTATAAAAGAAAAACACTTGGAGATAAAAATCCCAACAACAGTTCGTTTGACCTAGAGAGGCATGTTTGTTAGTTCCCAGGTAAGGACATTCCCAGCGAAGATTCTGAGAGATGTCGCCTGCGATTTCTCCTGCGGTTCTGGTTCCTGGCGGGTTGCCACGGCTGGTGGGTAGGTAGTTTAGCAGTTCCCAGTTCTGAGGAACATCTCCAATCAGGAAAGTCTACCGGGTCCAGGTCCAGGGAGGTCAGAAAATGCGGGAGGTCATCTTTGTTGCGAAGAGTCATGGTTCTGCCATCTTTGGTGACTTGAAGGCTGAAAGGAAATCCCCAGCGATACACCAGGC
Organism: Aquarana catesbeiana; assembly: GCA_037953035.1. NCBI lineage: Eukaryota > Metazoa > Chordata > Amphibia > Anura > Ranidae > Aquarana > Aquarana catesbeiana. Next base: position 1,661,473 of record JBBHAA010000837.1, read on the forward strand.
CTGCATCCTGGATAGCTGTTAGGAGAGGGCGTAGTGCTCTACGTTGCATGAGGGTGCGTCTCGATATGTCCTGATAAAAGGCCAAGTGTGCACCATCAAAATCAAAATAAGGTTTCCCCCTCATTTTCTGCATGATGCGGTCTTTTAGCCTGTATTAATGCAATTTACAGATGATGTCTCTTGGATTGTTTGCATCCTGAGATGGGGGTTTCAGGGCCCTGTGTGCGCGGTCTATTTCGATCGTAGCAGTGGCAGGCAGCCCTAGGATTTCCTTGAAGACTCCTTCCAGAGTGGGAATAATGTCCCTGGGTCCAGTAGCTTCAGGCAGGCCTCGTATCCTGATATTTGCCTGTCTGCTACGGTTCTCTGTGTCATCTAACTGACATAGCAGGGCCTCAATCTGCTGGCCCTGTATGTTGCATTTGTCCTGAAGCATGGAAATGACAGGGAGAGTTTCCTCAAATTTCTGTTCCAGGGACTCGAGCCTGCCTCCTAAGTGAGTTGTGTCGGCTTTGAGCTGAGCAATGTCCTCCTTAAAAGCTTTTTCCACCCTGTCAGCAAAGCGTTCAAGATCAGCTTTCGTGGGTAGGGACATAATATGGCGCCTGATATCTGCGTCTGCCAGGGGGTCTAGGTCAGCGGAGTCACCGTCCTGGGAATTGGGGGAGCCTGGGGAGATCAGGGGGACCGAGTCACTCACCGACCCTGGAGATTGTATGGAAGATTCGTCCAGTTGCTGTGACTGGCCAGCGGAGGTCTTTGCGGCCTTGTTTGCACGCTGTGTCTTTCCTGTCGGCGCCATCTTGGAAGGCTCGCGGCCTCTCCCGGTCTGCCCAGGGTAAAAGGAATCCAGCTGGGATTGCCGCGATCAGTCAGTCCGTTGTGGCTGGGAGGATGCCCGGTGTCTCAGGGACATAATTCGCTGCGGGAGCGGGTGTTATCTCCGCTGTGAAGCTGAAAAGGTGCGGCGGTGGAGCGGAGCTGAGAAGGCACACGTCCTCACTCCTCCATAGTCCGGACACGCCCCCATTTGGACATATTTTAGGGGTTGTTTGGGGTAAGCCCAAAATGTAGCTGACAAAAACATTAAGTTATTAGGCTAAGTGTGTATGGGCCCAGGATAGCATGCTGGGGAGGTTAGTGAAGGAAAAAAATGCATGTAGGCTAAAAAAAGGAGCAGGAAAAGCTTACAGCATGCATGAGGACAAAGCACATTCATAGCATATTCCAATATTGATAATTATGGAATCAACAAATTAATATAAGACATTAACACATAGAATGTGTAAAAACTTACCTGAATATAGTCCTTCTGCAGGACTTGAATAATGGCTGAGCAGGTGTCTGGAATCATGAGTCCCAGAGCCTGGGGGGAGATCCCAGTGGTAAACTTGAGGTCCTGGGGACTTCTCCCCGTCGCTAAGTACCGCAAGGTGGCTATGAGCCTTTGCTCAGGATTAATGGCAAGCCTCATGCAAGTGTCCTGCTTCTTAATATAGGGGGTCACCAATTCCAAGAGTTGGTGAAACCAGGGGTCCATCATCCGGAGATAATTCAGAAAATCTGGATTATTCTCCTGAAGCTCCCGCAGCAAAGGCGTATGACATAATTGGTCACGAATAGGCAACCAATTTTTGGTCCAAAAATTCCTCCTCCTGTTCCTGGACTTGGGTCAAAGCAATAACTCCAAGCCCAATAATAGCACATTTTCTCCTCTGATTCTGCAACATGGCTGGTTGACGAACAGCCATTCAGAAACGAACTGAAAAGCACCAACTGAAAAGTGTGAATCAACACTCACCAAACTTCAATTAGCAAAAGGAGACCAAAGGGTGGTGCCTGACAATTGAACTTCCTCTTTATCCTCTCATAGTACGTCACTACGTTCGTGTTTGTTGGCTGACAATTGTGTACCGTTGGTATGCAAGACAAGTTCGCGAACATTCAAACACCATTAAAGTCTATGGGACCCGAACGTGAAAAATCAAAAGTGCGAATTTTAAAGGCTAATATGCAAGTTATTGTCCTAAAAAGTGTTCGGGGATCCTGGTCCTGCCCCAAGGGACATGTATCAATGCAAAAAAAAAAAGTTATAAAAACGGCTGTTTTTTCCGGGAGCAGCGATTTTAATAATGCTTAAAATGAAAAAATAAAAGTGAAATATTCCTTTAAATATCGTACCTGGGGGAGTGACTATAGTATGTCTCTAAAGTGGCGCATGTTTCCCGTGTTTAGAACAGTCCCTGCACAAAATGACATAGGAAGGAATAAAAGTCATTTAAAACTGCTTGCGAATGTAATGTAATGTCGGGTCCATTACCAGGCCCTTTGGGTCTTGTATGGATATTAAGGGGAACCCCGCACCCACATTAAAAAAAAAAAAGGCGTGAGGCCCCTAGGCCCTATATACTCTGAACAGCAGTATACAGGCGGTCCAAACAAGACAGGGACTGTAAGTTTTTAAGTTGAATCTGTTTGTAATTTGGAACAGGTACATGTTGTAAGTGTAGCTCCAGCCAAAAAATACATTTTTTTAAGCTTTTTGCATAAGATAGGGAAGGGTTATCACCCCTGTAACATTTGCTTTGCTGTCTGTGCCCCTGTTCAGAAGATTTCACCTCACTTTCTGCCCCAATGACAATTGGATTTTGAAAATTTGGGGTTATTGGGGAAACAAGGATTGGTGATAAAGCATCAGTGGAGACACCTTTTTTCCATATTAACTCTTATGCCCCGTACACATGATCGGAAATTCCGCTGTGAGCTTTAGGTCGGAAATTCCGATCGTGTGTATGCTCCATCGGACTTTTGCTGGCGGAATTCCCGCCAGCAAAAGATTGAGAGCAGGTTCTCAATTTTTCGGTCGGAAAAAGTTCCGAATGGAAATTACGATCGTCTCTACCAATTCCGACGCACAAAATTCCTATGCATGCTCGGAAACAATTCGACGCATGCTCTGAAGCATTGAACTTCATTTTCTTGGCTCGTCGTAGTGTTGTACATCACCACGTTCTTGGCGGTTGAAAGTTCAGAGAACTTTTGTGTGACCGTGCGTATGCAAGCCAAGCTTGAGTGGAATTCCATCGGAAAAACCATCCAAGTTTTTTCCAACGGAAAATCTGATCGTAAATACGCGGCATTACAGGAGAGAATTTCTCTTCCTAGGGGTAGATTTCCTCTCACTTGCTGTTGTCTCACTCCGTTTGTAAGTAGGAATCGTTTGTAAGTTGGATATTAGAAAATAGTGGACCGCCTGTATATACTATACGGCCTGCCCTATATACTCTGCAGAAAATTAGGCCTTAGGTGTTGGTGGTACCAGAACACTATAAGCCTTCAGTTACTCTTGGTGGGTGCAGGTACGGGCCCTGCTGTGAAATATTATATCAAGAATTGTAATTACATGCCACTGTTAAACAAGGGGCAGAAAAATTGGGCCTTTGGTGGTGTCACAACACTGTAAGCCCTCACAGTTACTATTGGTGGGTGCAGGAACAGGCCTTATTGTGAAATATTATATCAAGAATTGTAATTACATGCCACTGTTAAACAGGGGAAGAAAAATTGGGCCTTAGGCACTGGTGGTGGTGCCACAACAGTGCAACCCCTCACAGATACTCTAATTGAGCACAAGAACAAGCCCTGCTGCAAAATATTACAGCAAAAATTATAATTATATGCTCCTGTTGAACAGGGGCAGAAAAATTGGGCCTTAGGCACTGGTGGTGGTGCCCTGAAACAAAAATGTTCTTCGAAGCTATCAACATGAACATTGAGGAGGAATAGGATAGTCACTCAGCATAACAGGATAGTCATTCAGCATAAGCAGTCTTCAAGAGATCTCACATTCATAGAAAAATGAATTGGTTACATCAGCAGCAGGTGCTTGGTAGCTGGTGATCCAAGACTGACTAATTTTTATGAAGGTGAGTCGATCAACTCAGTCTGTGGACAGGCGCACTCTGTGATCGGTTACAAAGCCTCCAGCAGCACTGAATGTGCATTCAGAAAGAATGCTGGATGCAGGACAGGCCAGTAGCTCAATTGCATATTGTGCAAGCTCTGGCCAGTGATCTGTCCTCAACACCCAGTAACCCAGTGGATTTTCAGTTGGAAAGGTCTCCAAGTCTGATTTTGCCCCTAGGTATTCCTGCACCATGTAAATCAGACGCTGGCGATGGTTGCTGGAACCAACCAGACCTTGGGGCTGCAGACTAAAGAATTGTCTGAACGCATCGGTCGGAAGGCCACCTTTTCCACCGCTCCTTCTGTAAAATGACCGAAGCCTCAGCAACATGTTGTCCAGGAGGACCAGGAAATTGTAACTTCCCAGGCTCTGGAAACGCATTGCACAAACCTTTCTGCAAGGCCTCCCGAAGATGTTTCATCCTCTGCTCCATCTGCGAAGGCTGGATAAGTTCCGCAACCTTACCTTTGTAACGTAGATCAAGAAGGGTTGCCAGCCAGTAATGATCCCTCTCCTTGATACCACGAATCCGAGGGTCCTTTTGCAGGCTTTGCAGGATCAGGGAGGCCATGCAGCGGAGGTTTGCTGAGGCATTCAATTTGGAGTTCTCTGGGTCACTAAGGATGACATGATCCACAGCCACCTCCTCCCAGCCACGTACAAGTCCATGGGTTTCTGGGGACTGAGAATAATCCCTTGAAGACTGCTGCTGATGCTGAGTGCTAGGCTCCACCTCCATGCTGACACAATCCTCATCCTCCTCTTCCTGTGTGATCGGCGGGCCCGCAGGAACACTGTCTGGATAAAGGGGACCTTGAGAGGTAAGGAAGTCCTCCTCTTCCTCCCTCTGTTCTGCCTCAAGTGCCCTGTCCATTATTCCACAAAGCGTGTGCTCCAATAGAAAGACAAGAGGGACAGTATCACTGATGCATGCACTGTCACCATCCTCGTGGCCTCCTCAAATGGTGACAAGACAGTGCATGCATCCTTGATCGGTAGCCACTGGCGTGGCGAAAAAAAGCCAAGCTCACCTGAGTCTGTCCTGGTGCCATACTCACACAGGTACTCATTGATGGCCCTCTGCTGCGTGTGCAGCCGCTGCAGCATTGCCAACGTTGAGTTCCACCTGGTGAGCATGTCACAAATGAGGCGCTTCTTGGGCAGTTTGCATTCCTTTTGAAGGTCAGCCAGCCAAGCACTGGCATTATATGACTGGCGGAAATGCCCAGAGACCTTCCTGGCCTGCCTCAGGAGATCCTGTAAGTCCGGGTACCTGCACAAGAACCACTACACCACCAAATTATGGACATGAGCCAAACAGGGAACACGGGTCAAGTGTCCCTGTCGGAGGGCGGAGAGGAGGTTGGTGCCATTGTCGCAAACCACCATTCCTGGCTGAAGCTGGCGTGGCATCAACCACCTTTGAGTCTGCCCCTGAAGAGCTGACAGAATCTCTGCCCCAGTGTGGCTCCTGTCCCCTAAGCAGACCAACTCAAGCACCGCATGGCATCTTTTTGCCTGAGTGCTTGCGTAGCCCCTTGAGTGCCTACAAAGCACCGCTGGTTCCAAGGACAAATCTGCATAGGAAGAGGCCATTGAGGAAGAATAAGAGGAGGAGGTGGAGGATAGAGGTGTGGCAAAATCACCAATAAGAGGGTTTCCGCGCTCACGGACTAAGGTCTGCAGCCTCCCCTTAAACACACCTCCAAACAGGGTGAGATATATTAGTAAAGAGACAATAGATAGGAGTGAGTGGTGCTACCTAAGCCCAAATAGGTACCCTGGCTTAGGTAACGCCACTCACCCCTATCTATTTTCTCTTTGCAAAATCACCAATACTAGCATTTTGGAGGCGTGGTGGCAGAACAAGCTCCAACAATACTGCACCCTGTCCTGCATTCTTCCCAGCTGCCAACAGAGTTACTCAGTGCGCCGTGAAAGAAAGGTAACATCCCTGTCAATGCCTGCTGGACCAGGAGCCAGCCATAATATGCACCATACCGCTGACTGCCCTGTCCAACAAGGCCAAGACATTGCCTTCCACATGTCGGTAAAGAGCCGGAATGGCCTTTCGTGAAGAGAAATGGCATTTGGAAACCTGCCACTGAGGTACCACAAATTCCACAAATTCATGAAAGGGGGCAGAGTCTACCAGCTGAAAAGGCAGCAGTTGGAGTGCTAGCAATTTAGCCAAGCTAGCATTCAGCGTCTGAGCATGTGGATGGCTGGGACCGAATTTCTTTCGAAGGTTTAGCAGATTGCCCGCAAGTACTTGGCACACCTAATTCTACACCTTCATTCCTCTCAGTGCAGGTTTCTGAGAGGACTGGAGGTATAGTGGGGTTGGAGATCCCAGCTGATGAGGAGCAAGGAGAGGTCCGCCTTGTTCTTTGGTGTGGGCCTTTTAAGTACTGTCACCAACGGACTGCATGGGAGGTTGACCTATATCTGGTCAAGCATGTGGTGCCCAAGAGGCTGCTGTTTTGGCCACGCTTGATATGCTTCAGACATATGTTGCAAACAGCAACGGTGCGATTGCTGCATGCGTATCATAAAAGGCCCACACTAAAGAACTTTTCAAAATATGCGGGGAGTCAGCTGCGCCTGCACAGGTGGAGCTCTGTGGTGTGATGCAGTCGGGTGGCTGCCCTTAAGCTGGCCCCTGTAGGGCATCCTGCCTCGTTTGAGATGTGCCGCCGCCTCCTTCTCTCTTCTATCAGGCACCCACGTAGCGTCAGTGACCTCATCATCCCCTCCCTCCTCATCACTTGAGAAAATCTGGCAGTATGCTGCAGCTGGGGGAACATGACTGCCAGTTACTTGTCTTTCTTGGGCACCCCCTCTCTCTGGGCTCATGTTACTGCCTTCCTCAACCTGGGTACCATCATCGGAGCCTTCAAAACGCTGCGCATCCTCCTGCAGCATGTACCCAACAGTTTGGGGGACTCCTCCGTGCATGAGGGTGGGGCTAGGGAAGGAGTGACTGATGGCATTGAACCAATGAAATAGGCCGCTTTGGCAGCTGCATTTGCAGGCAAACTACTCTGGGTGCCAGTGGATGAGGACAGCTTAGTTATCCACTCTACCAACTCTTCTGCATGTTGTGGCTCAACACGGCCAGCTGCCGAAAAAAAGGACAAGCGTTCCCCACGGCCATGTGCTGAGGATGCACCGTGTCCACAACCAGCATTGTTGGCTGTAGACACAGAGCTTGCTTGCCCTCTTTTTAGTGGCCTGTGATCGTCTGTATTTCCTTGGTGGTCTTCCAGATATGCTGTAAAATGTTATTAGCAAAACACCGTCTGAAGTTTACTAGAAAAAGTGTGTTATGCACTGCAGATCACGGAATCACCTGCTTGCCTGCCTGCCTGAAAGTGTATTTGAAAACTTACACCAGGAATGGCTTGCAGTCAGATATAGGCTTGGCTAGACTAAAATGCAGTGGATATATATGTAGGAGACTGTATATATATATATTTTATGCACTGCAGATCACTGAATCGCATGCCTGCCTGAAAGTATATTTGAAAACGTACAGCAGGAATGGCCTGCAGTCAGATATACGCTTGGGTAGACTGGAATGCAGTGGACATATATATATGTAGGGGACTGTATATATATTTAATGCACTGCAGATAACCAAATCGCCTGCCTACCTGAAAGTATATTTGAAAACGTACACCAGGAATGGCCTGCAGTCAGATATAGGCTTTGCTAGACTGGACTGCAGTGGATATATATATATGTACTAGACTGTATATATATTTAATGCAGTGCAGATCACTGAATCAGCTGCCTGCCTGCAAGTATATTTGAAAACGTACACCAGGAATGGCCTGCAGTCAGATAAAAGCTTGGCTAGACTAGAATGCAGTGGATATATATGTAGGAGACTGCATATATATTTAATGCACTGCAGATCACTGAATCGCCTGCCTGAAAGTACATTTGAAAATGTACACCAGCAATGGCCTGCAGATATAGGCTTGGCTAGACTAGAATGCAGTGGATATATATATGTAGGAGACTGTGTATATATATTTAATGCACTACAGATCACTGAATCACCTGCCTGCCTGCCTGAAAGTGTATTTGAAAACGTACACCAGGAATGGCCTGCAGTCAGATATAGGCTTGGCTAGACTAGAATGCAGTGGATATATATGTAGGAGACTGTATGTATATGTATATATATATATATATATATATATATATATATATATATATATATATATATATATATATATATATATATGTATATATATATATATATATATTATGCACTGCAGATCACTGAATCACCTGCCTGCCTGCCTGAAAGTATATTTAAAAACGTACACCAGCAATGGCCTGCAGTCAGATATAGGCTTGACTAGAATGCAGTATATATATATATATAGACTGTATATATATTTTATGCACTGCAGATCACTGAATCACCTGCCTGCTCAATCTAAATGAAATGACACTCTTTCGGTCACCGCCAGTAACACACCACACAGGGCCGACGTGCAGGCGGCCTTATATAGTGTGGGGCATGAACTTAACCCCCTGAGCCATAATTGGCCAAAGGCACCATGCCTTTGGCCAATTATGGCTCTCTTTGCTGACGGCACTGTGATTGGCCAAAGCATGCGGGTCAAAGTGCATGCTTGGTCAATCATCAGACAGCAATGCACTGCGCTCCCGCAGTCCACTATGGGTCATTACGCGCCACTTGAATTTGGCACGAACGGCCCATAATGTTCGGTTTTCGACGGACGGACGAACAGCCAATGTTTGAGTCGAATTCATGTTCAACCCGAACAGAAAGCTCATCCCTAGTATGGGGCTTACGCTATATATATCTTTTAAGACATTACCTTTTCATAAACACATGTCTTATATAAAGAATTTGTGGTATACTGGGAAGCTGACAATTAAAACAGGTCTTTAGCTTATCTTGGATTGTTATGACTTCTTCAAAAAGTGATTTGTAGTGGATACAGACTAAGCCTGCATTGGGTTTAAAAATGACTACTCCTCTTTAACTTCAGTTAGACCCCATACACACTATTAGATTTTCTGCAGATTTTTCTCTTCAGATTTACCAAAACCATATAATATGAGGTCAAACCTTCAAGGGGTAGTAAACCCTCGTGTTTTTTTCACCTTAATGCATTAAGGTGAAAAAACACCTGTGCAGTGACCATCCCCCCAGTCCCCCTGTTTTACTTACCTGAGCCCTTGAACCTCATCCGGCGGGGATGCACTCTTACTCTGCCGGGGGTTCTCAGATCTTGATTGGATAGATTGATAGCAACAAAGTCATTGGCTCCCGCTGCTGTCAATCAAATCCAATGACGCGGGTGCCGGAGGCGAGGCCGAGACATACATTCAGCGCCTATGGACCCCGAATGATGTGTTTGGGAGCCCGCCCGCAAGGTAACCCTCCGGGAGAGCACTTCTCCTAGGGGGTTATCTGATGTGGGAAGGAGCCGCGAGAGCCGCCGAGGGACCCCAGAAGATGGTGTTCGGAGCCACTCCGCGCAAAACGAGCTGCACAGTGGAGGTAAGTATGACATGTTTGTTATTTTTTTTTTTAAATAAATGAAGCTTTACAATCACTTTAAGAATTTCAATTTGTATGCAATCAGGCAGGCCCTTGCACTACATAGTTTTGGTAAATCTGAAGACAAAAATCTCCAAAAAATCTAATGCCCTGTACACACGGTCGGATTTTTCGACGGAAAATGTGCGATCGGAGCGTGTTGTCGGAAAATCCGACCGTGTGTGGGTTCCATCGGACTTTTTCCATCAGATTTTCCTACACACAAACTTTGAGAGCAGGCTATAAAATTTTCCGACAACAAAATCCGATCGCGTCAATTCCGACCACGTGTGGACAATTCCGACGCACAAAGTGCCACGCATGCTCAGAAGAAATTCCGAGACGGAAAAGCTCGGTCTGGTAAAATTAGCGTTTGGAATGAATAGAGCACTTTCGTCAGGCTGCAATGTTAAAAATTGTTTAATGCAGCGCACTCTCTTCTTCTTTATAATGCTAGAAGAATGAAGTAGTTTTGCTGCTCATATTAACACAGAGTTCTTACAAACTTATTTCTTTATTATTTATCGTGATCCCCTCAATATATTTCGATTTGTCACATCAGAAAAAATTATTTTTTGGTTATTTTTTTTTGGTTTTGTATTTTTTTCAAGGCTGATTTTTATTTTTTGTTGGGTTTGTATTTGTTTCAAGGCTGATGTTTTTTTTTTTTTTTTTTACTCCAGAATATTTTTGTGTGTGTTTTGTGTGTCAAGTTAACACCATTATCTTGTATTATTTAATCTCAAGGAGATTGCTTGGTGTTGGTGTCCCTTGTTAATTTCACATTGCATTTTTGAAATGTACCTGAATCCTCACAAACAAACTGTCCTTTTTGAAAGGAAACACACATAGGCAAGTATAATTGAAACAAAAATTCCTTTATTAAGGGCTCAGAACCAAACAAAGAGGGAGGCAATGCTGGAGAAACAGCAGAAATTGGCAAAGCCTTGGACCCCAGGGCATACCTCAATTATTTTACGGCAAGATTGGTGGCCTGAGGAGTCCATATCTAAGGGAGTGCAGTCTGGTCCAGAAGTCCCAGAGATCCGGAAAGCAGCAGATGACATCTATGTCCCCAGGCTGTGGTACTACAAGAGCTTGCATATTTTGCCAGACCAGACTGAACCCAGGTCATCACTCTCTGGTCTTCCTTCCACGCTTCCTTCCCGGCTGTGGCTCTGGTGTTGGAGATGTGGCAGGAGGAGGAGTAGGACCTGGAGGAGGAGGAGGAGTAGGACCTGGAGGAGGAAGAGGAGTAGGACCTGGAGGAGGAAGAGGAGTAGGACCTGGAGGAAGAGGACTATGGGTGAGGTGACAAATGTGGGTTGCACATGTGAGTTGGCCCCTCAACCCCTTATTTAGAGCTTCCAAAATTAAAAAATCACATAGCAGTCGTTGTCCCTCCTCCATCTGCATCATTTTGCATGTAGTTATGCCAGCAAAGTCCTCCTCCACACTGTGGGGTGTTCTGAGGGCCTCAGTAGCCTTCCAAAATAGGCCTATGGCAGCCTCCTCCAGGTTACTCCTCTTCCTGCCACTTTGTCTTTGAAGCGTGGAAGGAAGAGTGGAGAGTGCTGGCCTGGGTTCAGTCTGACCTGCCAGAAATTGCAGTCTGTCATAGTACCACAGCCTGGGGACATAAATGTCATCTGCAGCCCCTGATCTCTGGGAATCCTGGACCTTCTTGTGCTCCCTTAGATATGTACTCCTCAGGCCACCAATTAGGATCTTCAAATAGGTGATGTCTGCCGTGGGGATCACCGACGTCATAAATTGCATCAACTTATCCAGCGCTGCCTTCCTCTTTGTTTGGTTCTTATATTCAGGGTGGTTTATCTGCCACAGACAGGGCAGCTCCCTGAACATATCAATGAAGATTGGCATAAAATCCTGATCCTTCAAGATATCCACTTTCACTGCAAGACACAACAATAAACTTGTGCAAATACAGGCCTCAATCTAGAAGCAGTATAAACCCAATGTTAAATCTTACCTTCGCTATCACGATCGGCGCCTCCGTTACTCCTTCCACCGCTCACAGATTGTATGTACTACGCACGCGTGTTACGCTTTATAGACACTGCGCATGCGTGAAACTCCGCCCGCCCCTGACGTTCTTTCTAGTCTATTCCCCGCCCCTTCTCGTTCGGCGCAGTGGGGGAAGAGCACATGGCGGAGACACAGCAGGTGTCAGATAATTACAGCAACGAGGAGGAGGAGGAAAACCCGGAGCCAGAAACATCCTGATCCAGAAGGAGACGATTTATGGCATCGAATATGTCCTTTGGGGAGATGTTGGAGATGGTGGACATCCTGAAGAAGGCCAACTATGACGGGAAGTATGGACCTTACCCCAACCCAAATGTCAGAAAGGCCAAGATCATGGCGAAAGTGGTAAAAAATCTGCACCGGAATTTCGGGGTACGACGATCGAAAGATCAGCTCAGGAAGCGGTGGTCGGACCTCAAATTAAGGGAGCACGAGCAGTACAGAAGGATCCGGAGAGTGCTGCAAAAAAGTAAGTAGTTGTGCTGTGTTCCTATTCTTTATGTTTATTATGTTCATGCTGCTCCATGTGCTTTTCTTTACTATTGTACAGTTTAAAATGGCAACTTTCATGTTCATGGGCACATTATTCGTTCGTATGAAACATTGTTCATTCGGCCTAGAACACACCATTGTTTTGGCCATATGCATTTTAAAACATTTTTTATGGCCTACTTGTCTGAAAATAATTTGGTTGTGTAGATGGGTTTGTAACTAGAATGAAATGCAAACTAGATTCTGTGTAAGGAGAGGACACTCAGCAGCATTTTTCACATCTGGACTCTGGAGCACTAGTGTGGGACACAAGAACACCCTTTTTATTAGGGGGGCCCACACAGGTGCTCCAGTGTATACTATAGTGGTGACTCCATCTGTGAAGCTTGCACAAAACAGGTAAGTATTCAAGCTTGACAAAGGACAATAAAATTTCAACATCTTGGAACTCAGCCAAAATAGACAATTGTACCCCACTTCCAAGCAATGTTTCATATATATATAGTTCTGCCATCAAATATCTGTGTGCTAAGTATACCTATTTGTTTTTACATAGGGGATAAAAGACTCGGAGGAAACCCCTCATCAGAGGAGACCACAGACCCCCCACCTCTGGAAGAAGGGGAAATCCACCCAAGCCAAGCAGAGCAGGAGGAGGAAGACGTGGTAGAAATTGTCACCAAAACAGGTGAGTGTCTGCGACCACAGGCTCAGGTAAGAGATGGATGCTGGCGTATTTATAATACATGGTGTGTTTTTGTTTCTATCTTTTTAGGTGATCGTGATGTTGTGGATCCAGGGCATTTCACCTCTGAAAGTGCACAGATCCTGATTGGGGAGATCATGGGGTGTAATAGGGACTTGGAAAACATCCAGAAAAACATCAATGATGTTCAAAAAAAAAATGAAGAACATCATTGATGTTTTAGGGAAAGTTTAAAACAAATCCAAATCCCTTTGTTTTTTTGTGAGCTAAAAATGTATACCATTTTGTGACATATTTGTGAAAAGCCAAATTTTGAAGATGCACACAGTGTGTCAACATGTGCTATCTGCCATCACGGGAGATCAATGGACGTGTTTTGGGGGTGCAACCCCTTCCTCAACAATAAAGTAGCTTTGAGGAAGGGGTTGCACCCCAAAAACACGTCCCTTGACTTCACCCCATCTGAATGCAATATCAAACACAGTTTGTAAATACTCATGTCTGATATTGCCTTCAAGTTCTAACAAATGTGAACTTTGTAAGTTCAAGATTTGTGTCTTTCTTGTTGGTTTTAAACATGGCTGTTTTATCTTAAATGGACATTGCTACTTTTTCTAATGTGACCCCAAAAATTGTTATACAACAAACATGTTGGTTTGTTTTAAAAACCTTTTCTAAATGCACATGTGATCGTATCGTATTAAAAAGATTGTTAATCAAGAATGTGTGGATTATTGTTTCAACGCTCCAAAACTTTTGTTGTGCTCTAATTGGTGTTTTCAGTGACAATGGGGGTTATTTCCTAAGGGAAAATCCACTTTTCACTACAAGTGCAGTTTCAACTGCACTTGTAGTGCAAAGTGTCTTTGCCTTTAGTAAATAACACCCAACAGTGCTTTGTAATGTTACACAATCACGCCATTTTCAGGACTCACCACATTTCTGTCAGGGTCAGCTAAAAGAAACACAAGCAGTAAATTTCAACAAAGATTTTAGTCGTTATTTTTTTTTTATTATTTGAAAAAGGTTTCAGACATTGTCTGGCATATTGATAGCCCCCCTACCCGCAAAGTAATCAAGGTATCTTAGCCGGACATCACGGGCACTCAGGGGGGGCAAGCCAGGACGGCCACTTTCAAGCGCCGTCAGGGTTGTTTCATTTAGAATTCCAGCCTCAGGCCCAACTGAACCAGCATAGTTGGCAGAATGTTGCCGTAAAAAGTTGTGTAGAACACAGCACGCCAGGATGATATGATTCAGTTTGTACTCCGCCATGTGTATGGGTGTAAGAAATAGGCGGAACTGGCTGGCCATGATTCCAAACGTGTTCTCCACCGCTCTTCTGGCTCTGGCCAGCCGGTAATTAAAAACCCTCTGGTCCGGGGTTAGGGTCCTCATCGGGAATGGCCGCATAAGGTCCCCCAGTGCAAACGCTTCATCCGCAACAAAGACGAATGGGATTCCTTCCACATTGTCTTCTGGAGGTGGCAAGTCCAAGCTGCCATTCTGGAGATGCCTGTAGAACTCCGTCTGGGCGATGACTCCACCATCGGACATCCGGCCATTCTTCCCCACGTCCACATACAGGAACTCGTAAGTAGCCGACACCACGCCAACATCACAATACTATTGAACCCTTTATAGTTTAAAGGGGTTGTAAAGATGTTTTTTTTTTTTTTTTAAAATAACAAACATGTTATACTTACCTTCACTGTGCAGCTCGTTCTGCACAGAGTGGCCCCGAACCTGGTCTTCTGGGGTCCCTCGGCGGCTGTTTCAGCTCCTCCCCGCAAGCATTTACCACCTTCATGCGAGCTCCCTCGCACGGTGGTGAGTGCTTGCGGGCGCGCTCCCGTGATACAGCCGGCGGCTATAGCCGCTCGCTGTATCACTCGGCCCCGCCCCCCGGCGCGCCGCGTCATCGGATGTGATTGACAGCAGCGCGAGCCAATGGCTGCGCTGCTTTCAATCCATCCACTGCAGCCAATCAGCGACCAGGCTGAGCTGCAATGAAGCTGACGAGGACGAGGAGCGAAGATTCGAGGCGTCAGGTAAGTAAAACGGGGGGGCTGGGGGCGGCGGTACTGTCAAAAGTTTTTTCACCTTAATGCATAGAATGCATTAAGGTGAAAAAATTTTTACCTTTACAACCCCTTTAAATAGTATGACTCCGAGTTGGGTGGTGGGACGATGTTGACGTGTTTCCCATCAATTGCCCCTCCGCAGTTAGGAAAGTCCCACCGCTGGGAAAAGTGGGAGGCCACAGTCTGCCATTCCTGTGGGTTGGAAGGAAACTGTGGAGTCAAACAACAACAAAAAATTAGTCATAAACAAGGAAAGCACATTAGACACAAACATTCTTGGCCAACATCAAGATAACATTTATTTGAGGGAGTTTTTAAAGACCAAAGTATAAGGTACACCTATCAGATTCCTCCCCCCCTCTCATGGGCCATTTCTAACATTTTAGGGGGGGGAGCTCTTGGACAGGTAACCCTCTCCACTTCATTGAGAGATGAATGCCTAAATAATGTGTATTACTTTGGCCAGCCCCTCCTTAGTTACACTATTGACAGCCCACTGGACAGGTAAGAAGTGTCATAATACAAAGATATAAATACACATTGTACACATTTGAGCACATTTGGAAATTCTGCTATTACCTATCAAGATAATAATAGGATACAAAAACTTTAAACAGTACCATTTGAAAGTATTCAGGCAGGCCCTTGCACTACATGCTTTGGGGAATTAATCCATACATCTGACCACAAAAGAGATGGGTATAGCGTATATGGGTTTGGCAAAGTCAGCAGATAGATGATTGAGGATAGATAGAGAATTTGTATCAGCTGACTTAGCAGTTGGGGGGAGGGAGGGTTCCAAATGATTTGGGGACCCCCCAACAAAAGCCTCTGGCACTCTGCCAGAATTTAAAGCACAAATCACATTTTAAAACATTTTAGGGGGTGTTTGGGGTAAAGCACTACTATGGAGCAGATAAAATACATTAAGTGACTACATGAGGTGAATATAGGGCCAGGAGACCATGCTGGGGGGGTGAGTGAAAGCAAATATGTATGAAGGACAAAAAAAAAATAAAGAAAAATCCAGCATGCATGAGGATAAAGGGGACATTCACAGCATATTACAATCATGGTAATTAGGGAATGAAGAAAGAAATACAATATATGATCAAACATTAAATACAATAAAATGTGATGTTAAAGGATAAAAATCTTACCTTAATATAGTCCTTCTGCAGGACCTGGATGATGGCAGAACAGGTCTCTGGGATAATGATCCCCAGAGCCTGGGGGGAGATGCCTGTTGAGAACTTGAGGTCCTGCAGGCTTCTCCCGTCGCCAAGTACTGCAGGGTGGCGACTAGCCTCTGCTCCGGAGTGATGGCTTGCCTCAGGCAGGTATTCTGCCTGCTAATATAAGGGGTCAGCAAAGCCAACAAACGGTGAAATACGGGGTCTGTCATCCGGAGAAAGTTTCTGATATCAACAGGATTATTCTCACGGATCTCACGGAGCAAAGGTATGTGACAGAACTGGTCACACTGGAGCAACCAATTCTTGGTGCATGAACTCCTCTCCACCCTGTTCATGGACTGGACTTGTGTCAAGGTAAGGACCCCAACACCAAGCCCCCGCACAGCACGAACTCTACGAGGAGTACGTATACGCAACATGGCTGGTAAACGATCGGCTGCTCAGAACGAAGTAACAGAACGCACTGAAGAACAGCAAGGCCTGTGAAGGCCTGTGAAGAGCGACCTGAAAATCAGTAACGAACGAACAAGAACACAATGATAAATCAATGCAAATGCGCTGCACGCACTGAAGAGCAAATACAAACCCACAAGCACAAGCTGAACAGCAGAAAACGATCTGAAAGCCACGAGTCTGAAAAAGCGCGAATCGTCTCTCACCAAACTTTTACTAACACGAGATTAGCAAAAGGAGCCCAAAGGGTGCCGCGCTTGGTTCAGAACTGCCCTTTTCTAGTCTCGTCGTACGTGGTGTACGTCACCGCGTTCTTGGCGATCGGAAATTCCAACAACTTTGTGCGACCATGTGTATGCAAAACAAGTTTGAGCCAACATCCGTCATAAAAAATCCATGGATTTTGTTGTCGGAATGTCCGATCAATGTCCGATCGTGTGTACGGGGCATAACAGTGTGTATGGGGCCTTACAATGTTTGTATCCTGGCCCTGATTGCTAACACTAAATGAACACGTATGCAATATTTTACATACATATCCTACTCCACATTTCAAAATATGTTATTGTGAATTTTGTTTTAAAAAACATACCTTTAAGGCCTCATACACAAAAACGTTTTAAAAAACGGGCTGTAAAGCTATTACAGACGCCAGGAAAAAAGCAGCGTTAAAAACGCAATTTTATTAGCGTTTTGATCTGGTGTCAATGCGCGTTTAACGTCGTTTGTAAGCGTTAGCACTAAGGAGCGTTTTTTCCAAAAAAACATCCCTCTGCTATTTTCCACTCCCAAATTACCCACAATGCCAAGTAAAATGAATAAACAACGTGCAATATCATGTGACAGGGCCATTTTTGTAGGAGAGAGAGAGGAGATGTGAGTTTGTTTGAGTGTGGAGTTTTTGCGATTTTGCGTGCGTTTTCCTTGGATTTTTGCATTATGGATCCTGTTGTGCAAAAGATCGATGAAGCAATCCTGCTTATTATCCTGCAGAGAATTCGTAGAAGGAGACAGTTGCAGGAGGATAGAAGGAGTAGACAATGTCGCTTCTGGACACATCCACTGATATCCCAGCGACTGTCAGTGGGGTACTTCACCCAGATGTATGCAGAACTGCGCATACACCCGGAAAAGTTTTACAACTTTACAAGGATGTCTGACGCTGTTTGATGACCTCTTGGAGAGATTCCGGCCACAATTGACCAGGATGGACACTGTCATGCATCGCTCTGTGTTACCGGAGGAACGGCTGTTAGTGACACTGAGGTAAGTGAAATAAGTACTCATATGGGATAGGGTTAGTTAGGTTTTTGAGAATCAGAATAGTGGTAGGGTTTAGGGAATAGTGGGTTGGGTTTAGGGGTAGGGTTTAGGCAATAGAAGTTTGGGGAATAGTGGGTTGGGGTTAGGGGTAGTACTTTTTTTATTTGTATGCTGTTTTAATTAAATATTTTAAAATTTTTATGCTAGGTTCCTTGCCACTGGACAAAGTTTTGTGTCCCTTCACCATTATTTCCTCCTTGGTGTCCCAACTGTCTCTGCAGTAACAAGGTCAACATGTGTTGCAATTTGGGAGGAGCTATACCACTCAGTCATGCCGGAGCCGACCGAAGAAATCTGGGAGTCTGTTGTGGATGGATTTTGGGAAAAAACACAATTTCCTAATTGCATCGGTGCCCTGAATGGTAAACATATCAGGGTGAAGAAGCCTCCCCACTCCGGATCATCTTATTTTAATTATAAGAAATATTTTTCCGTGGTACTCCTGGCATTGACTGATGCCCATCTAAAATTTCTTGCCGTGGATGTCGCAGCTTACGGCAGCCAAGGTGATTCCCGCATATTCAGAGAGTCTTCATTTGGACGTCGTCTGCATGAGGGACGCCTCAACATACCAGCAAGTAGGCCTCTACCCTGCATTGATGAACCAAGTTTGCCATTGGTGATGGTTGCGGATGAGGCTTTTGGATTGGCCGAAAACCTTATGAGGCCATATAGTGGATATGGACTCAGTCATGCACAAAGAATTTTCAATTATAGGCTCAGCCGTGCACGCCGTGTGGTTGAGTGTGTGTTTGGTGTCTTGACTGCCAAATGGAGGGTTTTGCTGTCCTCCATGCAACTGGATGTGGAGAATGCAATCAAGGTGGTCCTGGCATGCTGCGTGCTATATAATCTTCTGAGGATCAATGATAGGAGCAATGTGGAACCGGAGCTCAGCAACCCAACACATCGTGTTCAATTTATGGACTTGCGGTCAACAGCACGGGTCATGACAATCCGCAACCAATTTGCCCAATATTTTGTATCTCCTTATGGAAAGGTGTCATGGCAAGATGATCATATTTAAAAAACAATGTTGCCATTGAATAAATCATCATGGATTTTGTTCTTTTTAATAAAACACGTCATATTCATGTTACTGCTCTCTGTGTCCATGTTTATTCTTTTGTTCCTCGAGTCCATTACATTCTGCGTGAGGTAAACGCATGCTAGGCCTATTGGGTTCAGCATTCTTTTATCTCAAGCAGAGTGCAATGTGCTCTTTTCAATCTGCTTGGGACAAACGCATCCTAGGCCTCTTGCATGCCTTTGTCTCAAGCAGAGTGCAATGTGCACTTTTCAATCTGCTTGGGACAAACGCATGCTAGGCCTAAGGTCTCGGCATGCTTTTGTCTCAAGCAGAGTGCAATGTGCACTTTTCAATCTGCTTGGGACAAACGCATGGTAGGCCTAAGGTCTCAGCATGCTTTTGTCTCAAGCAAAGTGCAATGTGCACATTTCAATCTGCTTAGGACAAAAGCATGCTAGGCCTCTTAAGGTCTCAGCATGCTTTTGTCTCAAGCAGAATGCAATGTGCACTTTTCAATCTGCTTGGGACAAACGCATGCTAGGCCTAAGGTCTCAGCATGCTTTTGTCTCAAGCAGAGTGCAATGTGCACTTTTCAATCTGCTTAGGACAAATGCATGCTAGGCCTCTTAAGGTCTCAGCATGCTTTTGTCTCAAGCAGAGTGCAATGTGCTCTTTTCAATCTGCTTGGGACAAACGCATGCTAGGCCTCTTAGGCTCAGCATGTGTTTGTCTCAAGCAGAGTGCAATTGACTGCTGTTGTGCATCTTATAACAAAATTAAAACAGACATCATTTGTCAATCAAAAAAAGATTTATTGACCAAGAAAATAATCGCAACTGGTGATAGGTTTGCTGGGATGCCTGGTCACTATAGGGGATGTGGGGATTGGGGACGGGGGAAGGAATAGGGGTGGCGCCTATGCATATAAGATGGCGGTGTAAATTCTTCGTAGGAGGGTGGGGGGTACACTGGGGTCTGGGGCATGGTGGTTGGCGACTGCCGGAGAGGAGGGGGCTGATACAGAGAGGGGTGTGCTTGCACTGCTCAGGTCCCGGGGGCTAGTGGGGTATCCTGAGATACAGTGCTTGGATCGACGGAAGGTGGAGGTGGCACACCACTATATTTTAACTGTCTGTATTGAACACAGATGGTGTTTAATCGATCCATGCACTGTATCTCAAGGTCTCCACCCGTGTCCTCCATTAAGTTGTACACGTGTTGGCAGAAGCAGGCACGCTTGTTGCTTGGGTCAAGGAAGGCATCAAAGCTGCGCCTCTCCTGCTGCACTTCCTGCAACAGTGCAAGCACCCTGGTCTCAGTCTCTGAAACAAACTCGCCCACCCTCTGCCGCTGGTTATGCCCACGCCCACGGACACCTCCATGACCATGCACCTCCCCGTGCTGGCTGACGCTGGATTCCTGCAAAAGAAAGAAAATATAAATTGACAGACAGACAGACAGACAGTTACCTCATGTGTTGCCTACTCAGCGAGGCTTTCCACACTGCTGTCACGGGAAGATGTGTGGGCTGAGCTGTCCGTGGCACTGGTGGTGGGTCTGTCCACTGCCTGAACTTCCCCTGCCTCCTCTCTTCTCTCGCCAATATTGGATATTGTCCTACAAAGAATAGAATTAAATAGTTGACATTATACATAGAAAATGCATATTGCCTGCAAAGAAATGCACGGGGTTAATTATTTAAAAAAATAAATAAAATTACTTACTCTTTGGTGCTGCTGATCATGGCTTGCCTTATGAAGGCCAGGTTTTGGTGGTAGACATGCGGCTTCCTTTTTGGGTGCTGGGGCTCCGGATCGGGCTGATTTTCCCTCTTCAGTGTGGTCCCTCCTCACACGATCACGGAGTGATTTCCACCGCCGCTGAAGGACTTTGCCTAAGAATAGTGGACAAGAATAGAAAAGTGGAAAGGAAGAGGTTAATTATGCATTATACATGTATTACATTACAGAACAAACAGATTATGCATTCCATTAACATAGACTTACTGGTTTGTTTTTGGGTACCATGTGACATATCTTCCCACCCTGGGGTGAGAGATGCGCTTATCTCCATCCAGATTTGATTCTTTAAAATATGGTCTCCATGCTGTGGGTGAGCAAGGTCCCACAGCTCAGGATGGGCCTCCACAGCTGTAATAAGAGCTGGTTGGGGCACTGAGCTGGCCATGCCTGTTCCTCCTCTTTCTATTTCCCACAATCCCCCAGGTGTGCAAGGGACTTTTGGGTAATTCAGACAAGAATTTCCTGTTTTCCTTATATACAGTGACCAATCACATAATAAAATTTTTACAGCTTAATAACGCTGATGCCAAAAAACGTCGGTATAGCGCTAATGCGCTTTTTTGAGCTTTTTTCGGCCGCTGGAGCCTCTGAAGGCGCAGGTCCTTGGTTTTTTTGGAGCTTAAAAACGACCATGCCTGTTACAGCTCAAAAGCGCCATGGTGTGTATGAGCCCATTGAATAACATGGAGTGGTGTTCTTAAGCAGCAAAAAAAGCTAAAAAAAGCCGCTGTTAAAACGTCCGTGTGTATGGTTTCATACTCAAATGTAGCTAACTGAACTATATTAAAGTTTTGCTAGGATGGATGAATAAATTGTATTTCAATTTGGCAAACTCCTGCTCCAAGCACCCTTCAGTACTAGTAATATACGTGACTGAATTTAAACCTCTAGAGATAAGTGGAATACATATTAGCGCTCAAATAAATGAAAAAATAAAAATGTGCTAATGAAAGCAATGATCAATCTAAATGAACAGTAAAAGTATATATGTGTGAACATTAACAATAATACCCTCATTGAAAATCAGTCACAATATGAATGTGATCTGACAAAAAAACTTATTGGTGAACACTGTGAGCAAACACATCCTATCACATAATGTTCAAAACAACACACCCTGTGGCAAATGTGAAAATAATAAATGAAATCTTAACATAAAGTTCATATCATGTGAATATATTCTAACAAAAAAAGTTATTGGTGAACACTGTGAGCAAACACATCATATCACATAATAATCAAAACAACACACCCTGTGACAGATGTGAAAATAATGAATAAAGTGTTGATATAAAGTTCATAAATTAAGAATATTCCTAAGAATGTCTGAAAAAATCTATAAATGAAAACTCTTATGCCCTGTACACACGGTCGGATTTTCCGATGGAAAAAGTGCGATCGGATTGTATTGTCAGAATTTCCGACACACAAAGTTTGGGAGCAGGCTATAAAATTTTCCAACAATAAAATCTGATCGGTTAAATTCCTATCGTGGGTACACAAATCCGACGCACAAAGTGCCACGCATTTTCAGAATAAATTAAGAGACAAAGGCTAGTGGCTACTGCCCCGTTTATAGTCCTGACGTACGTGTTTTACGTCACCGCGTTCAGAACGATCGGATTTTCCGACAACTTTGTGCGACCGTGTGTATGCAAGACAAGTTTGAGCCAACATCCATCGGAATAAATCCATGGATTTTGTTGTCGGAATGTCTGATCAATGTCTGATCGTGTGTACAGGGCATTCGTTGTTCTTTGTGATCTTCCACCACACCTCAGTGTTTGTGCTTCCACTCCCACTTAAAGATTATTGGCGGTTAAAATGTGATCTCCAGATTCCAAACGTGATCTCCAAATAGCGAGCGTAAATGCAACAAATCCTTTTTCTCCAGAAGTGATTGCTCCACATGAAAATGAAAAAATGCACAGTACAGCAAATTTATTAAAAATTGAAACCATCGCACACCATTGCACTCACATGTGTAAAAACCAAAGCAGGCCAAAAAAACAATCCAAAGGAAATCGTAACATAAACTCCATGCACTGGTAAAGCGATCTATATTGGTCACGGTGGACCCAGGATAGTGTGTCAGCTGTGCAGTCTCACCCACTCCTAGTCTCAAGCCTCCACCATTCGATGCAGCGTGTCACGTCACAACGTCTTGCGTTACGCTTCCGATGCTTGCCGTACAGCCATGGCCCAACATGTTTTGTCGCAACCGACTTATTCATGGGATTGGCAGTACGGTATAATGCTTCTCCCTTTATTTCCTAGACTCCCCAAGTGGACAGAGACAAAGCAACTAGCTCCTGCTCACTTCCTGTGTCCCCATCTCCACAATACACCGCCTTTTACAGCCTATTATTATTATAAAAGGCGGTGGCCAGCAGCACGTCACTACCACTCCCCTGGGCGGCCAGTGTCCTCCAGCATGGTCCGCCTGCTGTGCATGCGGCGGGGTGTTAGCAGCGGCTCCAGTGTCCGCTCCTCCAGTAGTTTCCTCTGCTGTGTGTCTGCTCTGTCTTCCGCCTAAGTGCTAGGCATCCAATAGGATCGCCTGACGCTTTGGCCAATCGGGCAAAAGGTCTCACGACCTGCCTCCTGATTGGTGGGGAGGAACTTTAGTGTAAAAATAGTGAAAATTAATTCGCTATTATCACACAACTGGGTGGGTTCGGAGCGCAGTGCTCTGCACTCCAAGCCCACCCTTTTTTGAAGCCTATTAGAGCCTCTGGCTCTAATCCCGTGCTTCAAAAAAACATTCCCCCCATTGGAATCCATAGTCCGGCGCCCTGATATGTAGATCAGGGGGCCAGACGCATGGGTGGGGGGCGGCGCCCTTGCGCACTTTATGGACGGGCCGCCACTGGCCAGGTCCATACGATTTTTTTCACTTGTGCCGATGTAGGTTGGGCACTCAGAGGGCTGGAGCTGGGAATCTCTTCCTTCGTATATGCGGAAGACATAAAGATATCCCGTGGCTCTTTTACAAAGCTTGTAGATTTTTACTCCATATCTGGCCTTTTTGCTTGGAATGTATTGTTTGAATCCCAGCCGGCCAGTGAAGGGGACAAGGGATTCATCCACACATACTGTATATGTTGGCCAGGGACATAAAGTTCAGCAAATCTTTGAGGAAAAAAAATAATACTTATTTTGTATAATTTGTCATAGTTGGGATGATGTCGGGGAGGGCACTGGGTATTGCCACTGAAATGAAGGAAGCGCATGATCATCTCATATTGGGTCCTGGACATTACAAAAGAATAAATGGGCATCTGGTGCATGGGTTGGGTGGACCAGTAGGTATGTCCTTCATTTGTTTTTTGTAAGTCCCATTTTAAGGGTGAGGCCAATAAACTCCTCCAATGTCAGATGTTTCCACTCATACGGACGGGCATAGGATGAACTGGGGTTGCTATCAATATGTCTGGTCCACAATAAACTTGAGTAAACCGCCGGGCAAAAAAAAATAAAGATAATCAATTTCTGAAAACTTTTCTGTATTGGCCTGCACACCTGGCTGTGCGGTGAAAGGGGGAATGCTTGCTGATCCCGATTTGGAAGGCAGCCATAAAGGGTTGGCATATATGGGCCAGTGGCGGCCCGTCCATTAGGGGCGCACGGGCGCCACCCCCCCATCCATGTGTCTGACCCCCTGATCTACATAAAAGACTATGGATTCCAATGGGGGGCTTTGAAGCTCATGATTAGAGCCAGAGGCTCTAATAGGCTTCAAAAAAAGGTGGGCTCAGGGCGCAGGGCACTGTACCCTGATCCCACCCAGTTATGTGACAATAGCGAATGAATATTTACTATTTTCACACTAAATCTTCTACCCGCCAATCAGGAAGCGGGTCGTGATACTGTCCAAAACGTCAGGTGATCCTATTGGACGCCTAGCACTAGGAGCAGAGAGGAGATGCACGGAGAATGCTGTCATGCTGGAGATGAGGACACCGGAGCCGCTGCCCGCTGCCCATCCCCCGCTAACTAGATTGGGTCCGCCATGTTGGAGCAGAGGACACCGGAGGCGCTGCCCGCAGCTCGCCACCTAGATGGGGTAAGTGCTGGCAGGGCTGCTGATGGGGGGGACTAAGGGTCCTCCTGTGAGGGGCACGAGCACACATAGGGGCCCGGACAGCAGGAGGATCAGTGCAATGTGACAATTACAGAAACGATCCATCCAGTAGCTGAAAAACAGTTTCTCTCCCTCCTGTTGGCTTTCAGTTTGTGGATGGATCTAAAAGCTAAAAGCAGCACTACCCTGTTTTCCTCTCATGGAAAATAGAGGATACTGTTTCAGGATACTGAGAGCGGGGGAAGGAGCTGGTGAATATGTTATTTACTGGCCCCTTCCTAAGGCTGTCTTAACGCACAGGCACCTCTGGAAACTGCCCATGGGTCCTTGGTGCATGGGGGGTCTTAGAAGTTTCCTCCCAGCAGTATTCTGGCAACAGTTCCCCTTGCTTTGGCCAGCTCTTTTCCTACAGGCCAATTGCTGTTATCTATCTCATATCCAGCTGTCTTCATGCCTCTCTCCATCCCCGGCATCTTCCTCCCCGCCTCAGGCACTATCCTTTCCTGCTCCTCACACAGATCTATTTCTGCCTGTCACACTACTCCTCTTCCAGATCGTTGTTTACCCATCTCCTACCAACCTCAGTTTTTTCCCCCTTCCTCCTTCTCCCCTACCCCATAGTTCAAATCTCTACCCCGCCCCCCCATTTTTTTCAGGGACTATGGAAGAACCCTGAGGTGGAGCATCTTATTATTGTGTGGGTGGGATGTATACTGCGCCAATACCTGCTGATCCTCCTACTCTATTCAACTCATGTGATTGGCGCAGTACACATCCCGCCCACACAAGCAGCAGTTCTTCCTGAACCCCTACAAAGCACCGGAAGTGAGACAGAAACTCTGGAGGGGAAGGTAGAGGGGGAGTTGTCATTCGATTTGTAGATTTAGCCCAGTGACAGCCTGCCCGAATAGGTAGAATCGCTGACATCAGCTTCCCTGCACAGCTCTTCTTGAGGAGTTCATATCTGTATAATACATTACTGCCCCTATACTGTACCCTCCTGCCCCCTGTACTGTATACACTTAACCTCCCCCTGTACTGTGCCCTCCTACTCTCCCCTATACTGTACCCTCCTAGCCACTGTACTGTGTCCTCCCCCCATACTGTGTCCTCCTACCCCCCCGTACTGTACCTTCCTGTCCTACTTCTACTATGACCCCCTGTACCCTCCTAACTGCTCTACTGTGCCCTCCTGCACCCCCTCCCCAATGTACTGTGCCATCCTGCCCCCTCCATACAGTACCTTCCTGTTCCACCGGAGGTTTGTAAGTTATGTTGTGTTTGTGTCCACTAAAAATGATTTTTGTGTATTTTTAGTGAAAATATTGTTTTGATATTTTTTTAAGGGGGCCCTGTCGGGTAGGCTGATGGGGTCCCGTGACAGCAGCCATGAGTGCTGGACCAACTGGCAGACATTGGCTGGTATGGGCCCTGATTCTTGGGGGATGTGATACTCCATTGCTGGTACTTGGGGGATGTGCTACTCCATTGCTGGTACTTGGGGGATGTGATACTCCAGTGCTGGTACTTGGGGGATGTGATACTCCATGGCTGGTACTTGGGGGATGTGATACTCCAGTGCTGGTACTTTGGGGATGTAATACTCCATTGCTGGTACTTGGGGGATGTGATACTCCAGTGCTGGTACTTGGCCAATGTGATACTCCATTGCTGGTACTTGGGGGATGTGCTACTCCATTGCTGGTACTTGGGGGATGTAATACTCCAGTGCTGGTACTTTGGGGATGTGATACTCCATGGCTGGTACTTGGCCAATGTGATACTCCACTGCTGGTACTTGGGGGATGTGATACTCCAGTGCTGGTACTTGGGGGATGTGATATTCCATTGCTGGTACTTGGGGGATGTGCTACTCCATTGCTGGTACTTGGGGGATGTGATACTCCAGTGCTGGTACTTGGGGGATGTGATACTCCATGGCTGGTACTTGGCGGATGTGATACTCCAGTGCTGGTACTTGGGGGATGTGATACTCCAGTGCTAGTACTTGGGGGATGTGATACTCCATTGCTGGTACTTGGGGGATGTGATACTCCATTGCTGGTACTTGGGGGATGTGATACTCCGGTGCTGGTACTTGGCAGATGTGATAAGACGGAAGCTGGTTAAAGTTCATGTGCGTGTAAAGACAGGCATCCCAATACATTTGACAATATAGTGTATATATAATGTGCATGTGTGTGTATATATATATATATATATATATATATATATATATATATGTACACACACACACCTAAACATTTATTTTTAATTTTGCAAACGATGCACATAAGGAGGAAGTAAACCCTGATGGGTTTTACTTTCTCTGTTGTAACTTGCAAGGTAAAAGCATAATGGGCATTATGTGGCACATACCTGCAAATGAAGCCCGCATTGTCCCCGCTGGAGGCCACATCCATCTTTGCCTCTCCTCCTTCCGGGGCTGCGGACTCCGGCTCTGTGACTGGTCAAAAGCCGCATGACGTCACTCCTGTGCATGCGCGCGGGAGCCGCCGGTCACGGCACTTGCTCGGGAAGAAACGGCAGGAGGGCCGTTTCTTCACAGCGCATGCGCCAACGACATCATTAGCGCAACAGTAAATAGCTCCTAAACAGCGTATGTTTAGGAGATGTTTACAGTACCTATAGGTAAGACTTATTCTAGGCTTACCTATAGGTACAACTGTCACAGCGAGGTTTACAACCATATTAACCTGTAAAGCCAAAGCAATGGCCTGGCCAGGAATGGGGGTAAAACCTTCTGGGGCTGAAGTGGTTAACCACTCAATACCGGGCCATTGTCAATTGACATCCACAGATTGGATCTCCCATCCTGGGTGGGCGTCATATGACATCCTCGGTATCTTGCCGCTCCTGTGGGCCCACGTGACCGGCTGTGTCCAATCACAACCGGTCACATGTACTGTCTACATGCACGGCGCTCGTGCACGCCCGTAGGGCACGTGCAGAGCGGCAATTGGGGACGAGGCTTGTCACCCTGACACAGTCCAACCCTGATCGCAGTAAAGAGCCAATGAAATTGGCTCTTTACCACGTGACCGGCTGTGTCCAATCACAGTCGGTCACAGAATGTCAACAAACCGCGGTACCGAGATGTTACCGGGTTCTCCTCCTCACATACTATATGCTCTGTGATGCAGTGCAAGGAAAAAGATAATCAGTAAAACCCAAAACATATGGGAAAAAAAACAGAATGTGACAGTCAATCACCAAGTAAACAGTCCAAAAATGGAATAAATAAATGAACAAAGTCCACAGGAAAAGTGTGTCAATGAAGTGTCAATCTTCTTATTCTTATCGTGAACACGACCTTATAGGACTTCAAGAGTGGTGAATCCAATAGATGAAATAAGATGAGGTACTCTTACCGGATAAGGTGGACCCGGATGTCAGCGACATTGGGTCAGATAGGCTTAGGTAATCGAATCGGTGGCTCCCTCTGATGGAAATGGAAATCTGGGATATCCACAGATGTCACCAAAACGACCTCATGGAACTCAGCAAGACTGGAGGAACAATGTGTCCGGGGAAACACACCACTGCCACTCTCCTCAAAGTATAGATATATAAAAGAAGAGAGGGGGGGCTCCGCTGACTCTCAGCTGCCTTCCCTTCAGATACAGCCTCAGTATTCCTGAGGAGTATTCATGTACTGACAACATAATCAGCGCACCACTCTTTCTTCCCGTACTGGAGACACAAAATCCCGCTCTAGCGGCTGAAGTCTAGGCTGCTGACAATGTCTTTTGATCCAGGATCCTGGATTAAAAGACATTGTCAGCAGCCTAGACTTTAGCCGCTAGAGCGGGATTTTGTTGGATTCATTTTTGGATTCTTTACTTGGTGATTGTCACATTCTGCTTTTTTTTCCCCCATATGTTTTTGGTTTTACTGATTATCTTTTTCCTTGCACTGCACCACAGAGCATATAGTATGTTAGCGCTACTTTTTTTGCACGCTTCGTTTAAATTTTGTCACATTTTGTGTAGCAGCTGTCACAATTTGTTGTATATTTGCACAGAATTATCCTACCCTCTCCCCCTCACACACCGATCTTGTGTGAGAAGGAGATTGCGGTAACATCTCGTTACCGCTTAGTGTACACCAACACACACTGATTACCCCCCCATAATAAAGAGGACCTGTCACCAGCCATCAAATTACCTGTCACCAGCCATCAAAGTACCTGTCATCACCCGTCACAGTCCATCTGAGTACCTGTCAAAGCCCATCTGTGTACCCGAGTACCTATCCCAGTCCATCTGAGTACCTGTCACAGTCCATCTGTGTACCTGAGTACCAGTCCCAGTCCATCTGAGTACCTGAGTACCTGTCACAGTCCATCTGAGTACCCGAGTACCTGAGTACCTGTCACAGCCCATCTGAGTACCCGAGTACTTGTCACAGCCCACCTGAGTACCCGAGTACCTGTCACAGCCCATCTGAGTCCCTGAGTACCTGTGACAGTCCATCTGAGTACCCGAGTACCAGTCACAGTCCATCTGAGTACCTGAATACCTGTCACAGTCCATCTGAGTACCCGAGTACCTGTCACAGTCCATTTGAGTACCCGAGTACCTGTCACAGCTCATCTGAGTACCCGAGTACCTGTCACTGCCCATCTGAGTACCCGAGTACCTGTCACTGCCCATCTGAGTACCCGAGTACCAGTCACAGTCCATCTGAGTACCTGAGTACCTGTCACAGTCCATCTGAGTACCCGAGTACCTGTCACAGTCCATCTGAGTACCCGAGTACCTGTCACAGCCCATTTGAGTACCCGAGTACCTGTCATTGCCCATCTGAGTACCCGAGTACCTGTCACTGCCCATCTGAGTACCTGAGTACCTGTCACAGCCCATTTGAGTACCCGAGTACCTGTCACAGCCCATCTGAGTATCTGTCACAGTCCATCTGAGTACTCGAGTACCTGTCACAGCACATATGAGTACCTGTCACAGCCCATCTGAGTACCCGAGTACCTGTCACAGCCCATCTGAGCACCCGAGTACTTGAGTACCTGTCACTGCCCATCTGAGTACCCAAGTACCTGTCTCAGCCCATCTGAGTACCTGCCACAGTCCATCTGAGTACCCAAGTACCTGTCACAGCCCATCTGAGTACCGAGTACCTGTCACAGTCCATCTGAGTACCCGAGTACCTGTCAAAGTCCATCTGAGTACCCGAATACCTGTCAAAGCCCATCTGAGTACCCGAGTACCTGTCACAGCCCATCTGAGTAGCCGAGTACCTGTCACAGTCCATCTGAGTACCCGAGTACCTGTCACAGTCCATCTGAGTACCCGAGTACCTGTCACAGTCCATCTGAGTACCCGAGTACATGTCAAAGCCCATCTGAGTACCCGAGTACCTGTCATAGTCCATCTGAGTACCCGAGTACCTGTCACAGTCCATCTGAGTACCCGAGTACCTGTCACAGCTCATCTGAGTACCCGAGTACCTGTCACAGTCCATCTGAGTACCCGAATACATGTCACAGTCCATCTGAGTACCCGAATACCTGTCACAGCCCATCTGAGTACCAGAGTACCTGTCACAGTCCATCTGAGTACCCGAGTACCTGTCACAGCCCATCTGAGTACCCGAGTACCTGTCACAGCCCATCTGAGTACCTGCCACATTCCATCTGAGTACCCGAGTACCTGTCAAAGTCCATCTGAGTACCCAAGTACCTGTCACAGCCCATCTGAGTACCGGAGTACCTGTGACAGCCCATCTGAGTCCCCGAGTACTTGTGACAGCCCATCTGAGTCCCCGAGTACTTGTCACAGTCCATCTGAGTACCCGAGTACCTGTCACAGCCCATCTGAGTAGACGAGTACCTGTCACAGTCCATCTTAGTACACGAGTACCTGTCACAGTCCATCTGAGTACCCGAGTACCTGTCACAGTCCATCTGAGTACCCGAGTACATGTCACAGCCCATCTGAGTACCCGAGTACCTGTCATAGTCCATCTGAGTACCCGAGTACCTGTCACAGTCCATCTCAGTACCCGAGTACCTGTCACAGCCCATCTGAGTACCCAAATACCTGTCACATCCCATCTGAGTACCTGTCACAGTCCATCTGAGTACCCGAGTATCTGTCACAGCCCATCTGAGTACCTGTCACAGCCCATCTGAGTACCAGAGTACGTGTCACAGCCCATCTGAGTACCCGAGTACCTGTCACAGCCCATCTGAGTACCCGAGTACCTGTCACAGTCCATCTGAGTACCCGAGTACCTGTCACAGTCCATCTGAGTACCCGAATACCTGTCACAGCCCATCTGAGTACCAGAGTACCTGTCACAGTCCATCTGAGTACCTGTCACAGTCCATCTGAGTACCCGAGTATCTGTCACAGCACATCTGAGTACCCGAGTATCTGTCACAGCCCATCTGAGTACCTGCCACATTCCATCTGAGTACCCGAGTACCTGTCAAAGTCCATCTGAGTACCCAAATACCTGTCACAGCCCATCTGAGTACCCAAATACCTGTCACATCCCATCTGAGTACCTGTCACAGTCCATCTGAGTACCCGAGTATCTGTCACAGCCCATCTGAGTACCTGTCACAGCCCATCTGAGTACCAGAGTACGTGTCACAGCCCATCTGAGTACCCGAGTACCTGTCACAGCCCATCTGAGTACCCGAGTACCTGTCACAGTCCATCTGAGTACCCGAGTACCTGTCACAGTCCATCTGAGTACCCGAATACCTGTCACAGCCCATCTGAGTACCAGAGTACCTGTCACAGTCCATCTGAGTACCTGTCACAGTCCATCTGAGTACCCAAGTATCTGTCACAGCACATCTGAGTACCCGAGTATCTGTCACAGCCCATCTGAGTACCTGCCACATTCCATCTGAGTACCCGAGTACCTGTCAAAGTCCATCTGAGTACCCAAATACCTGTCACAGCCCATCTGAATACCGGAGTACCTGTGACAGCCCATCTGAGTCCCCGAGTACTTGTCACAGTCCATCTGAGTCCCCGAGTACCTGTCACAGGCCATTTGAGTACCCGAGTACCTGTCACAGCCCATCTGAGTACCCGAGTACCTGTCATACTCCATCTGAGTAACCGAGTATCTGTCACAGTCCATCTGTGTACCCGAGTACCTATCCCAGTCCATCTGAGTACCTGTCACAGTCCATCTGTGTACCTGAGTACCAGTCCCAGTCCATCTGAGTACCTGAGTACCTGTCACAGTCCATCTGAGTACCCGAGTACCTGAGTACCTGTCACAGCCCATCTGAGTACCCGAGTACTTGTCACAGCCCACCTGAGTACCCGAGTACCTGTCACAGCCCATCTGAGTCCCTGAGTACCTGTGACAGTCCATCTGAGTACCCGAGTACCAGTCACAGTCCATCTGAGTACCTGAGTACCTGTCACAGTCCATCTGAGTACCCGAGTACCTGTCACAGTCCATTTGAGTACCCGAGTACCTGTCACAGCTCATCTGAGTACCCGAGTACCTGTCACTGCCCATCTGAGTACCCGAGTACCTGTCACTGCCCATCTGAGTACCCGAGTACCAGTCACAGTCCATCTGAGTACCTGAGTACCTGTCACAGTCCATCTGAGTACCCGAGTACCTGTCACAGTCCATCTGAGTACCCGAGTACCTGTCACAGCCCATTTGAGTACCCGAGTACCTGTCATTGCCCATCTGAGTACCCGAGTACCTGTCACTGCCCATCTGAGTACCTGAGTACCTGTCACAGCCCATTTGAGTACCCGAGTACCTGTCACAGCCCATCTGAGTATCTGTCACAGTCCATCTGAGTACTCGAGTACCTGTCACAGCACATATGAGTACCTGTCACAGCCCATCTGAGTACCCGAGTACCTGTCACAGCCCATCTGAGCACCCGAGTACTTGAGTACCTGTCACTGCCCATCTGAGTACCCAAGTACCTGTCTCAGCCCATCTGAGTACCTGCCACAGTCCATCTGAGTACCCAAGTACCTGTCACAGCCCATCTGAGTACCGAGTACCTGTCACAGTCCATCTGAGTACCCGAGTACCTGTCAAAGTCCATCTGAGTACCCGAATACCTGTCAAAGCCCATCTGAGTACCCGAGTACCTGTCACAGCCCATCTGAGTAGCCGAGTACCTGTCACAGTCCATCTGTGTACCCGAGTACCTGTCACAGTCCATCTGAGTACCCGAGTACCTGTCACAGTCCATCTGAGTACCCGAGTACATGTCAAAGCCCATCTGAGTACCCGAGTACCTGTCATAGTCCATCTGAGTACCCGAGTACCTGTCACAGTCCATCTGAGTACCCGAGTACCTGTCACAGCTCATCTGAGTACCTGAGTAGCTGTCACAGTCCATCTGAGTACCCGAGTACATGTCACAGTCCATCTGAGTACCCGAATACCTGTCACAGCCCATCTGAGTACCAGAGTACCTGTCACAGTCCATCTGAGTACCCGAGTACCTGTCACAGCCCATCTGAGTACCCGAGTACCTGTCACAGCCCATCTGAGTACCTGCCACATTCCATCTGAGTACCCGAGTACCTGTCAAAGTCCATCTGAGTACCCAAGTACCTGTCACAGCCCATCTGAGTACCGGAGTACCTGTGACAGCCCATCTGAGTCCCCGAGTACTTGTGACAGCCCATCTGAGTCCCCGAGTACTTGTCACAGTCCATCTGAGTACCCGAGTACCTGTCACAGCCCATCTGAGTAGACGAGTACCTGTCACAGTCCATCTTAGTACCCGAGTACCTGTCACAGTCCATCTGAGTACCCGAGTACCTGTCACAGTCCATCTGAGTACCCGAGTACATGTCACAGCCCATCTGAGTACCCGAGTACCTGTCATAGTCCATCTGAGTACCCGAGTACCTGTCACAGTCCATCTCAGTACCCGAGTACCTGTCACAGCCCATCTGAGTACCCAAATACCTGTCACATCCCATCTGAGTACCTGTCACAGTCCATCTGAGTACCCGAGTATCTGTCACAGCCCATCTGAGTACCTGTCACAGCCCATCTGAGTACCAGAGTACGTGTCACAGCCCATCTGAGTACCCGAGTACCTGTCACAGCCCATCTGAGTACCCGGGTACCTGTCACAGTCCATCTGAGTACCCGAGTACCTGTCACAGTCCATCTGAGTACCCGAATACCTGTCACAGCCCATCTGAGTACCAGAGTACCTGTCACAGTCCATCTGAGTACCTGTCACAGTCCATCTGAGTACCCGAGTATCTGTCACAGCACATCTGAGTACCCGAGTATCTGTCACAGCCCATCTGAGTACCTGCCACATTCCATCTGAGTACCCGAGTACCTGTCAAAGTCCATCTGAGTACCCAAATACTTGTCACAGCCCATCTGAGTACCCAAATACCTGTCACATCCCATCTGAGTACCTGTCACAGTCCATCTGAGTACCCGAGTATCTGTCACAGCCCATCTGAGTACCTGTCACAGCCCATCTGAGTACCAGAGTACGTGTCACAGCCCATCTGAGTACCCGAGTACCTGTCACAGCCCATCTGAGTACCCGAGTACCTGTCACAGTCCATCTGAGTACCCGAGTACCTGTCACAGTCCATCTGAGTACCCGAATACCTGTCACAGCCCATCTGAGTACCAGAGTACCTGTCACAGTCCATCTGAGTACCTGTCACAGTCCATCTGAGTACCCGAGTATCTGTCACAGCACATCTGAGTACCCGAGTATCTGTCACAGCCCATCTGAGTACCTGCCACATTCCATCTGAGTACCCGAGTACCTGTCAAAGTCCATCTGAGTACCCAAATACCTGTCACAGCCCATCTGAATACCGGAGTACCTGTGACAGCCCATCTGAGTCCCCGAGTACTTGTCACAGTCCATCTGAGTCCCCGAGTACCTGTCACAGGCCATTTGAGTACCCGAGTACCTGTCACAGCCCATCTGAGTACCCGAGTACCTGTCATACTCCATCTGAGTAACCGAGTATCTGTCACAGTCCATCTGAGTACCCGAGTACCTGAGTACCTGTCACAGTCCATCTGAGTACCTGAGTACCTGTCACAGTCCTTCTGTGTACCCGAGTACCTGAGTAGCTGTCACAGTCCATCTGAGTACCCGAGTACCTGAGTACCTGTCACAGCCCATCTGAGTACCCGAGTACCTGTCACAGCCCATCTGAGCACCCGAGTACCTGTCACAGCCCATCTGAGTAACCGAGTACCTGTCACAGTCCATCTGAGTACCCGAGTACCTGTCACAGCCCACCTGAGTACCCGAGTACCTGAGTACCTGTCACAGTTCATCTGAGTACCCGAGCACCTGTCACAGCCCATCTGAGTACCCGAGCACCTGTCACAGCCCATCTGAGTACCCGAGTACCTGTCACAGCCCATCTGAGTACCTGTCACAGTCCATCTGAGTACCCGAGTACCTGTCACAGCCCATCTGAGTACGCGAGTACCTGTCACAGCCCATCTGAGTACCTGTCACAGTCCATCTGAGTACCCGAGTACCTGTCACAGCCCATCTGAGTACCCGAGTACCTGTCACAGCTCATCTGAGTACCTGTCACGGTCCATCTGAGTACCTGTCACAGCCCATCTGAGTACCCGAGTACATGTCACAGCCCATCTGAATACCGGAGTACCTGTGACAGCCCATCTGAGTCCCCGAGTACTTGTCACAGTCCATCTGAGTCCCCGAGTACCTGTCACAGGCCATTTGAGTACCCGAGTACCTGTCACAGCCCATCTGAGTACCCGAGTACCTGTCATACTCCATCTGAGTAACCGAGTATCTGTCACAGTCCATCTGTGTACCCGAGTACCTATCCCAGTCCATCTGAGTACCTGTCACAGTCCATCTGTGTACCTGAGTACCAGTCCCAGTCCATCTGAGTACCTGAGTACCTGTCACAGTCCATCTGAGTACCCGAGTACCTGAGTACCTGTCACAGCCCATCTGAGTACCCGAGTACTTGTCACAGCCCACCTGAGTACCCGAGTACCTGTCACAGCCCATCTGAGTCCCTGAGTACCTGTGACAGTCCATCTGAGTACCCGAGTACCAGTCACAGTCCATCTGAGTACCTGAGTACCTGTCACAGTCCATCTGAGTACCCGAGTACCTGTTACAGTCCATTTGAGTACCCGAGTACCTGTCACAGCTCATCTGAGTACCCGAGTACCTGTCACTGCCCATCTGAGTACCCGAGTACCTGTCACTGCCCATCTGAGTACCCGAGTACCAGTCACAGTCCATCTGAGTACCTGAGTACCTGTCACAGTCCATCTGAGTACCCGAGTACCTGTCACAGTCCATCTGAGTACCCGAGTACCTGTCACAGCCCATTTGAGTACCCGAGTACCTGTCATTGCCCATCTGAGTACCCGAGTACCTGTCACTGCCCATCTGAGTACCTGAGTACCTGTCACAGCCCATTTGAGTACCCGAGTACCTGTCACAGCCCATCTGAGTATCTGTCACAGTCCATCTGAGTACTCGAGTACCTGTCACAGCACATATGAGTACCTGTCACAGCCCATCTGAGTACCCGAGTACCTGTCACAGCCCATCTGAGCACCCGAGTACTTGAGTACCTGTCACTGCCCATCTGAGTACCCAAGTACCTGTCTCAGCCCATCTGAGTACCTGCCACAGTCCATCTGAGTACCCAAGTACCTGTCACAGCCCATCTGAGTACCGAGTACCTGTCACAGTCCATCTGAGTACCCGAGTACCTGTCAAAGTCCATCTGAGTACCCGAATACCTGTCAAAGCCCATCTGAGTACCCGAGTACCTGTCACAGCCCATCTGAGTAGCCGAGTACCTGTCACAGTCCATCTGTGTACCCGAGTACCTGTCACAGTCCATCTGAGTACCCGAGTACCTGTCACAGTCCATCTGAGTACCCGAGTACATGTCAAAGCCCATCTGAGTACCCGAGTACCTGTCATAGTCCATCTGAGTACCCGAGTACCTGTCACAGTCCATCTGAGTACCCGAGTACCTGTCACAGCTCATCTGAGTACCCGAGTACCTGTCACAGTCCATCTGAGTACCCGAGTACATGTCACAGTCCATCTGAGTACCCGAATACCTGTCACAGCCCATCTGAGTACCAGAGTACCTGTCACAGTCCATCTGAGTACCCGAGTACCTGTCACAGCCCATCTGAGTACCCGAGTACCTGTCACAGCCCATCTGAGTACCTGCCACATTCCATCTGAGTACCCGAGTACCTGTCAAAGTCCATCTGAGTACCCAAGTACCTGTCACAGCCCATCTGAGTACCGGAGTACCTGTGACAGCCCATCTGAGTCCCCGAGTACTTGTGACAGCCCATCTGAGTCCCCGAGTACTTGTCACAGTCCATCTGAGTACCCGAGTACCTGTCACAGCCCATCTGAGTAGACGAGTACCTGTCACAGTCCATCTTAGTACCCGAGTACCTGTCACAGTCCATCTGAGTACCCGAGTACCTGTCACAGTCCATCTGAGTGCCCGAGTACATGTCACAGCCCATCTGAGTACCCGAGTACCTGTCATAGTCCATCTGAGTACCCGAGTACCTGTCACAGTCCATCTCAGTACCCGAGTACCTGTCACAGCCCATCTGAGTACCCAAATACCTGTCACATCCCATCTGAGTACCTGTCACAGTCCATCTGAGTACCCGAGTATCTGTCACAGCCCATCTGAGTACCTGTCACAGCCCATCTGAGTACCAGAGTACGTGTCACAGCCCATCTGAGTACCCGAGTACCTGTCACAGCCCATCTGAGTACCCGAGTACCTGTCACAGTCCATCTGAGTACCCGAGTACCTGTCACAGTCCATCTGAGTACCCGAATACCTGTCACAGCCCATCTGAGTACCAGAGTACCTGTCACAGTCCATCTGAGTACCTGTCACAGTCCATCTGAGTACCCGAGTATCTGTCACAGCACATCTGAGTACCCGAGTATCTGTCACAGCCCATCTGAGTACCTGCCACATTCCATCTGAGTACCCGAGTACCTGTCAAAGTCCATCTGAGTACCCAAATACCTGTCACAGCCCATCTGAGTACCCAAATACCTGTCACATCCCATCTGAGTACCTGTCACAGTCCATCTGAGTACCCGAGTATCTGTCACAGCCCATCTGAGTACCTGTCACAGCCCATCTGAGTACCAGAGTACGTGTCACAGCCCATCTGAGTACCCGAGTACCTGTCACAGCCCATCTGAGTACCCGAGTACCTGTCACAGTCCATCTGAGTACCCGAGTACCTGTCACAGTCCATCTGAGTACCCGAATACCTGTCACAGCCCATCTGAGTACCAGAGTACCTGTCACAGTCCATCTGAGTACCTGTCACAGTCCATCTGAGTACCCGAGTATCTGTCACAGCACATCTGAGTACCCGAGTATCTGTCACAGCCCATCTGAGTACCTGCCACATTCCATCTGAGTACCCGAGTACCTGTCAAAGTCCATCTGAGTACCCAAATACCTGTCACAGCCCATCTGAATATCGGAGTACCTGTGACAGCCCATCTGAGTCCCCGAGTACTTGTCACAGTCCATCTGAGTCCCCGAGTACCTGTCACAGGCCATTTGAGTACCCGAGTACCTGTCACAGCCCATCTGAGTACCCGAGTACCTGTCATACTCCATCTGAGTAACCGAGTATCTGTCACAGTCCATCTGAGTACCCGAGTACCTGAGTACCTGTCACAGTCCATCTGAGTACCTGAGTACCTGTCACAGTCCTTCTGTGTACCCGAGTACCTGAGTAGCTGTCACAGTCCATCTGAGTACCCGAGTACCTGAGTACCTGTCACAGCCCATCTGAGTACCCGAGTACCTGTCACAGCCCATCTGAGCACCCGAGTACCTGTCACAGCCCATCTGAGTAACCGAGTACCTGTCACAGTCCATCTGAGTACCCGAGTACCTGTCACAGCCCACCTGAGTACCCGAGTACCTGAGTACCTGTCACAGTTCATCTGAGTACCCGAGCACCTGTCACAGCCCATCTGAGTACCCGAGCACCTGTCACAGCCCATCTGAGTACCCGAGTACCTGTCACAGCCCATCTGAGTACCTGTCACAGTCCATCTGAGTACCCGAGTACCTGTCACAGCCCATCTGAGTACGCGAGTACCTGTCACAGCCCATCTGAGTACCTGTCACAGTCCATCTGAGTACCCGAGTACCTGTCACAGCCCATCTGAGTACCCGAGTACCTGTCACAGCTCATCTGAGTACCTGTCACGGTCCATCTGAGTACCCGAGTACCTGTCACAGGCCATCTGAATACCTGTCACAGCCCATCTGAGTACCCGAGTACATGTCACAGCCCACCTGAGTACCTGAGTACCTGTCGCAGCCCATCTGAGTACCCGAGTACCTGTCACAGTCCATCTGAGCACCCGAGTACCTGTCGCAGCCCATCTGAGTACCCGAGTACCTGTCACAGTCCATCTGAGCACCCGAGTACCTGTCACAGTCCATCTGAGTACCCGAGTACCCGAGTACCTGTCACAGCCCACCTGAGTACCTGAGTACCTGTCGCAGCCCATCTGAGTACCCGAGTACCTGTCACAGTCCATCTGAGCACCCGAGTACCTGTCACAGTCCACCTGAGCACCCGAGTACCTGTCACAGTCCATCTGAGTACCCGAGTACCTATCAAAGCCCATCTGAGTACCCGAATACCTGTCACAGTCCATCTCAGTACCCGAGTACCTGTCAAAGCCCATCTGAGTACCCGAGTACCTGTCACAGCCCATCTGAGTACCTGTCACAGTCCATCTGAGTACCCGAGTATCTGTCACAGCCCATCTGAGTACCTGTCACAGCCCATCTGAGTACCTGAGTACCTGTCACAGCCCATCTGAGTACTCGAGTACCTGTCACAGTCCATCTGAGTACCCGAGTACCAGTCACAGTCCATCTGAGTACCCTAGTACCAGTCACAGTCCATCTGAGTACCCGAGTACCTGTCACAGTCCATCTGAGTACCCGAGTACCTGTCACAGCTCATCTGAGTACCCGAGTACGTGTCACAGCCCATCTGAATACCCGAGTACCTGTCACAGCCCATCTGAGAACCCGAGTAGCTGTCACAGTCCATCTGAGTACCCGAGTACCTGTCACAGTCCATCTGAGTACCCAAGTACCTGTCACAGCCTGAGTACCAGAGTACCTGTCACAGTTCATCTGAGTACCCGAGTACCTGTCACAGTCCATCTGAGTACCCGAGTACCTGTCACAGCCCATCTGAGTACCCGAGTACCTGCCACAGTCCATCTGAGTACCCAAGTACCTGTCATAGCCCATCTCAGTACCCGAGTACCTGTCACAGTCCATCTGAGTACCCGAGTACGTGTCAAAGTCCATCTCAGTACCCGAGTACCTGTCACAGCCCATCTCAGTACCCGAGTACCTGTCACAGTCCATCTGAGTACCCGAGTACCTGTCACAGCCCACCTGAGTACCCGAGTACCTGTCACAGCCCATCTGAGTACCCGAGTACCTGTCACAGCCCATCTGAGTCCCCGAGTACTTGTCACAGTCCATCTGAATCCCCGAGTACCTGTCACAGTCCATCTGAGTACCCGAGTACCTGTCACAGCCCACCTGAGTACCTGAGTACCTGTCGCAGGCCATCTGAGTACCCGAGTACCTGTCACAGTCCATCTGAGCACCCGAATACCTGTCACAGTCCATCTGAGTACCGGAGTACCCGTCAAAGCCCATCTGAGTACCCGAGTACCTGTCACAGTCCATCTCAGTACCCGAGTACCTGTCAAAGCCCATCTAAGTACCCGAGTACCTGTCACAGCCCATCTGAGTACCTGTCACAGTCCATCTGAGTACCCGAGTACCTGTCACAGCCCATCTGAGTACCTGTCACAGCCCATCTGAGTACCCGAGTACCTGTCACAGCCCACCTGAGTACCCGAGTACCTGTCACAGCCCATCTGAGTACCCGAGTACCTGTCACAGTCCATCTGAGTACCCGAGTATCAGTCACAGTCCATCTGAATACCCGAGTACCTGTCACAGTCCATCTGAGTATCCGAGTACCTGTCACAGCTCATCTGAGTACCCGAGTACGTGTCACAGCCCATCTGATTACCCGAGTACCTGTCACAGCCCATCTGAGAACCCGAGTAGCTGTCACAGTCCATCTGAGTACCCGAGTACCTGTCACAATCCATCTGAGTACCCGAGTACCTGTCACAGCCTGAGTAGCCGAGTACCTGTCACAGTCCATCTGAGTACCCGAGTACCTGTCACAGCCCATCTGAGTACCAGAGTACCTGTCACAGCCCATCTGAGTACCAGAGTACCTGTCACAGCCCATCTGAGTACCTGTCACAGTCCATCTGAGTACCCGAGTACCTGGCACAGCCCATCTGAGTACCCGAGTACCTGTCACAGCCCATCT
The DNA here is from genome assembly GCA_037953035.1 of Aquarana catesbeiana. Taxonomy (NCBI): domain Eukaryota; kingdom Metazoa; phylum Chordata; class Amphibia; order Anura; family Ranidae; genus Aquarana; species Aquarana catesbeiana. The sequence continues at coordinate 1,702,710 of JBBHAA010000837.1, forward strand.
GAGTACCTGTCACAGTCCATCTGAGTACCCGAGTACCTGTCACAGCCCATCTGAGTACCCGAGTACCTGTCACAGCTCATCTGAGTACCTGTCACGGTCCATCTGAGTACCCGAGTACCTGTCACAGGCCATCTGAATACCTGTCATAGCCCATCTGAGTACCCGAGTACCTGTCACAGCCCACCTGAGTACCTGAGTACCTGTCGCAGCCCATCTGAGTACCCGAGTACCTGTCAAAGTCCATCTGAGCACCCGAGTACCTGTCACAGTCCATCTGAGTACCCGAGTACCCAAGTACCTGTCACAGCCCACCTGAGTACCTGAGTACCTGTCGCAGCCTATCTGAGTACCCAAGTACCTGTCACAGTCCATCTGAGCACCCGAGTACCTGTCACAGTCCATCTGAGTACCCGAGTACCTATCAAAGCCCATCTGAGAACCCAAATACCTGTCACAGTCCATCTCAGTACCCGAGTACCTGTCAAAGCCCATCTGAGTACCCGAGTACCTGTCACAGCCCATCTGAGTACCTGTCACAGTCCATCTGAGTACCCAAGTACCTGTCACAGCCCATCTGAGTACCTGTCACAGCCCATCTGAGTACTCGAGTACCTGTCACAGTCCATCTGAGTACCCGAGTACCAGTCACAGTCCATCTGAGTACCCGAGTACCAGTCACAGTCCATCTGAGTACCCGAGTACCTGTCACAGTCCATCTGAGTACCCGAGTACATGTCACAGCCCATCTGAATACCCGAGTACCTCTCACAGCCCATCTGAGAACCCGAGTAGCTGTCAAAGCCCATCTGAGTACCCGATTACCTGTCACAGCCCATCTGAGTACCTGTCACAGTCCATCTGAGTACCCGAGTACCTGTCACAGGCCATCTGAATACCTGTCACAGCCCATCTGAGTACCCGAGTACCTGTCACAGCCCACCTGAGTACCTGAGTACCTGTCGCAGCCCATCTGAGTACCCGAGTACCTGTCACAGTCCATCTGAGCACCCGAGTACCTGTCACAGTCCATCTGAGTACCCGAGTACCTGTCACAGCCCACCTGAGTACCTGTCGCAGCCCATCTGAGTACCCGAGTACCTGTCACAGTCCATCTGAGCACCCGAGTACCTGTCACAGTCCACCTGAGCACCCGAGTACCTGTCACAGTCCATCTGAGTACCCGAGTACCTATCAAAGCCCATCTGAGAACCCGAATACCTGTCACAGTCCATCTCAGTACCCGAGTACCTGTCAAAGCCCATCTGAGTACCCGAGTACCTGTCACAGCCCATCTGAGTACCTGTCACAGTCCATCTGAGTACCCGAGTACCTGTCACAGCCCATCTGAGTACCTGAGTACCTGTCACAGCCCATCTGAGTACTCGAGTACCTGTCACAGTCCATCTGAGTACCCGAGTACCAGTCACAGTCCATCTGAGTACCCGAGTACCAGTCACAGTTCATCTGAGTACCCGAGTACCTGTCACAGTCCATCTGAGTACCCGAGTACCTGTCACAGCTCATCTGAGTACCCGAGTACGTGTCACAGCCCATCTGAATACCCGAGTACCTGTCACAGCCCATCTGAGAACCCGAGTAGCTGTCAAAGCCCATCTGAGTACCCGAGTACCTGTCACAGCCCATCTGAGTACCTGTCACAGTCTATCTGAGTACCCGAGTACCTGTCACAGCCCATCTGAGTACCTGTCACAGCCCATCTGAGTACCCGAGTACCTGTCACAGCCCACCTGAGTACCCGAGTACCTGTCACAGCCCACCTGAGTACCCGAGTACCTGTCACAGTCCATCTGAGTACTCGAGTACCTGTCACAGTCCATCTGAGTACCCGAGTACCAGTCACAGTCCATCTGAATACCCGAGTACCTGTCACAGTCCATCTGAGTATCCGAGTACCTGTCACAGCTCATCTGAGTACCCGAGTACGTGTCACAGCCCATCTGAGTACCCGAGTACCTGTCACAGCCCATCTGAGAACCCGAGTAGCTGTCACAGTCCATCTGAGTACCTGTCACAGTCCATCTGAGTACCCGAGTACCTGTCACAGCCTGAGTACCAGAGTACCTGTCACAGTCCATCTGAGTACCCGAGTACCTGTCACAGTCCATCTGAGTACCCGAGTACCTGTCACAGCCCATCTGAGTACCCGAGTACTTTCCACAGTCCATCTGAGTACCCAAGTACCTGTCACAGCCCATCTCAGTACCCAAATACCTGTCACAGTCCATCTGAGTACCCGAGTACCTGTCAAAGTCCATCTGAGTACCCGAGTACCTGTAACAGCCCATCTCAGTACCCGAGTACCTGTCACAGTCCATCTGAGTACCCCAGTACCTGTCAAAGTCCATCTGAGTACCCGAGTACCTGTCACAGCCCATCTGAGTACCCGTGTACCTGTCACAGCCCATCTGAGTCCCCGAGTACTTGTCACAGTCCATCTGAATCCCCGAGTACCTGTCACAGTCCATCTGAGTACCCGAGTACCCGAGTATCTGTCACAGTCCATCTGAGTACCCGAGTACCTGTCACACTCCATGTGAGTACCCGAGTACCTGTCACAGTCCATCTGAGTACCCGAGTACCTGTCACAGTCCTTCTGTGTACCCAAGTAGCTGTCACAGTCCATCTGAGTACCCCAGTACCTATCAAAGTCCATCTGAGTTCCCGAGTACCTGTCACAGCCCATCTGAGTACCCGAGTACCTGTCACAGCCCACCTGAGTACCTGTCACAGTCCATCTGAGTACCCAAGTACCTGTCACAGCCCATCTGAGTACCTGTCACAGCCCATCTGAGTACCCGAGTACCTGTCACAGCCCATCTGAGCACCCGAGTACCTGTCACAGCCCATCTGAGTACCCGAGTACCTGTCACAGTCCATCTGAGTACCCGAGTACCTGTCACAGCCCATCTGAGTACCCGAGTACCTGTCACAGCCCACCTGAGTACCTGTCACAGCCCATCTTTGTACCCGAGTACCTGTCACAGTCCATCTGAGTACCCGAGTACCTGTCAAAGTCCATCTGAGTTCCCGAGTACCTGTCACAGCCCATCTGAGTACCCGAGTACCTGTCACAGCCCACCTGAGTACCTGTCACAGTCCATCTGAGTACCCAAGTACCTGTCACAGCCCATCTGAGTACCTGTCACAGCCCATCTGAGTACCCGAGTACCTGTCACAGCCCATCTGAGCACCCGAGTACCTGTCACAGCCCATCTGAGTACCCGAGTACCTGTCACAGTCCATCTGAGTACCCGAGTACCTGTCACAGCCCATCTGAGTACCCGAGTACCTGTCACAGCCCACCTGAGTACCTGTCACAGCCCATCTTTGTACCCGAGTACCTGTCACAGTCCATCTGAGTACCCGTCACAGTCCATCTGAGTACCCGAGTACCTGAGTACCTGTCACAGTCCATCTGAGTACCCGTCACAGGCCATCTGAGTACCTGAGTACCTGTCACAGCCCATCTGAGTAGCCGAGTACCTGTCACAGTCCATCTGAGTACCCGAGTACCTGTCACAGTCCATCTGAGTACCTGAGTACCTGTCACAGCTCATCTGAGTACCTGAGTACCTGTCACAGCCCATCTGAGTACCCGAGTACCTGTCACAGCCCATCTGAGTACCCAAGTACCTGTCACTAGCCCATCGGAGTACCCAAGTACCTGTCACCAGCCCATCGGAGTACCCGAGTACCTGTCACCAGCCCATTGGAGTACACGAGTACCTGTCAAAGTCCATCTGAGTCCATCTGAGTACCCGAGTAGCTGCCACATTGGAGTACACGATTACCTGTCTCCAGCCCATCCAAGAACCCGAGTACCTATTTGCAGCCCATGCTTCATAGAATACACGTCGGTGTGTTTGCTTTCCAAAATGGGGTCATTTTGTGGGTAATTCCATTGTTCTGGTGGTCCAGGACCTTCAAAAGTGTAATAGGTAGGAATGAAATGAGATGTGTAATTTAAACTCCTAAAACGCCTGAAGGTACTACTTCAATGTTGGGCCTCTGTACAAGGCCAGGCTGTGTAAAAGTCTCACACATGTGGTATCGCCATACTCAGAAGAAGTAGCAGAATGTGTTTTGGGGTGCAATTTTTGCTATATGCATGCTAAGTGTCAGAAATATCTTATAAATTGACAACATTGTGTAAAAAAAAAAGATTTTCATTTTCTTTCCACGTTTTCTAAAGACTTGTGTAAAAAAATTAACCGTTCAAAAGACTCATAATGCTTCGTAGAATATACTTTGGGGTGTTTGTTTTCCAAAATGGGGGCATTTTGTGGGTAATTCCATTGTCCTGGGGCTTCAAAAGTGTGATTGGCCATCAGGAAATTAGAGGTGTAATTTATGCTCCTAGAACGCCTGACGGTGCTCCCTGCATGTTGGGCCTTTGTATGTGGCCAGGCTGTGTAAAAGTCACACACATGTGGTATCACCATACTCAGGATGAGTAGCAGAATGTATTTTGGGGTGTCATTTTTGTTATGTACATGCTTTGAGTTAGAAATATTTTATAAACTGACCACTTTATGTTAAAAAAAAAATGTTTTAATTTTCTTTCCACGTTTTCCGAAGACTTGTTCAAAAGATTCATTATGCCTCATAAAATAGACGTTGGCGTGTTTACTTTCCAAAATGGCTTCATTTTGTGGGTAACTCCACTGTCCTGGTGCTCCAGGGTCTTCACAAATGTAATAGGTTGTTAGGAAATTAGAGGTGTAATTTATGCTCCTAGAACCCTTGACCATGCTCCCTGCATGTTGGACCTCTCTGTGTGGCCAGGCTGTGTAAAAGTCCCACACATGTGGTATTGCCATACTCGGGAGGAGTAGCGCAATGAATTTTTGGGTGTAATTGGAAGTATGCATATACTGTGTGTGAGAAATAACTTGTTGTTATGACAATTTTGTGAAAAAAAAAATTCTTCATTTTCCCAAGAATTGTGGGAAAAAATTACAACTTCAAAAAACTCATCATGCCTGTTACTAAATACCTTGGACTGTCTACTTTTCAAAAAGGGGTAATTTGGGGGGTATTTGTACTTCCCTGACATTTCAGAGCCTCAATAAATGAGATAGGCCGTCAGTGCATCAGGTGTGATCAATTATCAATCATTTGAAATCCCAGCTTATAGACTATATAACTTTCATAGAGACTAAATAATATCCACTAATTTGGGTTATTTTTACCAAAGAGATGTAGCAGTATACATTTTGGTCCAAATTTATGAACAAAAATGACTTATTTGCAAAATTTTATCATAGAAACTAAAAAAAAAGCGTTTTTTTTTTTATTTTGAAAATGTTTGCGCTTTTTTCACTTATGTCGCAAAAAACACCCCCAAAAAACAGTGGTGATTAAATACCAACAAAAGAAAGCTCTATTTGTACGAAACAAATGATAAACATTTTGTTTGGGTACAGTGTTGCATGACTAAGTAATTGGCATTTAAAGTGTGAAATCGCTGAAAGCTAAAAAATGGTCTGGGAAGGAAGGGTGTATAAATGCCCTGGATTGAAGTGGTTAAACGAATCTATATGGGTGGATTTACTTTACTTATTTTCGCCCACAAAAAACAGACCTCACAGCTAAAGCCAAAGCAGCCAGCATTCCTCTGCTTCTCTAATGACAGGTTTATTTCAAGCAGTAAGAATTCTACTTGCACAATGTTACCAAGGAAATGGTGAAATCATCCACGGAAGTGTCTCCACCCAGCTCGGAGGAGGAAACAGCGAGCCCAGCTAAAGGATTACCGGGGATGTTTTCTTATAGCGAGCACCAAGGAAAGCAAAGGACCAATCAGCACCTAGTAACAGCAGGAAGGAGGGGCGTGTACACATGTGCACTGCTCTCCCGGTATTTCCTTGTTCAGGAACTGTCTGTGCGGACCTGACAGCAGCTGACTGACCACCACAGCCTAAAAGGTAAGTTAGCCGGTGTAAGGTGGGGAGCTGTGTGAGCGCTGTACGTGTGGTGACTCCGTAGAACCGTAGAAGACGTAACCATTTCCTAGAACAGCCGCACCTTCAAGACACACCCAGTGCGTTAGTACAGCCAAGTACAGGCCTATGCTGGCTTTTGTCACCTTCACACATTAGAAAGGACTTTCACCCTAAGGGGCACGTTATGCTGCAGTGCTACTTTTTATTTGTGTTGCTAAGCTATATTTCTACATTTTCCACCTGCTCCATACAAGGTTTCCTGAAACCTTCACAATCTTTGTACATGCATTGCTCAGAGTGTGTGGATGTGCCCACAGGCTATGCAGAGCCTATGGGCGATTGTGCTGTAATGGTGGGCAATGATCCTCGGTTTATACTAAAATGCTGTATACCGCAGTTGTGATCTGCAGGGGGTGTCGATGTTAACTAATTCAGCTCTGTAAGATTTTACCCCCTTCATGACCAGGCCATTTTTTGCTATACCAAACAGCGATACTTTAACTGATAATTGCGCGGTCGTGCAACGCTTTACCAAAACAAAATTTTATATAATTTTATTTTCACACAAATAGAGCTTTCTTTAGGCTCAAATTCACATCTATGCATGTTGCTTTTGAGCATTTCAGCAATGCTTTTTGCTGTGCTTTTCTGCTTTTTACTACAATTTGCGTTTTTTGGGATTTGTTGTTGGGCAGATTTAACCATTTCCTGCTCACCATATGGCGGAATGGGGGTCGGAAAGTTGTATTATCCTGACTGGGCGTCATATGATGTCCAGCAGGATAAGCCACTTGCAGGGACACGCAGCGATCGGTGGTGTGTCCATCTGATACATCGCATTTTTAATTTTTTTTTTTTTTTTTTTTTTCTTTTTTTTTTATTTCTAGTGCAAAGAATAAAAAACCCAGTGGTGATCAAATGCCACCAAATAAAAATAGTTTCAGTACAGTATTGCATGACCGTACAATTGTCATTCAAAATGCGACGGGGCTGGTAGCTGAAAATTGGCCTGGGCAGGAAGGGGGTGAAAGTGCCCAGTATTGAAGTGTCTCAAAACACGGATCGCGGTAAAAAATGCACTACGTGCTTTTTGCAATTTCTCCATTGAAGTCTGTTGAACCAAAAAAAACCACTGTTTTGCTTTTAAAACAGTCCCTGACCCTTTCCTAAATTTGCAGGGGCACAAAAATGCATTGATTTGTATAGGAACCCATGTTAAAAAAATGTCCTGTGTTTCTGCAAAAAGCATGAAAAAACGCATTGCTGTGAATGGAGCCTTAGGTGGTATTTGGTATTTTTTTTTTTTTTTATTATTGTTTGCGATATAAGCGAAAAAAGACCAAACATTTAAAAGAAAAAATTACTTTCTGCTATAAAACATATCCAAAAAAAAAATCAATTTTCTTCAATTTTTTTTTTTTTTTTCGTTTACTACTAAAGGCGGTGATCAGTGACTTATAAGGGAACAGTGTTGTGGACAATCTGACACTAACTGACGCTGGGAGGGAAACTGACTAACTGCCAGTAACATTTAATACAGTGATAATACTATACACTGTCATTGTACTAATGACCGTGGCTGGGAAGGGGTTAAATGTGTGCCTAATTATTTGTAATGTGTGTACAGTGTGCTTCTTTTATTAGGTCTCCATGTAGAGATAGTTCCCTCCTGTACAGAGCTCTGCATTGAATTTCAACACAAGGGCTCTGAGCTGTGATTGTACACAGCCGATCAGCAGGGCCTGGCAGTGAGTCATTGGCAGGGACTTACTGCCAGGCTTGCGCTGTGTACAATAACACCAAATGCTGGCTGGGCACATGGGTATGTGGCTTTGCCTACAGTGGTCACCTGTCTGCAGTACAATGCGGGCGGTTTTTAAATGGTTAAACTATCAATGACCCAAATGCAGGTCCGGATCACATAGTACAATGTACCTTGTGATTCGGTTGCAGTGTGTTTCCTAAAATTGCACATGGTCTACTTTTGGCAGGGCAGTTTGAGCCCATTAAAAATGAATGGACTCCAATTGCTCTGCAACGAATCCCATGTCATTTGAACAGAAATGCACTGTGCGTTCCTGTGTGAGTCTTAGTGTTAACTGGGGCTCGGTGAGGGCAGAGCCGCCTGGTAGGCAGGCTTAAGTTCCGCTTAAAAAGTGTAACTCATTGGGGGGATTCTCCTTCACTTCCTGTCCTGTAGCTAAACCAGGAAGTGAGAGGAAATCTTGGGGTATCACCATAAATTGTGTCCCTATTGGAAGATTTCCCCTCTATTGTTCCTGTTATCAACCCAAAATTTGGGATTTTTTTTTTTTTTGCTTTCAATGATGGCGGTAAATCTTCCTAACAGGGGCACAGACAGCAATAAAAACTCTTACAGGCATTTTAACACATGTATGAAACTTTAGGAGCCTATTTCCTGGGCTGGTCAAGGAGAGTAGTGTTCTTACTAAAGCCTATGGGATCAAATGCCTGAATATGCCCAAAAGAATAAATAAAAAATTGTACTATTTTGAGCACACAGAAGTGAACAGCCACAGTTGGAAAGAATGGGATTCTGCGTAGTCAGGCATAGGGAAAGGAACATAAAAACACTCTAGTGTGAGTAGGGCCTAACGTACGTGTGCAGTGTGTTAAAGAGGAGCTCCAGTCTCCTCTGTAAAAATTAAGTAATCGGCTACAAAAACTGTACAGCGAGGGGAAAAAGGTATTTGATCCCCTGCTAATTTTGTACGTTTGCCCACTAAAAAATGATCAGTCTATAATTTTAATGGTAGGTTTATTTTAACAGTGAGAGACAGACAATAACAAAATATCCAGAAAAACACATTTCAAAAAAGTTATAAATTGATTTGCATTTTAATGAGTGAAACAAGTATTTGACCCCCTATCAATCGGCAAAATTTCTGTCTCCCAGGTGTCTTCTATACAGGTAACTCTCTTAAAGGGAGTGCTCCTAATCTCAGCTTGTTACCGTATAAAAGACACCTGTCCACAGAAGCAATCAATCAGATTCCAATCTCTCCACCATGTCCAAGACCAAAGAGCTGTCCAAGAATGTCAGGGACAAGATTGTAGACCTACACAAGGCTGGAATGGGCTACAAGACCATCGCCAAGCAGCTTGGTGAGAGGGTGACAACAGTTGGTGCGATTATTTGCAAATGGAAGAAACACAAAATGACTGTCAATCTCCCTCGGTCTGGGGCTCCATACAAGATCTCACATTGTGGATTTTCAATGATCATGAGAACGGTGAGGAATTGGCAAAGAACTCCACAGGAGACTCTTGTCAATGATCCCAAGGCAGCTGGGACCATAGTCACCAAGAAAACAATTGGTAACACACTACGCCACAAAGGACTGAAATCCTGCAGCTCCTGCAAGGTCTCCCTGCTCAAGAAAGCACATGTACAGGCCTGTCTGAAGTTTGCTCATAAATATCTGAATAATTCGGAGGAGAACTGGGTGAAAGTGTTGTGGTCAGATGAGACCAAATTTAAGCTCTTTGGCATTAACTCAACTCGCCGTGTTTGGAGGATGAGGATTTCTGCCTATGACCCAAAGAACACCATCCCCACCGTCCACACATGGAGGTGGAAACCTTATCCTTTGGGACTGTTTTTCTGCTAAGGGGACAAGACAACTTCACCACATCAAAGGGACGATGGACGGGGCCATTTATCTTGGATGAGACTCTCCTTCTCTCAGCCAGGGCATTGGAAATGGGTTGTGGATGGGTATTCCAGCATGACAATGACCCAAAACACACGGTCAAGGCAAAAAAGGTGTGGCTCAAGACAAAGCACATTAAGGTCCTGGAGTGGCCTAGCCAGTCTCCAGACCTTTAATCCCATAGAAAATATGTGGAGGGAGCTGAAGGTTCGAGTTACCAAACGTCGGCCTCAAAACCTTAATGACTTGGAGAGGAGTGGGACAAAATCCCTCTTGCGTTGTGTGCAAACCTGGTAGCCAACTACAAGAAACGTCCACCAAGTCCTAATTCCTGTATTGCTAAGGGGTCCAATAACTATTTCACTTATTAAAATGGAAATCAATTTATAACTTTTTTGAAATGCGTTTTTTTTGGATATTTTTTTTTCTGTCTCTCACTGTTAAAATGTACCATTAAAATTATAGACTGATCATTTTCTTTGTCAGTGGGCAAATGTACATAATCAGCAGGGGGTCAATTACTCGCCCCCCCCATATGTGTTCATACTGCGTTTTTAACTACTTCAATACTGGGCACTAGAGCTGCACAATTAATCGTCAATCGTTATCGCGATCTTGACTGAAGTGTTTCACAATTCTTTATGCAAAAAATTCTCTCTGCAGTCTGCCAAGAATCAAAACATTCTTTATCAGTTGAACTTAAAGCGGTGTTCCACCCAAAAAAAAAAGAAAAAAATGCATGAACGTGCCAAGAAAAAAAAAAAAAAAAATTTGGAATTTTTTTTTTTTTTTTTTACTCTCCTCTAAATGGCTCTTGCTAGGGGGTCCCTTGTAGTCTGCCTCCTTCAGTGCCTGGGCTGGTGACATCACTTCCCCTCAGCTCAGGAAGGGCTCAGCTCTGCCCCCTCCCTCTTGTCAATCATCTGGGACACATTACAGGTCCCAGATAACTGAGCGGCCAATCATAGGGCGTGGCGCCGCTCGCGCATCACAGCCGGGCGCCCACAGTTGCAATGCCGGCGCCGAATGGAGGGGGAGACAAGAGGGGCTTCTATCCCCCGCATTGCTGGACCCTGGGACAGGTAAGTGTCCGATTTATTAAAAGTCAGCAGCTACAGTATTTGTAGCTGCTGACTTTTACATTTTTTTTTTTTCTTAAATGGGAACTATAAACTATATGGGAAGTATAAACATTATAACAATTTGTCAATGGAATAGACTGTGTGTAAGTGAAAAAAGTTTAACCACTTAAACACTAAACCTTTTTCTGGCATTTGTTGGTTTCAAGTTAAAATCATATATAGTAAATTTTAGTAGACACCCTAGAGAATAAAATTGTGGTTGTTGCAATATTTTATGTCACACTGTATTTGCGTAATGAAACAAAGAGGGAAAGGTTGAGGGGATTTTTGCGGTGCCAAACAAAATGATAGAGAGAGATAATGACTTAAAAATATGCAGAATAAATTTTATTACAAAAGTTTTTTATAAAAATTACAAAAAAAAAATGCTTCTTCAGGGGATGTGCAATTCAGAGAAAAATTGGCATAACAAACTAAACAAATACAGAAAGTTATTATGGCAAACACCGTTATTATTGCACTGAGTATCATGAAACAATACTTATAAATGAGCAAGATCTCTACTATAAACAACACATACAGAACCACTCACCCTACAAAAATTACCACCACAAACAAACGACAGCCGGGTTCAAACAATCCCTCAAAGACCCCCTGATGCATGGGAGATGGTCAAATTTGTGGTCATAGAGGACAGAAGGACGAGACTATAGAACAAAGAATCGTCGTGTTAATAATTGGTCTGAAAAATATATCTGATTGCAGTGAGTATAAAGTAGAAAGAAGGGACAAATGTCTCATAATACTTACTTAAGGCAATATATTTGAAGGCACATGGAGTAGAAAGCGATTTTAAAGCGACTTTGAACTACCTGCACGATGTTAAATGCAGGGAATGGTGCTAAAAAAGGGAAAAATAAAATAGATGAATAGAACCTAGGTTTCAATAAAAGAAACTGCAACTTTAACCACTTCCGGACCGCCGCACGACGATGTACGTCCAAACTTTAAAGGGGAATACCGTTGTTATGGCAGCAGCTAGCTGCCATAACCCCGTTATCCCCGTTTTTCGTGCGGCGGACGGCTTTCTGATAAAAGTGGTCCCTGCGGCGGATTCGCCACGAGATCACTTTTGTCGGTGGCGGGAGAGGGGCCCCCCCTCCCGCCGCGATCCGGTGCCCTCTGCCGCTTACCGGAGCAGTTGGTAGCGGCGGAGGCGATTGCGTCCGTCTCCGTCCTGTGCCTGGAGACGAGTGAGGCTAAGATGGCGCCCACTCGTCTCCATGACACTGCTGGGCGGAAGCGACGTCAACGTCACTTCCGCCCACGCCTCTTAAAGGCATATTTTTTTTCAATGTCATTTTTTTTAAATTACTTTTTTTTTTTTTATTGCATTTTAGTGTAAATATGAGATCTGAGATCTTTTTGACCCCAGATCTCATATTTAAGAGGTCCTGTCATGCTTTTTTTTCTATTACAAGGGATGTTTACATTCCTTGTAATAGGAATAAAAGTGACGCAATTTTTTTTTTTTTTTTTAAACTGTAAAAAAATAATGTAAAATAAAAAAACCAAACAAAAAAACCCCGTCCTGACGAGCTCGCGCGCAGAAGCGAACGCATACGCGAGTAGCGCCCGCATATGAAAACGGTGGTCAAACCAAACGTGAGGTATCGCCACGACCGGTAGAGCGAGAGCAATAATTCTAGTCCTAGACCTCCTCTAACACAGAACATGCAACCTGTAGAATTTTTTAATTGTCGCCTATGGAGATTTTTGAGGGTAAAAGTTTGACGCCATTCCACGAGTGGGCGCAATTTTGAAGCGTGACATTTCGGGTATCAATTTACTTGGCGTAACATTATATTTCACAATATATAAAAAAAAATTGGGCTAACTTTATTGTTTTTTGTTTTTTTTTTCAAAAAAGTGAATTTTTTTCCAAAAAAGTGCGCTTATAAGACCGCTGCGTAAAAATACGGTGCAAAAAAAAAAAAAGACCGCCATTTTATTCTCTAGGGTGTTAGAAAAAAAAAAACATAATATTTGGGGGTTCTAAGTAATTTTCTAGCAAAAAAACCTGTTAAACATGCAAACGCCTAAAATCCAAAGCGAGGCTGGTCCTTAATTGGTTAAAGTATCTGTTTGAGAAATAATGTGGATAAGAGTTTTAACAAAGGAGTTTTAGAAAAGGAGGGAATTTTATTGAAAAAACGTGGACGTAAGGTAGGCGATTAGTTTTGAGGTTTAATACATAAGACAATGTCTCCAATACACCTGGTTTATAAAGAGGAGGGCGCCAGTTGTTAAGGAGCCATAGCTTGTGAAAATAGGTGCTCCTCATATATACTATAGTGAGACTTATGAAAGAAGAACCTGGCAAGTAATAAGTTGCATAAAGGAAGTAGAATAGAGATAGCCATCAGTTGAAAAGCTTACCAATGTTGCAGACGCCGCTCGATGGAGTCTTACCCTCCGGCTCTGGCTGAATAAACAGCCAGACAAGCCGGTCTTATCTGTCCTCCATCGAGCCGGCGTCTGACGTCACCGGCTCGATGCGGACGGAAAAACGCCAGCGCGCATGAGCAAAGCGCTGAGGGAGTCCCTGTAACTACAATACCCACGAGGCCCTGCGGGGGAGGGAGGAGTCAAGTCCACAGTTAGCATGGATCGGACGTGAACCTACCTACTATATAACCACTATATCATTGTTATTTTTGTGAACAATTCTTTTTGTATTTTGTAATTTTTATAAAAAACTTTTTGTAATAATACAATTTATTCTGCATATTTTTAAGTCATTATCTCTCTCTATCATTTTTTGTTTTGGCACCGCAAAAATCCCCTCAACCTTTCCCTCTTTGTTTCATTACTACTTAGGGATGAAGTGGCTTTTAACCACTTTAGCCCCGAACCATTATGCTGCATAAGGACCAGAGGACTTTTTCCAATTTGGCACTGCGTCGCTTTAACTGCTAATTGCGCGGTCATGCAATGCTGTACCCAAACGAAATTTGCGTCCTTTTCTTCCCACAAATAGAGCTTTCTTTTGATGGTATTTGATCACCTCTGCCATTTTTTATTTTTTGCGCTATAAATGGAAAAAGACCGAAAATTTTGAAAAAAAAAAATATATTTTCTACTTTTTGTTATAAAAAAAAATCCAATAAACTAAATTTTAGTCATACATTTAGGTCAAAATGTATTCGGCCACATGTCTTTGGTAAAACAAAAAGTCAATAAGCGTATATTTATTGGTTTGCGCAAAAGTTATAGCGTCCACAAACTAGGGTACATTTTCTGGAATTTACACAGCTTTTAGTTTGACTGCCTATGTCATTTCTTGAGGTGCTAAAATGGCAGGGCAGTACAAAACCCCCCCAAATGACCCCATTTTGGAAAGTAGACACCCCAAGGAAATTGCTGAGAGGCATGTTGAGCCCATTGAATATTATTTTTTTTGTCCCAAGTGATTGAATAATGACAAAAAAAAAAATGTACAAAAAGTTGTCACTAAATGATATATTGCTGACACAGGGCATGGGCATATGTGGAATTGCAACCCAAAATACATTCAGCTGCTTCTGAGTACGGGGATACCACATGTGTGGGACTTTTTGGGAGCCTAGCCGCGTACGGGTCCCCGAAAACCAATCACCGCCTTCAGGATTTCTAAGGTCGTAAATTTTTGATTTCACTCCTCACTACCTATCACAGTTTTGAAGGCCATAAAATGCCCAGATGGTACAACCCCCCCCCCCCCCAAATGACCCCATTTTGGAAAGTAGACACCCCAAGCTATTTGCTGAGAGGCATGGTGAGTATGTTGCATCTCTTTTGTTTTTGAAAATGAAGAAAGACAAGGAAAAACATATTATTTTTTTTTTTTTTTTTTTTTTTTTCAATTTTCAAAACTTTGTGACAAAAAGTGAGGTCTGCAAAATACTCACTATACCTCTCAGCAAATAGCTTGGGGTGTCTACTTTCCAAAATGGGGTCATTTGGGGGGGTTTTGTGCCACCTGGGCATTCCATGGCCTCCGAAACTGTGATAGGCAGCGAAGAGTGAAATAAAAAATTTACGCCCTTAGAAAGCCTGAAGGCAGTGCTTGGTTCTCGGGGTCCCGATCGCGGCTAGGCTCCCAAAAAGTCTCACACATGTGGTATCACTGTACTCAGGAGAAGCAGCAGAATGTATTTTGGGGTGTCATTTCATATATGCCCATGGCATGTTTGAGCAATATATCATTTAGAGACAACTTTGTGCAAAAAAAAAAAAATTGTCTCTTTTCCGCAACTTGTGTCACAATATAAAATATTCCATGGACTCGACATGACTCTCAGCAAATAGCTTGGGGTGTCTACTTTCCAAATGGGGTAATTTGGGGGGGTTTTGAACTGTCCTGGCATTTTATGCACAACATTTAGAAGCTTATGTCACACATCACCCACTCTTCTAACCACTTGAAGACAAAGCCCTTTCTGACACTTTTTGTTTACATGAAAAAATTATTTTTTTTTGCAAGAAAATTACTTTGAACCCCCAAACATTTTATATTTTTTTTAAAGCAAATGCCCTACAGATTAAAATGGTGGGTGTTTCATTTTTTTTTTTTTTCACACAGTATTTGCGCAGCGATTTTTCAAACGCATTTTTTGGGGAAAAAACACACTTTTAAATTTTAATGCACTAAAACACACTATATTGCCCAAATGTTTGATGAAATAAAAAAGATGATCTTAGGCCGAGTATATGGATACCAAACATGACATGCTTTAAAATTGCGCACAAACGTTCAGTGGCGACAAACTAAATACTGTTTTAAAAGCCTTTACAGGTTACCACTTTAGATTTACAGAGGAGGTCTACTGCTAAAATTACTGCCCTCGATCTGACGTTCGCAGTGACACCTCACATGCATGGTGCAATTGCTGTTTACATTTGACGCCAGACCGACGCTTGCGTTTGCCTTTGCGCGACAGCAGGGGGGGACAGGGGTGCTTTTTTATCTTATTTTTAAACTGTTCCTTTCATATTTTTTTTTATCATTTTTATTGTTATCTCAGGGAATGTAAATATCCCCTATGATTGCAATAGGTAGTGACAGGTACTCCTTTTTTTTTTTTTTTTTTTTTTTTTTGAAAAAATTGGCCTAGATCTCTCCTCTGCCCTCAAAGCATCTGACCACACCAAGATCGGTGTGATAAAATGCTTTCCCAATTTCCCAATGGCGCTGTTTACATCCGGCAAAATCTAAGTCATGAAATGCTCGTAGCTTCCGGTTTCTTAGGCCATAGAGATGTTTGGAGCCACTCTGGTCTCTGATCAGCTCTATGGTCAGCTGGCTGAATCACCAGCTGCATTCTCAGGTTCCCTGTTGAGACAGGAGAGCCAGAGAAAAACACGGAAGACGGTGGGGGGGGATTCCCTCTCACTGCTTGTAAAAGCAGTCTAGAGGCTAGTTAGCCGCTAGGATTGCTTTTACATGAAAGCCGACCGCTGGCTGAAAAGAATGATACCAAGATGATACCTAAACCTGCAGGCATCATTCTGTTATAACCACTCAAAGTCGTGAATGGCGTACCTGAAGACAAAAAAATGGTTAACAATAAAAAACAGTAAACGGTAAAGTATAAAAAATTGCATACCTGAAAAGCAAACATGATAAAACATAATAACAATAAAACATTGCAGAATAGAATACAGTAAAAAAGAGCAGAACAATAGAGAGAGAGAACAATAAAACAACAACTATATTTTTTTTTTTTTTTTACACTTTTTTTTGTAACTAACTTTTATAACTGTAACCGGTTCCAGGTTCGGGTCTCTCAAAATGTGATGGCATCTTGGGAGACCCTGTGAAAGTGTGCCTAGTCTGTGCAATGCTGTACCCTAAGCTAATACTCAACTAGTGTATGGTAGCGCTCAAAACATTCACCAATGCAAAGACCAGGATTGTAGGGACAGGAGGGATGATAATAATAGCGGGTGTCACGCCTATATCCGCGCTTGCTGTAGACACGACGTCTTTTTTGGGGGGGTTCGTTGGGTAGGGGTACTCGGGAGGACATAAAGAAAATGCCTCTCATGCAGTCGACTGCATTTGGTTGGGGATGTGAATGGGGGAAGTACGGGCGCTGCAGAAGTGGTGGGTTCCCAATTAGGATTGGCGAATGCAGCAGGAAGGGCATTATGGGCACGACGGGCCTGTTTGTCTTCTTCTTGGTGGCAGCGGGACACTACTTGTGCTTGCCACCTCACCAGCTTGAACTGCACTTATGGGACTCGCCACGTCACCAAGTGTTACTGCAGTGCTGGTTTGACTACGACCGGGGTGTACTAGGCCGCTGGTGCTTGCCGGTTCACCAAAACGTTACCAAAAAAACAGGATTAGGCCTGACGCTGCAGTTATGTGTTTAGTGTTTTGTAAGTGACAGTGATCGATCGATACTGCACTTGGGTGGGCTGGGCGGAGGGGCGAAACGCAGGTGCTAGCAGGTATCTGGGCTGATCCCACTAACACTGCGTTTTTGGGAACCCTAAACTGCTGGGGACGCTAGTATAGATCTGATCGGATCAGATACTATACCACTAAGGGAGGTGTACGGTGCGTGCGTGGGTGCTACAAAAAAAACTGTTAGCGATCGCAGGGATCAGGCCTGACTCTGCGAACGCTGCAGTTATGCGTTTAGTGTTTTGTAAGTGACAGTGATCGATCGATACTGCACTTGGGTGGGCTGGGCCAGGCGGAGGGGCAAAACGCAGGTGCTAGCAGGTATCTGGGCTGATCCCGCTAACACTGCGTTTTTGGGAACCCTAAACTGCTGGGGACACTAGTATAGATCTGATCGGATCAGATATTGATCCGTTCAGATACTATACCAGTAAGGGAGGCGTATGCTGCGTGCGTGGGTGTTAGCGGTACTGGCGCTAATCTGACACTGTCTGGGGCGACGCATATCACTGCCGGGCGATCAGGGGGCTAAACCTTTATTCGGTAATAAACGGCGGGTGCCCTGACACTATAAAAAATAAACGATCTAACCAGTGTCACCCGTAACAGTTATACGGTGATCAGTGGTGAAAGGGTTAACTAGGGGGCAATCAAGGGGTTAAAACTTTAGGTAGTATATGGGGGTCCTTGTCGCTATAAAACGCTGACCGCGAACCTAAATATTTACCTCCCTAACTAGCGTCACCAGTGACACTAATACAGCGATCAGAAAAATTATCGCTTAGCGACACTGGCGACGGGGGGTGATCAAGGTGTTAAAACTTTATTAGAGGGGGTTAGGGGGGTACCCTAGACCTAAAGGGGGCTAATACTAACTGCCCTACCACAGTAACTGTCACAAACTGACACCATGCAGTAATCAGAAAAAAAAACAAAAAAACTGCTTGGTGCTAGTGTGACAGGGGGGGTTGATCGGGGGGGGGGGGGGAATCTGGGGGTGGGGATAAAGGGGGGTGTTTTGTGTGCCTGGCATGTTCTACTGTATGTGTGTGTGTTGTGCACTCACATTTCAGTCTTCTCTCCTCGGCTCGGTATTTTCCGTTCTGGCGCCGAGGAGAGATGACATCATTTCCTTTGCTGTTTACCATACAGCAGCATAGGAATGATCTGATTGGCCGGCGGCGATCGCGAGGGGGGGGCCACGAATGGATGGTCTCACCCTCATCTCCAATCGCCGCTGGACAGAAGGGGACCGCCTCGGGCATGGGGGGGGGGTGTCTGATAGGACCCCCCCCGCCCGCGGGAGGCAGATCACGTACATATACGTGATTCTGCCTGCCCGTACCATTCTGCCGACGTACATCAGTGTGAGGCGGTCCTTAAGTGGTTAATTGGGTGTTGTACCGTGAACTAGACCTACGTTTCTATACTGTATTTGCGCAGCGGTCTTTCAAATGCAGTAATTTTTTTTTTTTTAAATTACTTTAATGAATTAAAAAAAAAAAAAAAAAAACCTGTAAAGTTAGCACTTTTGTTTGTATAACGTGAAAGATTTTACGTTGCGGGAATCGTGAGAGAATCGTGATCTTTTTATTCTAAGCAAAAAAGTCGTGATTCTCATTTTGGCCAGAATCGTGCAGCTCTACTGGGCACTTTCACCCCCTTCTTGCCTAGGCCATTTTTTCAGCTTTCAGAGCTGTCGCACTTTGACAATTGCGCAGTCATGCAACGCTGTACCCAAATTAATTTTTAATTGTTTTCTTCACACAAATAGAGCTTTCTTTTGGTGGTATTTAATAACTGCTGGGTTTTTTACTAAAAAAAAAAAAAAAAAAAAAAAGAGTTCTAAATAAGTCACTCTCTCTATGGAGCCAGTTCACACATCTCCACAGCGGCTCCGGTGCGAATTGCACAGGAGTCTTGGGCGTCTTTTGGTCCGTTTCAGGTCCGACTTCAGCAAAAAAAAATTGGACTGAAATTGGACCTATGAAACTATGAATGGAGATGCACTGAACTCCTGCAGTGAGCCTTTGCATGTTATAGTGTAAACCCAGCCTAATATGCCGCACTGAGAGGTGTCACTGATGGGCACTGACTGGCGTCACTGATGGGCACTGCTGGGGCTGTACTGTAATCAGAGAACTGATGATCAGTGCCCTGATTACCTGCCTTGGTCTCCCCTGTGAGGAGATACCACTGAATGGCACTCCTTGCCACACACTCTGTCAGTGTGAGGCGAGGAGAGCAGTTTAACGGCACTTTTACTGTCATATGACGTCCTCACAGAACGAGAGCCGCATCGCTCCTCTGTCATTTGGCGGAGGCCTTTTTTTACACTGCATTCCCTGTGTTCAATGCACACTTCCACAAGCTAATTTACTTGCATTTCTAATGAATATGTGGTGCATTTTTAAGGCATTATTTTTTTTCAAAGTTGCATTTACATGCGTTTGCAGGGTTGCGTACAGTAGTTTGGTAAAGTCGAATAAGAAAACCAGTCTATCCAGTTCAACGTGAGTGTGTATTTGTATGAATTTCTCTGTCATTTACCATAGCCTTGTACTTTGTGTTCACTAAGAAACACGTTTCTCCTCTCACCTTACAGGAGGGCACATCTGAGAGATGAGAGGCTCCTCCCTACAGAAGACACAATTAATTGACAGATGTTTTAAATCCTCACCCTTCCCCTTGACAATCAGTATGGATTGTGTTTTTTTTTTTTTTTTCCCTACACAGCACCCCCCCCTCTAACCAGAAGACCAGACTGGGGAGGATCGGATTGTACCCCTGTGAGGCAGGCATAGGGATGAACTACCCTGCAGGCTGAGTCCTTCTCACAGGTCGCCCGGAAATTGTACCATTGATCTGGTCACAGGGGGGTGTGAACCGCCGCTGCTACACGCCGCTCTGCCTCTCTGTCTCCTCCTGTCTTCCTCCGCATGTAGGCGAGCCTGATTGTCTGTCAGTCCTTAGCAGGGTGGATTCGATTTCAATCAGTTCTATTTAAATCACTAGTAAAAAGGCTTGATTTAAATCGACTCTATTTAAATCATAGTTTCTTTTTCATATATCATGGGACACAGTCAAGCTAATGTTCATTACCAGCTGGGTTATACTTCATCTCAAGGTGAATGGACACTGGTAGACCAAAGGTCTTTAGACTGGAAGTGATCCCCTATATAACCCCTCCCACACAGGAAGCACTTCATTTTTTTGACCAGTGTCTGCAAGGTGGATGGCACAGTTTGTTTGAGCTCTCTGAGCTCCAAGACACTAGTCCCAAAAACAGTTCTTAAATGAATCAAGGGATTGACCGATCGGATCCATTTGATACAGACTTTATATGCTTAGATAAATGCTACCCAAGCCTCGCAAAGACTCAAGATCCTGCGAGGTTTTGTCTGTAATGTGGCCTCCGGGTGCTGGAATCCTGGACACCACAGCGCTATGGCATTCCTGCAGGGTGCTGTACAGGTCCAAGGGAGTGAACCATAAACATGAAAAGGGTACCCAGTCCTTGAAGGTCCTCAAGTGACAGGAACCTGCTATAATGGGTGAAGTTTGGGCTCTTTGTTTCTAAGCTGCCCTGCGCCTGGACGGCTAAGTAAAACCCCTTTATTATTTTGGGGTGTCCCAGTGATTGTAACAATCAGTCAAGCTAGCTAGAGGCTGGACACCTGTGTGCGGTGACAATAAGGGGGAGTTTTGGGCTAGCTGTGGGTGTTTGCAAAGTGTACTTTTGTGGGGGGGGGGGGGTGTTTTCTGCTTGTGTCTGGCGGTTTTTTACCTGTATGATGGCGCGCCATTACACCTTGGTTCATCAGGGCGCACGTGCGTTTGCAAGAGTGCAGCTGTGCACAGCAGTTGTTTGTCCACCATGACGCACGTGCATTTGCAAAAGCGCAGCTGGACTTAGCAGTTTTTGTCTGTTTGGTGGCCATGGCGCACGAGGCTTCGCCGCACATGCACAGTAGCCTTTAATTGGGCGTACGAAGATTCGCGTCTGGCTGTTGCGCCTATCTGAGATTGTGCCTACAGTCAACGCTGCTGCTTCACCCTTTATCACTAAGGACGAACTGTTCTGGAAATCTGATCTAATGTCACCGGTGATCCTGGCCGCCGTTTGGGTCAGTCCCTAATCCAGCAGCTCTGAGATTTTAGAGAAGAGCTCTGGGACAATAAAGGTGACTTCAAGAGTTGGTTCAGCTGGGCTGAAGTCTGGGTGTTAATTCCAACGGGGACAGTCCATAGGGCCCCATTGAGCGTTCTATGAGAGACACTGTAGACGCTGGAGATGGAGTGTGGCCAGTGTTTACAGTGCCTAGCATCTGGGGAGTATAGGACAGGGTTGCAGGTGTCAGCACTTGCCTATCTGCTGCTGATGAATCCTCTGCGGCCTGGTTTTGAGCTTGAGATGTGGCTGCCATCTTGGAAATGTCCGGTTATCTAGGGACTCGAACTTAGGTCCCAGGGCTCTCCTGGCGATCTCTCCCGGCATGTACCGGTGCTCGGGGGCCTCCCCCTTCATTCCGAGGTCACTGGGGGGGGTTCCTGGAGGCTGTTTTTCGCGGCTATCGTGGCTGTGTGGCCAGCTCAGTGCAGAGCTCCGGGCTTTCGCAGCCATCTTGGGAGTCTCCGCGCATGCGCCTCTCGTTGACCTCTCTTTTATCTCTCCACTTCAGGCCTAGTTCCCCCTGTTTCAATTTCTTGGCAACCAATCTTTGTGGGAAGTCCTTGCAGTTGGCCCGTGCTGTTCCACAGGCCAGTCTTCTTTAGGTACCGATGGCATAAAATCTGTGGGGGAGAGAGGGATCTCTGGCCTCTGTGTCCCACGGATCTGGGCTGTGGAGCAGCTCCTGCTGTGGGGTTAGGGCTCCCCCTCCTAGTGTTCTCCCTAGGAGGGATTCAGTTGAGGCAGGTGAGGGGGCCCCGGGTAGGGAGGTACTCGCTGCGGCATCAGGTGTTTGGGAGAGCGGGAGGGCTTCGTGATCTTGGTCAGGCAGGACAGGCCTCATGAGGAGACGGCCACCATTTTGGGATGGCCGGTCCGTTCTGCTGTTAAGTCTATAGCAGGGGTGAGGCTCCTCCGGGCAGAGCCTGAGGTCATCGGGCTGATGTGGAGTGTGTCCCTGGCCAGCAGGTGTGCGTGGCGGGCCGGAACGAGGGCTCAGACGGCTGCTACGGTGTTCGTTAGACCGGAGTGGCGCGGAGCTCCCGGTCTATACGGCCATCTTGGACGCTGCCGCACATGCGCCTTTATTACCAAAAAATATGTAGAAGAATACATATCTGCCTGGACTGAGGAAAAATAATTATAGATATATATAATTTTTTTTTTTAAAATTGTCGCTCATTTTGTTTTATAGTGCAAAAAAAAAAAAAACCTCAGAGATGACCAAATACCACCAAAAGAAATCTCTATGGGGGAAAAAAAAAAAGATATCAATTTTATTTGGGTACAGCGTCTCATGACCACGCAATTGTCATTTAAAGCGATGCAGTGCCAAATCGCAAAAAATGGTCTGGTCATTGAGCTGCCAAATCTTGCGCTGAGAGATAAAATGAAACATTGTATCATACGGTTCTTTATAGAGATCAAAAGGAAGAACTTCGATCTGCAAATGAGGTCAGTTTAACCACTTAGACTAAGCCTTTTCTGACACTTGTTTACAAGTTAAAATCAGTATTTTTTTGCTAGAAAATTACTTAGAACCCCAAGTACCGTATTTATCGGCGTATAATACGCGCCGGCGTATAACACGCACCCAAGTTAAGGAGGGAATTTTAAGGAACAAAACTTTTAAGAGTAAAGTTTAAGGAAGAAAAACTTACATTAAAATGCCCATCAATGCAGCGTTATCGGTGTCCATCTGCAGCCTTGTCAGTGTCAGTGCAGCTTTGCCCCAGTGCAGCCTTGTCAGTGCAGCCTTGTCAGTGCAGCAATGTCAGTGCAGCCATGTCAGTGCAGCTTTTCTCCAGTGCAGCCTTGCCCCAGTGCAGCCTTGCCCCCCCGTGCAGCTTTGCCCCCATGTAGCCTTGCCCCCGTGCAGCTTTGTGGGATCGCCGCGATCCCTGCCGTCATACACAGCCCTGTGTAAATTTAAATATGGCGCCGAGACTGCAGGGACTCGGCGGAGCGCTGATACACATAGCCGAGTGTCCTCGGGTTTTCTCGGCACCGCTTACAGTCCCGCCCAGTTCCGCCCTATGGGCGGGACTGTAAGCGGCGCCGAGAAAACCCGAGGACTCTCGGCTATGTGTAGCTCCGCTCCGCCGAGTCCCTGCAGTCTCGGCGCCGTATTTGAATTTCCACACGGCGGTGTATGACGGCAGGGATCGCGGCAATTGCCGCAATCGCTCCGATCACACACAATTGGGGGGGGGGATCGGCCTATAACACGCACCCACGATTTTCCCCTGATTTTCAGGGGAAAAAAGTGCGTGTTATATGCCGATAAATACGGTATATATACAATCATGGCTGAAATTGTTGGCACCCCAAAAATATTTCCAGAGAATCAAGTTTTTCTTACAGAAAAGTATTGCAGTAACACATGTTTTTTTTCTATACACATGTTTGTTCCCTTTGTGTGTATTGGAACAAAACAAAAAAATGGAGGAAAAAAAGCAAATTGGGCATAATGTCACTTCTTGACTTCTGGGCTAAACCCCATGCAAGGGTTGCAAAGACAAACCTGGGTTTAACCGCTTCCCGACCGCCTCACGCAGATATATTTTGGCAGAAGGGCACGTACACGCAGAATCGCGTACCTGTATGTTGCCCTTTAAGAGGCAGCTTGTTGGCGCCCGCAGGGAGCTCCATGAGCGTGATCCCTCGGACTCTGTCTGCGGGGATACCCGCGATCGTCTCACAGAGAGGAAGAATGGGGAAATGCTAATGTAAACCAGCATTTCCCTGTTCTGCCGCTGTCACTGATCACAGCTCCCTGTAATCGGAAGCGGTTATCAGTGTCGTGACACACACACTCACAGCCCCTCCCCCCACAGTTAGAATCACTCCCTTGGACACACTTAACCCCTACAGCGCCACTCAGTGGTTAACCCCTTTACTGCCAGTCACGTTTACACAGTAATCAATGCATTTTTAATTGCACTGATCGCTGTATAAATGTGAATGGTCCCAAAATCGCGCCAAAAGTGTCCGATCTGTCCGCCATAATGTCGCAGTCACAATAAAAATCGCTGGTCGCCACCATTACTAATAAAAAAAAGTTATTAATAAAAATGCCATAAAACTATCCCCTATTTCTTAAACGCTATAACTTTTGCGCAAACCAATCAAACACTTATTGCGACTTTTACCAAAAATATGTAGAAGAATACGTATCGGCCTAAACTGAGGGAAAATTTTTTTTTTTTTTTTTTTTTTTTTTTTGTGGATTTTTTTTTTTTTTTCTCAAGATTGTAGCTATTTTTTTTTTTTTTTTTTGTTTTGTAGTGCAAAAAAAAAAAATTGCAGAGGTGATCAAATACCACCAAAAGAAAGCTCTATTTGTGGGAAAAAAGGACGTCAATTTTGTATGGGAGCCACTTCGCACGACCACGGAATTGTCAGTTAAAGCGACGCAATGCTGAATCGCAAAAAGTGCTCTGGTCTTTGGCCAGCCAAATGGTCCGGAGCTTAAGTGGTTAATGATTGCTCGTTTTAAAGTGATTTGTAAATGCAGTTTAAAGGAAAAAAAAACAAAAAACGGTTTCTAACTACTGGCTCTGTGCAATGAAATTGCACAGAGCGGCCTTAACTTGCTTTTTTCTGGTCCCCTGCTGGTGCTTCTGGCTCCTCCTCTCCAGCGAGTGCCCCCACAGGAAGCCGCCTTCTTTGGTGGCACTCGTGCAGGCTCCCTCATCACTGATTTGCTTTGATTGACAGCAGCAGGAGCCAATGTTTCCACTGCCTCAGCAAAGCCTACAAGACCAGAAAGTGAGGGGAGAGACCCACTGCAATTTGCAGAGCTCTGGATCGAACAAAGGCTCAGGTAAGTATAAAGCAACCTAAACATTTTTAACCTTAATGGAAGGAATGCATTTGGGCAAAAAAAAGTTTGGGCTTTATAACTAGTTTAACGCTTGCAGGTGTTGAGCTTCTGATTGCTGTTTTTATACTTTTAGGCTAATGTGTTTGTCACCCATTCTAGGGGTAGCAGCAGCTTTCATTTATCACTAGATCTGGGTTAAAACCTTTTGTGCTGGGAGGCTTTGGCTGTTTCCCACCTGGGCGTGGGATAGATAAAACCACAGGATCTCTTTGTACTGTAGTGTGTTGGGGGAATCGCAGTGTATATGCATTGATTAAACATGTAGTATTAGCCTAGGTTCACACTGACTGCGGGAAACTCGCACCATTTCATTCCTGCATGTCAGTCCTGACTTGGGGGGTGGTGGGGGATTTCAGAGACATCTGTATGGGTTTCTGCACAGATGTGAATGGAAATCGCACCCTGAAATCGCCAAAAGTAGTACAGAAACTACTTGCAAATGCGTTGTTACACCGATTCGGACACTGCCATTGCCTCTGATTTGGCATGCAATTTGACATGTCAAATCGCATGAATGTGAACCAGTGCTAAAGGGGGCTCCTATTTGCCTCAAATCCAACTAAACTCTCTTTAGTTATACCTAAGGGTTGAAGCTGTACTTATAATGGGTTAGCAGTATCTGTCATGATCAGAGGGTAAGACCACTTAGGACTTTAACTCAAGATCTAGCAGACCAATGAATAACTAACCTGGTGAACACAGCAACAGATCCTCACAGCTGCTGGAGCAGTGTGACCACACACAAACGGACATGTGCCAGAGTTGCAGGATCTAAGGAGTCACCTGGTTCTTCACCAGAGCCACTGGAGGTGTGGATGTTGCGCTGCAAGGCAGCCCCCAGGTTGTGGCTCTCTAGCACACCTGTGCGGGCAATGTGCACCAAATGGCACGCTGGAAGGACACTGGGCGCACACGCACCAGCAGGAAATTAAGGGATCCACGGACAGAAACCAAAGGGAATATAACTGCACAGCCAGAGGGAAACACTGAGAACGAAGACTGGATCAAACAACACACAGAATAAGGGAATACTCCTAAATGCCAGAGAAACAGGGTCCAGCTTCAATGTGGAGACACACATTGCTCAAACACTAAGCCACAGGTGCAAAGGCTTAAGTCCCGTACATACGGTCAAACTCTGAAGATAAATTTCGTCCGATGAACGATCTGACGATTTTCTAAACATTAGTATGCTGCTTTTGATAGCCGATTACGCATTTTCCTCAGACAAAAACTGGATTTGCAGGCTCCAAAATGTTTGTCTGATGTGACCAAAGTGTCCGATCAGAAATGAAAGCACGAATACTAAACAATTCAACACATTACTTCACTTCTGAATTCTGTCATCCGAATATTTTCTGATGGTGAGTACCCTCTTCACTTTTTCGATTTGAGACTAGCATCCAACAAAAAAACTGACAAATTCATCCAATAATCTGACCGTGTGTACAAGGCTTTAGACACACTATTCGATTTTCTGCAAATTTTTGTATTCAGATTTACCAAATCCATATAATATGAGGTCAAACCTTAAGAGTTTTAATTTGTATGCAATCAGGCAGTCCCTTGCATTACATGGTTTTGGTAAATCTGAAGACAAAAATCTGCAGAAAATCTAATAGTGTGTATGGGGCCAAAATAATACCTAGGTTCAGGGCAGATTGTCAGGAACCAGAGGGGCTTGAACAGAAGGTAAAACCTGGCGCCAGATCAATGTACATGGAACCGTTACGACATCTACAACAGTTGGTGTGCTCAGCATTAGACTTCTGTCACCTGGAGCTCCCTGGTAATCCTATGCAGAGATGTGAAGTATAGGTAGTACAGCAGAGAATTACAGAATGTACATTTACAGCATATCTAGCCTAGTGAAAGAACTTGATATCTATAGTACACTTGGTTTAAAATGATCACTGTTAAAGCTCAGGAAAGGGGCATTTTTCTAGCTGAAAGGTGCTATCTCTGGAAATGAATTGGTTGTAGATTCAGGCACCAAAGCGGTAATCCTTTTTTTTTTAAAGATATTTTTATTGGTTTTAGGTTCTACACGAACCAACAGACACAAAACAGTCACAAAAAAAAAAAAAAAAAAAAAGACAAAAAAAAAAACAAAACACACATGAATATCTGATCCATTCAGTATACACAGGCGATATACAATCAGTGGGTAGATCACACAGGTCATTGTAGGCATGTTATTTCGTTTCAAAAGAGTTAGGAAATTGGTAATCGCAACAGTCAGATATATGCATTTTTACACAGCATTACCATAGTAATGGACCTGGCACTTGGGGTCCCTGTGGCACGGCCTATCAATGATCAATTGTATTCAATTTTTGGAAAGAGTTAGTGGACTATCCAACCATTTCCCCCAGATTTTATAAAAGGTTTTATTTCTTTTACGAATTTCAAAGGTTAGTTTGTATAATGGAATAGAGTCATTGATAAGTTTTAGCCAGATGGACTTCAAAGAGGCCTGTGCACCTTTCCAGGACAGTAGAATAGATTTTTTAACATAAAAATAAAGAATACGGAGCAGTCTCTTGGCATGTGATGGTATGTGTAAATCTCCAAATACTCCCAATAAGCAGTTCTTAGGGTGTATTATATTGGGAAGGCCCAACACAGTTGAAATAAAACCACCCACTTCTTCCCAGAAGTCACTAACTATTGGGCATGACCAGAAGCAATGTAAAAAGTCTGCCTCCTGGCCGCAGCCTCGGAAACAGACAGCTGATGGCAATAGACCCATCCTATGCAGTCTGGCCAGGGTGAGGTGAGTTTGATGAAAAATTTTAATTTGTATAATACGGTCTCGGGAGGAAATGACAGAGGTTTTATATGTGTCACTAAATTCTGTCCAATCGTCGTTTGCCATATCAATATCTAATGTCTCCCACTTCTCCTGTGCTCTGTGAAACCTAGGGTTTGAGTCCGTCACTAAAGCTGCGTAATAGGTGGAAACTAATTTAGAGGGTTCTGGTTGCCTAAGTAGTTTTTCCAGTGGAGGCAGATCAGTGACATCTAGGGTACCGAATTGGGTATGTATGGCATGTCTAAGTTGATAATAATAAAATAAATGAGATTTTGGTAGATCAAAGTCTGTACTCAACTGAGAGAAGGTTTTAAAGCCCTGCGTAGTATATAAATGGCATAGATATTGAACTCCTTTTGAATACCAACGATTGGCATCTGGAAAAGAGTATAGTTCTTGCAGATTGGGATTGAACCACAAGGGGTTATTAGGGGATTTTGTCCAAGAATGTTTCAATATTTTTGTAGTAATGTGTTTAAACAGTGAGAGGGAGACTGAGAGCAGAGAGGTTCCAGGGCGGTCTGGGACCTGACCTCTATATATTATGTTATGTAAGGTTTCATGGGAGGATGCGATAGCCCCCTCTGTGGCTGTACAGGCATTAGCTGGATCTGGATTCATCCAGTCATGTATGTGCACCAGCTGAGATGCCATGTAGTAAAGGAAAAAGTTAGGGAATGCTAGGCCTGCCAGATGGGCTGGTAACCTCAAGGTCTCCAGTGCCACTTTGGGGGATCCGCCCCTCCACAGGAAAGAAGTACACATCGTATCCATGCGTTTGAAAGTAGCTTTGGATATTTTACATGGGGAGTTAGAGAGGATATAGAGTAGTCTAGGTAAATAAATCATTTTAAGTATATTGGCCCTCCCCATGAGGTCTAACGGTAGATCCATCCATTGTTTAGTTTGCTCCTGGAGGCGGGTCAGCAAAGGGTCAAGATTATTAGTGGCATACAAAGATAAAGGAGCCTGAACCAACACCCCAAGATATCTAAAAGAAGACACCACTTGAAGCTTAGAGTCTGGGTGCACCTGAGGGGGGTCACTCACATCTAAAGGGAAAAGACTGGACTTATCCCAGTTAACTCGGAATCCTGAGTAGTCCCCGAAGGTGTTGACCTCTTCCAGTAACGCCCCCAAAGACTCATCAGCATCTGCCAGATATACCAGTGTATCGTCTGCGTAAAGAGAAATGCGCTCTTCTATATTTTCAATTGGGAGGCCTTTAATTATAGGGGAGGAGCGAATGCGAACTGCAAGCGGTTCCATAGCCAGAGCAAATAACAGAGGTGACAATGGGCACCCCTGTCGAGTGCCCCTAGTAATTGGGAAGGAGTCAGTAATAAATGAATTAACCCTTATCTTAGCCGTTGGGGAGGTGTATAGAATTTTTATCCATTTTATCACTCGGGGACCAAAACCATACTTCTGCAACACCCGAAAGAGGTACGGCCATTCCACACTGTCAAATGCTTTACAGGTGTCCAGTGACACAATGACACGTGTAGAAGGGCAGTCATGTGGATACTGCAAGTTATGGAACAATCTGCGTATGTTCATTCTGGTAGACCTGCCCGGGATAAATCCACCCTGGTCGCTATTGACCAAAGATGTGACCACAGTATTTAAACGATTTGCTAATATCTTGGCCAGAATCTTAACGTCCACGTTTATAAGTGAAATTGGACGGTAAGATTCACAGTGAAGTGGGTCCTTGCGGGGCTTCAGCAGAAGAACTATCAAAGCCTCCCTCATTGATGGAGGAAGGATCCCAGCCTCCAGGGCTTTGTTATAGGTTCGGAGAAGGAAGGGGGATAGGAGATCCTTGAACTTAGCATACCATTCAGTCGGGAAACCATCAGGTCCGGGGGTTTTATGTGCCGGCATTTGGGAGATAGCTGCTGCAATCTCTTCTACCGTGATAGGTTCCTCCAACATGTCTCGTCCCTCATCTGACAGGGAGGGAAGGGATATGTCAGCCAGATAGTCAGACAACTGGGAGTCGTCATAGTCAACCCTGGAAGTGTACAATTTACTGTAAAAATTTAGAAAGGAGTCTAGGATATCCCGTGGGCTGTCACTGATCGTACCTTGAGCAGTCAGGATTCGTGGTATAGAAATGGGGGTATGCTCAGGTTTGGTCAGATA
Organism: Aquarana catesbeiana; assembly: GCA_037953035.1. Lineage (NCBI taxonomy): Eukaryota > Metazoa > Chordata > Amphibia > Anura > Ranidae > Aquarana > Aquarana catesbeiana. Next base: position 1,732,906 of record JBBHAA010000837.1, read on the forward strand.
TGCCAAGAGACGTCCTGCTTTATTACCATATTCAAACGATTTTTGTGAGACATACAACATGCGTTTTTGTGTGAGATCCAGCAAACGAATTTCATATTCCCTACGGCACTGTAGCCATGTCTCTCTAGTGTCAGAGACAGGGTTAGAGGCATAGGCAGATTCTGCACTTAACATAGCATTTTCTAATTCCTCAGTGCGCATCTTGTTATTTTTACGTAGAATTCCTGTAATAGACATAAAGGTACCTCTTAATGTGGACTTAAACGCATCCCACTCCGTGGGGGGGTCTACTTTGTCTAAGTTTTGCTTCCAGTAGTTAGAAATACTCGTCCTACACTCACCCTGCACTATCTCGTCTTCCAGCCAGTATGAATTCAGGCGCCACAAAACAGGTCCCGAACCTGGAAGGATGAGAAGGGACACAGACAAGGGGGCATGATCGGAAACCCCCCTGGGCAGGTATGAGACGGCGGAGACGACCGGAAGGGTCTCCGTCGACGCAAAAGCCATATCTAGCCTAGACATAGTATGGAAGGAATCCGAATGGCAGGAAAATTGGCGTTTCTCCGGATGTTTCCATCGCCACACCTCCGTCAGTCCATGAACCTGAGCCCAGTCTACAAAGGAGGGAAAAGATCTGCCTCCCCCACCCAAGCGATCCACCGTTGGGTCCAGGACTGCATTAAAATCCCCTATATAAAGCAGAGGGCCCAAGGGTCTATTCAGTAAGTGCAGGGATAATTTAGAGAGTACTTCCACTGAGAATGGAGGGGGAACATAGACGTTCACCAATGTAAAGATTATAGTAGAAATTCGTAATATAAGAACAATATACCTCCCCTCTGGGTCTGTTTTAACACTAATTAATTCAGCTGGAAGGGATTTAGCCAGGAGTATAGATACACCTCTTGAGTAGTTAGTGTGGGTGGCATGATATAGCTTAGAGAGCCAGGGACGTTTTAGAGCCCGTACCTTAGAACCTGTCAGGTGAGTCTCCTGGAGGCAAATAATGTGAGGGTGACATTTTTTTAGTACAGAAAAAACCAAGGATCTTTTCTGAGGTGCATTCAGGCCCCTAGTGTTCCAGGAGACTATCCTAAGGGGTTGTGCCATAATAAAACAGGAAGTGGTAAAGATGCATAAGTAAACCTCTGAGTTGGTATCAATATAAGTAGATAGGCCGTGCCACCTGAAGCACACACAAGCACATAACAAAAAAATGCGTGGGTCTGCCGATAAGGTAACATGGACCATGAACATTTTCCCTGCTTTACCTTAGAAAAAAACATTGGACATATAAATGACCACAGAGGTGTTAATAAACCTCTACATGTAATAACCCGGTATATTTTTGATGACCTTCCATTAGCAAATGATATAGGTGTGTTAGAAAGGACATAAAAAATAAAAAGGGGAGGGAAAAACAAAAAACAAAAAACATGAAAAAAAACCCCAATCACCTTTTTCTTTAAACCTTCGTGCCCCCCACCCCGCTTAGCCATCCCAAACACAGCAAGCTTTGGATCCCTAAACTAAAAGTCCTTCCTAACTAGGAACTGCGGAAGAAAAAAAAACTGTACCGTGGCCTCGCCACAAGCTGGTAAGGGGGGTAACGTGGGGTCTGGTGAGGCTCCCAACTATTGACCGAAGAGAGAGGGAAGAGAGAGAGAAAAAAAAAAAAAATCCTCTTTCTCTCTATTCCCCTCCTCCTAGTAGACAAGTCCTGTTGAAGGGTAGATAAGCTGGCTGTTCACATGGAGAAAAAGACAAAACAAAAGGAATGGTGTAGAAGAGGAGAGAGAGAAAAAAAAAAAAGAAAATAATATCCTTCCTCTCCCCCTTCTTTGGTGGATAATTGTTCTGGTGTGATTGTTCCAGTATGCAGGTCCTCACAAGATGCAAATCGTAGCAATGCAGGCTGGGTTGTAAAGTAGAAGGGACCCCAAAAAAAAAAAAAAAAGGGGGTATATGAAAAGGGGAAAGAAACCAAAAAAAAAGGGGGGGAGAAACTCCCTCATTGCAATAAGGGGACATGCAGATTGTTGACGCTGTAACTTGCATAGCAGGATGTAGATCTTTCCTTGCAGGTTAAGAGTGTCCTCAGTCTCCTCTGCTTCTATGTGCTGCACCATAATGATCATTCAGCCATTTCATGGCCTCCTTAGGATTAGTATAGAAGTGGGCCCTACCTTCATGGATAATGCGCAATTTAGCAGGGAAAAGCATGGCGTAGGAGAGACCTTCTGTGCGCAATCTAGACTTCACTGCTGAGAAGGAGATCCGCTGGCGTTGAACTTCCGCAGAAAAGTCCGGATAAACAGAGATATTATTGCCATTGAATGAGAGCGGGCCTTTTTCACGTGCCAGGCGTAGGATGGCAACTTTATCTTGAAAGTTAAGGATACGTGCTATGATGGATCGCGGTGGGGCTCCCACTGGGGGTGGACGAGGGGGAGTGCGATGTGCACGTTCTATAACATGTGAGAATGAGGGTGCGTCTTTACCGAAAATGTCCCGCAGCCATGAATAAAGAAACTTTTCAGGATGGGAACCTTCCGCGCGTTCTGGGAAACCCACAAATCTGAGATTGTTCCTGCGAGAGCGATTTTCCAAATCGTCGATTTTAGCGCGTAGTGCCGCCATCTCACTTGTGGTATCACGTATAGTAACAGACATGGGGTGTACAGTGTCTTCTAATGTACTAATCCGTTCCTCAGCATCCCCTGTGCGGTCTCTGAGATTCTGGACATCTTGTTTCAATAAAGAAAAGTCCATACGGATAGAGGCTATTTGAGTGGAGAGGGAGGCCTTGCAGTCCTGAATAGCCAGCATAATTGTAGATAATGTAGGCTCAGCATGGGGGGAGTCTGTGGTCTGACTAAATTCAGCAGATTGCTGTGATTCTGGTGTCTGCAGGGGTTCTGTAGGTGTGCGGAATATAGCAGGAATAGATGCACTCACCCCTGTTACAGAGTCCTGGATGGCTGAGGAGGAGGGCTGCAGCGCGTCTGAGTGCCCTGCATGTGTCTCGGCGCCATTTTGCCTCCGGAACCGCGCTAGTTGTTCCGCCGTGTGTGAGGGCCGCGGCGGCCCGTATTTCACCATGTCAGCCAGTCTGGAGGATGCCCACAGCCGTGGGGAACCGGAGGATGTCTTCCACGAGGATCTAGGACCCAGGATAGCTGTAGGATGGTCGTTGGGAGCCGGAGCTGTGTGTCTATGCGACTGCTCTCTTCACCATCCGGCCACGCCCCCCAAAAGCGGTAATCCTGCTACTGTAAATTACTGACCTGGAACAAGCATGCAGAACAGACTCTTCATATTTCCATGTTAAAGACATTCCTGAAACCTGCATTTTTCTGAGAATCCAATTTAATATTGGCAGTTCTAAATTTATGTTCCCTTACATGTCCTAAACCTTGCATGTTTGTCTTTTACAGGTAAATGTATGTGAAATATTGATAACCACATCATACTAAACATTTTCTGTTTTGTATATTATTGATAAAAGCAAATGCAAAACTAAACAGTCAAGTCAGCTAAATTTATGTTTCGTTTTGCTTTTGTGCAGATTTGTCAATATGACCTTGGGATCACACACCATTGGATGGGTCTTTACATTTTTACTTTGCTTTACATTATTTAATGGAACTTGGGGTAAGTGTGTGTGTTTTTTTTTTTTTTTTTTATTTCTTATTGATTTCTAATCCTGTGTTTTTGCACAAAATATATTTCTGTGTCTACCACCTCATAGTAAGGCTCCATGCACACTAGTGTTTTTTTTTTTTTTTTAACCTCCTAGAAGCTAGTGTTTTCCTATGTGTCCATGCACACTACTTTTGGCTATTAACATTTTTTGAGCTTAAGCTTCTAGGAGCAGAAAACATATATTTTATTTTTGTAGACTTTCCTGGAGCGTTTTTCCAGCAGAAATGCTATTAATAGGGTTTTTTTTCTTTTACTGCAAAAGCCCTAATAAAATTCTACTACAAAAAGCTATTACCAATGTTTTTTGCAGCACTTTTTTTTTAGCTTAAAAAAAAAAAGACTAGTGTGCATGGAGCCTAAAGATGGAATACAGGGGAAAAGAAAATTGTTCTATCAACAAGTTTTTCTTCTGACGACCCACCAACATGTTTAACCCCTGTCCACTCAGACAAGTGGGTTGCTGAAAACCCAAACTGAAACCCTGCTTTACCACCAAAGCCCTATTAACTATCACTTATCTCTTATATTGTTGGCCAACTCTAGCACCTGAAGTGAAACACTCTCAAAGCCCTGCTCAAACAGTTGCTCTATCATAATTGTCAACTTTTTTTTAATTTGTTTTATTTATCCTTCACAATATGGCAGCAGACCTCCTGTTAACTGCATATATTTGTAGTCTACATCATGCTGATAATACATGTGTGTTTTTAAACATTTGTAACTCAGGTATTTGCAACAGTATTGCAGAGCGCAGGCGAGCCCTTCTGCAGTATGATTGATTTAAAAGGATAGTTTACCTTTACAAAAAACCTGCCTATGCAGGTAAGGGATGTTTGTAGATTAAATCAACCTGCGCAGCTCTGATTAAAGATGAATAATACCCTTGCTATATGTGTAGGCTATTTACATACCTTTTTATAAAGCCTGACTGAAATACTCCCAGTATGTTACTAAGGACTCCTAGGATGTTGCTAAGCAGTGCCGATCCTGACCTCCCTGGGGCCCTAAGCAAAATTCTGCTAAGGGGTCCTCTACCTGACACGTGATGCTGTGAGCTATGTAAACCATTAGCCATTGCAATACAGTCACACCTGACACTTCAGTGCTCCTAATACAATCCTCCCTCCCTAGAGAGCCTCCCTCCTTACATCGGGGTCCCCAGAGCCTCCCTCCTTACATCGGGGTCCCCAGAGAGCCTCCCTCCTTACATCGGGGTCCCCTCTTACCTGGCTGGTGGAGGTGGGAGGCAGCGATCGGCAGCTCTATGGTGTCCACAGGCAGGGGGATCTCCCTGGGGCTAGTAGTTCTATCTCAAAATGTATACAGCTGAGAAGGGAGGGGCCTCTGCAGCAGTGTTCAAGCAGAGTGAAAGTGAAACTGATACCTGCCGGGTCAGAGGCCCCTCCCTTCTCCTCTCCACTGTATACACTGACACTCAAGAGAGTACTACAAGCCCCAGGGAGATCCCGCCACCCACACAGGCACAGCATAGAGCTGCCAATCGCCGCCTTCCACCTCTCCCTACTACACTCTAAACTGCCAGCCAGAGGTGCAGGGGGGGATGCTGGGTCTTGGGGGCCCCACACAGCTTGTGTAGTGAACTTATAGGGCGGATCGGCTCTGTTGCTAAGTGAGGCCTAGTCGCAGCTGCTCAGCTCCACCATCACAGGAGTGAGCTCTTTCTCTGATTCAAACCCCCACACATACTCTTTCTCTCCCCTGATGCAGTAGCTCTGAGCTCAGCATTTGAGAGCTCACTCCTGTGATGGTGGAGACGAGCAGTGATGGCTTGGCCTCGCCTCGCTTGGCAACATTCTGGGAGTATTCCAGTCAGGCTTCATAAGGTATGTAAATGGTCTACAACTATAGCAGGGGTATTATTCATCTTTAGTTGGAGGTGCACAGTTTGTTTTTATCTACAGATGCCCCTTATCTGCATAGGCAGTTTTGTGGTAAAGGTAAACTATCCCTTTTTAAAGAGAACTATTTGAATGAAATCCAACTCCAAGTGCTTCTACCATTATGCTGAGGACAGATATTCGTATTGGAGCAAAGAATTCACAGCCTATACTTTGCTAAGCTCCTGTTGTCTTTTCTGTGTTGCACGTGACCTAAGCAAGCACCTAAGCAATATTCCAGTGAATACAACCATGGAGCTTCTCCCCTACACTTTAAAGCTTTTCTGAACTTCTGAAGCAAGGGGCGTGGAGCTGATGTCACACACTGCACAATTTAGAGAGGAGAGATGAGTGTAATCTGAGACCTGAGTTACAGGAATGGACACCCATCTCTACACAGCACATAGGGAGTGTATATACAAATAAATGAGTGTTCTTAATGTAGTGATCAAACCAGCTGCGGTGTTGAAGTAAGCTCAGTGGCAAAACTTTAATAGTGTATATAACAATGCATCACGCTAGGTGTATATATACTGTAGCATTATCGCACCATTAAATCAAATTAATCAAGTCTCGTGGTAATTAAAAAAAATAAAGTGCTCATTAATTTCAGTAAAACAAGTGCTCCACATGGATGTGCATTCACTCATAGATGTGGACCACCTATCTCTATTGTGGTCAGTCGTGCTTGTTGAGGCTCGATCACATCACCAGGGCATCACTACCGCCTATGTCACACCCGGAACCGTGCAGAGCTGCTAAGTGCGGTACTCAATATATGCCGGCCAGCGCAATCTCGTTGCGTACATATGCTGCATATACTGGGTGCCCTATCATAGGAACCTTTAAAATGTGAGTTGATTTACCTTTTTCTCTGTTTATTTATGAATAAAGCCTACAGTTTTACACTATGTGGTATCCCTCCACTGTTTCTTTCCCCATCCCTTTCTGAGGAGCAAACTATAGAGGCATCTATCACAAAAGATAACATCCAATGCTGGATCCCCCAATTACAAGCGACCCTACTAGGTCTAGTAGGTTCAATCCAGGGACTAACCTATTGAGGTGACTACCAAAGGCATCACCCAGGGGTGGATTCTCTAACAAGCACGAATGACCACACTAGAGATAGGTGGTCCACATCCGAGGGTGAGTGCACCTCCTAAATACTTACCCGGGTCCTTACTCGATCTAGCTCTGCGCCTGTCTGTAGCGGATCTCCCCTTTCTCTCCCTGCATTCACAGAACAAAGGCTGCTGCTATCAATGAAATCCTGAAAGGAGAAAGCGGGGAGTGAGACCGAGCTGCGTGTGTGTGTGTGTGTGTGTCCATGAATGCACTCAGCCTTGCTTGGGAGCGAGCCTGCAGATGTGCTACTATAGAAAGCTGTTTCTTAAGGTGGCATACCAGGAATAGGAAGAGCCAAGAGCACCGGAGGGGGACCTTAGAGGTGGAGCTTCGGGGGCCTCTGTGCAATACCATTGCACAGAGCAGGTAAGGATAAACCTGTTTATTTTAATTGATAAAAAAAAAATCCCACTATGTCATCAAACTGCAGCTAGAGCAATGTATAAATAACACGTCCAATCGCAGCCAGTCGCATGTAAACACAGAGATGCCGGTAATCGGCGCTCCTTGCCTCACACTAACAGAGTGTGAGGAGAGCCGATCAGCGGCATCTCCTCACAGGGGACAGCTAGGTATGTAATCAGGGCATTGATCATCAGTGCCCTGATTACAATTAGGTGCCCACCAGTGCCGGCAATGATTGCCCACGAGTGCCAGCAATCTGTGCCTATTAGTGCTGCCCATCAATGCCACCCACCAGTGCCGCCTATCTGTGCCCACCAGTGCGGCATATTCGTGCCTCCTTATCAGTGCTGCCTCATCATTGCCCATCAGTGAAGGAGAAAAATTACTTTTCTACTAAATTTACTGACAGAAACTAAGATTTTTTTTCAAAATTTTTAATTTTTTTAGGAAAAAATAAAAAACCCAGGAGTGAGTAAATGCCACCAAAAGAAAGCTCTCTTTGTGTGAAGAAAATAATAACAATTTCACATGGTTACAGTGTAGCATGACCGCGCAATTGTCATTCAAAGCATGACAGCGCTGAAAGCTGAAAAAATGGCTTGGGCAGGAAGGGAGTGTAAGTGCCCTGTATTGAGGTGGGTAAACTACCGCATGTTTTCACTACTAAAAAGCCACATGACGTCATAAAATAATGAATGCGGTATTTTAGTAGCATTTTCGGGAACGCCAAAAAAAGTTTTGAAAAATGCTGAGCAATATTTTACCACATTTTTTTTAAGGTGTTCCATACTGCTTCGTAAATGGATCCCAGAGAGGTTCTCCATGACTGTTCCTAGGCCTCATGGTAGCCTGCTTCAAAGCTGTACCATTTGCCCATTTTCATTCAAGAGCTGGAAAAAGCATTCTTCTCTTGACCTACCCGTGTGTGTGTGTGTGTGTGTGTGTGTGTGTGTGTGTGTGTGTGTGTATTTTATGCAAGGTCACGTTGGTATTTGGGGAATAGCTTGTTTATCAAATTAGTCATTTCAAAGGGAACATTGTTTACATACTTAAGGGTGATAAAGAATGTTATTTGACCATTCAAGAAATATTTATTGATGGTAATTACTGAGGGGATATTCATGGGAAATGGTGGCTTGTTTACTTAGTAAACCTAGAGACTTTAAAGTGGAGTTCCACCCAAAAATAGTGGAACTTCTGCTTTAAGGAAGGTGACCCCCTGACATGCCACATTTGGCATGTCATCTGGGGGGGAGCGGAAACCCTCAAAAATGAGGGTTCCAGCTCCCACTTACTCCCTGGGCTCCGCGGAGCCGGAAGTCATTTCGCCTCTCCCCCCTCCCTCTGGGCAATCATCTGGGACACGTCACCGGTCCCAGATGATTGCCCGGTCAGTCACGGCGAGACTCGTGCATACGCAGTGGGTGCCCGGCTGTGAAGCCACAGCTAGGTGCCCACAGTTACAATGCTGGCACCGCAGAGAGGAGGGGGAGACGAGCGGGGCTTCGTACGCCCACATTGCTGGACCCTGGGACAGATAAGTGTCCGATTAAGTCAGCAGCTGCAGTATTTGTAGCTGCTGACTTTTAATTTTTTTAAGCAGAACTCCACTTTAAATGCTATTGCCAATAATTGCATATAGGGCCACCACAACGACAAGATCAAAAGTATTTGGCCAACCAATCAGAAACCCCTCCAGTTTAGACCCTAGTATTCCAGGGGAAGTTTTTAGCAGGTAAAAATTCCATTGTCAGTTCATTCATTCATTCATTCATTCATTCATTCATTCATTCATTATGGAAGCACAGGTCTAGAGTATAACACACATTGTTGCATGCATGGAAGCTACTTGGGTGCATATTATAGATGGGTTGTACTATGCTGGCCATACACTATATGAAAAATCGGCCAAACCCATTTTCGAAAACCGAACATTCGGCCGTGAGAGCAAACAATAGTGCCATCATGTAATGACCGATAAATCGTTCAGGGGACATAAATGAATCCATTTTTTTGTTAGTTTTTTTACATATACCTAGTGCAAATGGTTTGGATGGGCAACACATTAACCTTTCAATTTATTGTTCGTTTGGCAGAAAATTTTCAAATTTGTTTTTTCGGCTCAAAAACGCCCCAACGAGTATCGCTTTTGTGTCCAGTAACTGCCCGAAAAAATGAACGAACTGTCTAAATGTCCAAATTTCAGACTCATTTTTGTATAGTGTATGGCCAGCACTGGGCTGGATTGTAGTCTTTATGCTTGCTATGACACGAATGACGAATGGGACTCTGAAGGCTGCTGTTCATTGTAATATTTGCAAATACTGCTGGTTTTTGTCATCTTTTTCAAGTATCTTGTGGACTTTGTTCTGTGCTTGGACTCAATAAAATGCATCTCTCTGGATGAACCAAGTTGCCGCTGGAATAATTCACTTTTTGAATAGAGGAGTTTTGTATTCCATACCGGCTAGCGAGCTCTTGCCTCAGCAACAATAATTTATAAAAATAATTATCACTCCTCATCCCTTCTACATCACAACACTGTCCATCCAAGCAAGGGACTCCCTATGTTACTGGAGTTCACAGCCTGCACTAGAGCTGCATGATTAATCGTCAAGAATCGTTATCCCGATTTTTTTTTTTTTTTTTTTTTTTATCCCTGTTCCGATCTTGACAAAAGTGTTTCATGATTATTGCTTTGCAAAGAATTCTCTCTGCTCCTCTGAAGCCACAGTCGTCAAAAGGGCAGTCTGCCAAGAATCACAACATTCTTTAGCAGTTGAACTTAAGTATAAACAATTGTAACAATTTGTAAATGAAATAGACTTCGGTGTAAGTGAGGAAAGTTTAACCACTTAAAGACTAAACCTTTTTCTGAAATCTGTTGGTTTCAAGTTAAAATCCTTATTTTTTTTTTTTATAGAAAATTACTTGGAACCCCCAAACACTATATATATTTTTTTAGTAGGGACCCTAGAGAATAAAATGGTGGTTGTTGCAATATTTTATGTCACGCTGTATTTGCGCAGCTGTCTTTCATTTATTTTTTTTTTTGAAAAAAGTTACTTTAATGAATTAAAAAAAAAAAAACAGTAAAGTTAGCCCAATATTTTTTTTTTTTTTTTTTTTTTTTGTATAATGTGAAAGATTTTACGATGCGAGAATCGTGATCTGTTTGTTCTAAGCAAAAAAAATTATGATTCTCATTTTGGCCAGAATCGTGCAGCTCTAGCCTGCACTAACAATAGGGAAGTCTTTCCTATCACTGGAGAGTGATTACAATAGATAAGGCTTTGTGGCTGGGGTGAAGTGTTTAATTCCCTCACAATCCAGGGAATAATGTCACCTGTGGAAGCCACGATCCCCTCAACATCCTGGAGCCCTGAACAGTTTGCGTGCCTCTACAACATTGTACCCCCTTCTGTGTGAGTAGTGTGAGTGTGATCATGGTGCAGTTAGACAATGGCAAGGCTTGTGGCCTAGTGTACATAAATCACTGAGGGGCACCAGGAGTCATGCAACCTTGAGGAAAGCATGTCAGAAAATCTCATGAACAGAAACAGCTTTTCAGTGATCTCTGCAGTCCACATCCCAGGAATGGAAAACTGGAGCGCCCACAGTCTGGATCAAGGGGAATGGGCCCTTCACCCATATATCAAATATGGCAGACTACAGATACAGGCAAAACTTCATGAGGTGGATTAGATATCTGATCACTAGGGTTGTCCCGATACCGATACTAGTATCAGCACCGATACCGAGCATTTGCCCAAGTACTTGTACTCGGGCAAATGCTCCCGATGCTTCCCCCGATACCTAGAGGACAGCTGTGATCGGCGCGTGGGGGAGTTACAAGATTCTCCCCCAGCGGCTTTCACCAGCTTTAGTGACATACAGCGGTGATCGCTCACAGCTGACTGTCACTGCATCCTCCTCCATGCCCCCTCCTTTCCTCTGTGCCTCTCCGCTGTCCCCTGCATTCCTCTCTCCTTATCTGTCCCCCTCCGTTCTCCCCCTCCGTTCCTCTCTCCTTATCTGTCCCCTCCGTTCCTCTCATTATCTGTCCCCTCCGTTCCTCTCTCCTTATCTGTCCCCTCCGTTCTCCCCCTCAGTTCCTCCGTCCCCCTCCTCCTTCCTTTGTGTATGGATAGAGTCAGCTGACTCTGTCCATTCACATAACTGAAACATTGTAATCTCCTGTGATTACAATGTGTCAGTTTATGAATGGAGAGGAGCCGCTGTCTTCTCTCCATTCATTCTCAGTGCAGCTGACGCTGCAGAGAAAGGGACTGGGGAATCTCTATCCTCTGTCTCTTTCTCTGTCTCAAGGGGGAGATATCAGAGGTCTGTTAAGACCCCTGATATCTCACCAAAGCCCCCCAAAAGGGCTGATTAAAAAAAAACAAAAAAAACAAAAAAAAAAAACCAAAGAATAAAAAAATATTATTGTAAAAAATAAAAATTGTAAAAAAAAAAACCACACACACATACATTGTTCACCCCCCCCCCCCCCCCAAAAAATAGCAAAAAAAAAACTGTCACGTGACATTAAAAAAAAAGTATCGGTAATCGGTATTGGTGAGTACTTGAAAAAAAGTATCGGTACTTGTACTCTGTCCTAAAAAAGTGGTATCGGGACAACCCTACTGATCACTAGAGCTTGCTCTCGCAAAGACAAATCTCATGTGCTTTTCACATGCCTGTTCCACCTGTTAGAGGAGTTTCCTGGACATTTTGGCACCAGACCTCAGTAACCCAGTTGTGGGAGGCTGCCATCTGGTCCTTTGTTCATACTTTTTCAAGGTTCTACCTGGTGAATGTCCAATTTTCGGCCTGTTGGCATTGTTTTTGTTTGCCTAGTTGTTGCCTACCCTTCTCGTTTATTGCTAGCGGATGCCCCAGGGTCTATGAATACTTTGTCTTGTACTTGCCTGTGTACTGTACAATTAAGATAAGAGGAATTTTGACCTACTTGTAAATTGTATATCTTAAATTAGAGTACACAGGCCATCCTTCTTTCCATTCGTTGGTTACTCTACATTGCTTGCAGCAAAACCATTTAAGGCATGCCATAAATAGGTGTCCAGTTTCCTTGTATTTTCAACCCAACAGTCAACCATCAAACGGCTGGCTTATATGTTTTATTTTTTTGTCCTAATTTTTTTTTTCTGATCACCATGGCAACTGTAGATCAACAAAGGCTAAGGTGGCATCTTCCTTGGCTGCAGAGAGGAGGATTGTTTAGTTCCGCTTTAAGGCATACTGTGGATTTGTAACATTTGCAACTGCTTCTGCTCTCAATTAAACTGTCAAGCAGTAAAATGGCTGGTGTCATAATCACATGTGCAGCACCATGTCAGCTTTCTTGGCTACAAAAGAGAGGAGGGTGTAGTATCGCTTTAAGGCCAGGTCACCATCACAATCTGTGTGTGTTTCCTGCCCCTCACTATGGCAAGAGCGGAGAAAGGGCTGCTATGATGACCTCAGGCGGGGGATTCTCGTGTGTTTCTCTTACCTAATCTTTTACTTCCCCCACACCGGTTAATCTTCAGGAAATGGGGATGGGATGGAGGGGAGGGGGTCAGAAACCTAGTGGTAGGAGAGGGTAAAGGGCCTGGTACCATGTAGCAGTGTTAATTTTGGCAGCAAATTTTGATTCAGTTTTAGTCTTGGTCTTGGGACTAAAATGGCATTTTAGTTTTAGTCCCATTTTAGTCTTCTGCAATTTTTTTAGTCTTATTTAGTCGACTAAATCTCCAGTACATTTTAGTCGACTAAAACTCATTTTAGTCGTCTATAATCTAATGGGTGTAATTAAATTGTATTGCATTAGTTAACATTTCTCTACAATTTCCAAACTCGTTATATACTGCTGGAGTGAAAAATCTAATATTTTATTATTTATGATATTGAGGTATGAACATGCACTACAGACCAGTGTTAATTTTGAAGTCAAATCTCAATTTAGCTTTAGTCCTTAGTCTTTTGACTAAAATGGCATTTTAGTTTTAGTCATATTTTAGTCGACTAAAATGTTTAGTCGTTTTAGTTGACAAAATTACACAGCCATGTAGTCGCTGTGACCAAACATGGCAATCGCATGTTAGTTGTACACAAACAATGGCCTCACAGTGAGCACATGGCCAACCATGTAATATGCAATCCTAGTGTAAAGAATTGTTTACATTTTTTTTTTTGGTCTTCTTATGACTCCTCCCCCCTCCCCCCTCCCTTCCTGGCAAACTCTCACAAGAGAGGGAGAGAGCTGTGCATGATGTCATAAGCCTAGGCTTTTTACCAGACAAGGAACAGGAAGTGAGCTGTATAGGGGATTTACTGGCAGAAAAAAAAAATGTTTTACTATCAAAAGTTAAAACAACAAGAGCAGAAGATTTAATAGATGAGACGTTGAAAAAAATGACTGAAGTTCCACTTTAAATGCCATTAAAAGAAGGCTCTAGCTGTCAAAAAAAAAAAAAAAAAAAAAAAAAAGATAATTTCATTTGGGCAGTGTTGCATGACTGAGTAACTGTAATTCAAAGTTTGACAGTCCTGAAATCTGAAAATTGGCCTGTGAAGAAAGGGGTGGAAGTGTTCGGTAATGAAGTGGTTAAAGGTGACCTGAACTGCCTTTTTTAAGCCCGGGTTCACACCATAATTTGCTGCGGACCGCACAGGAGCGCTGTGCGTCCCTGTTCACCGTTTCAGGGACGAATCAGGGCCGATTCTATGCCTGAATTCGGCCCTGAAACGCAGCCAAAGACGCACAGCGTTTTTGTGCAGTGCGCACCGCAGCCGCCCCGGAGATATGTGAACCGGCTCCATAGGGAGCCAGTCGCATTCTCCTGCTATGCGAATTAGATGTGCGGAAACGCACATCTAATTCGCATAGGTGTGAATCCGGGCTTAAGCTTTTTCCCACTCCTCACAAAATCATTGTAAGATTTATTGCACCTGAATTTTTTTTTTTCTGCATCAGAAATGCACGGAAAGTAGGATATATGGTTTCAAATGGCATAGTGTTCACACCAGTGCAGTCAGTTCCAGGGCGTTTCAGTTCCGGAAAAAAAAATAGAACATGCTGCATTTTTCCTGGACTGTACTAAAACGCGGTAAAACTCATCAAAAATGTAGCAGACCCCAGTACAGTGAAAAAAAAAAAAAAAAAAAAAAAAAACAGGAAAAATGTAAATAAATCTGGAATTGTATCAAAAATGCACCAAAACATAGAACAAACATGTTGAAAATGCCTTAAAAACGTGCATCCGAATCTAATCTAGAGTACGTTTTTGTGGTTTGAACCAGCCCTAAATCCCAAAGGGTATGCACTGCTAATGTGAGATGTATATAACCAGTTATTTTAACTGAAGTTTGAGTAATGAATAGCAGAGAGTGCTACATTACATATTCTTTCATAGAAGAATATGAAAATCTAGACACCGCCTGGAGTTTTTTTCACCTGTGAGAATCCATCATTCCTAACCCTCTAAAGTGGGGGTCAGCAACCCCGGCATGTGCGCCAACGTTGGCAGGCGGGGCCTTTTTCAGTGGCATGCACTGGACACTATCCAGCAGCGTCGCTAGCAGGGTACCCTGCCCCCAGCACTTTCGCTGTTTCGAGGGATGCAAGGCTGGAAGTGGAGTGACAGAACTGATATGCACTGGTGGAACAGGTTTGCAAGGGGGCACAGATGTACAGTGGTGGGACAGATGTGCAGAGGATTACAGTGGTGGGACTGATGTGCAAGGGGTTACAGCGGTGGGACTGGTGAGTGGGGGGGGGGGGGTACAGTGGTTGGACAGATGAGCAGGAATACAGTGGTGGCCCAGCCATTTAGAATTCTTCTAAAGTCTTATGAATTATATTAATCAACTGATACTTTTAAAAACATAAAGTCAAGATTATCTGCAAACTATACTGTGTTCACTGTTCTAATGGCATCTTGGAACAAATATTGGCATATATGTAGCCTAAATTTTATATAGTGAATGATTTTAAGTGATTAATTGCGCTGATATTATCCTCTTATTACTATACCACAGTGAGTGCTTAAACCAGTGATTGACTAAATCAATCCTACTAATTAATAATATACCATATATAACCACCTCAAAGTAATCTGAAAAATCATAAGAACTCACTGAAAATAAATACAGTTATTAAAATTAACCACCATCATAAACATAAATAAATAAATTGACGCTGTTACCATAAAGTGCTCAAAATACATCTGCTGAGTAACATAAAACTATGAGTAAATTCAGTGCCAATTTGCTAAAAGAAATCTGTCAAGCCGTAAGCTTGAGTGCATGAATAAATTAACTGAATGGGTTAATAACATCAGCATATAGTGCTCAAAAATCCATCTGGTGTGTTGTGCAAAAAATAAGTTCATTCAGTGCTGGTTTCAATGTGACAAAATATAAATCAATAAAATAGTGTAGAAAAAAAGTTTTACTGTCACTCCTTCGCTCGTTTCCTTTTTAACCCGCTATTCCGCCCATATTCAGGACATGAAAGACAAAAAATATGCATCCATTGCGCAGAGATCATACTAGTTGAATACTAAGTGTCAGCATACTCTTGTTTCACTCACATTTCCAACTTCAAACAATCGCATTTACACTGATCAGCTGCACGGAGCTTAGTGCTAGGGCTACTCATCCGTCGCCACTGCTCACACACAGAAAGTGCTGGGAATGTCACAGGCTCCTCCTCCCTACGCGTTACGTCACAGCCACGTGACTTTTTCAAGGGTGCCTGTGTTATCAGCCTACTGGGTACTTATAGTGTGTGTTTGCTGGTGGTCATGGCAACCCTGGGAGTCAATTGCATAATCATCTCAATAGCGCGATCTCTCTTACATTCTGACAATCATTACAACCTACATTTACAACATGATTCTACAATTCCCGATCCGCAAACCTTTAATAAAATAATTTAACTTTAAATAGAATCATATATTTTAAAACCATAAACATATAACATTAAAAATATTAAAATAGTTTAAAAGAATTTTTAAAATAATTTTTATAAAAGATATTTGTTCGTTTCCGATGGGGTGCTCCCCCTATTGGGTAAACCTTGGAACTGCACCCCATCTGAAGTAAAGTTTAAGTCAATCGGATAAATTCTGAAGCTCCTACCATCAGGTGTGACCTTTAATCTACTTAATATATCAGCATAGTATTAATATTCCATAACGTAGCTGAAATAAATAGATCATATGTGCTGAAATACATGTACAAATATTTCTAAAATATATAAAGTGTGGATTAGGTATAAAAAGTTTAAAATAAAGAATTTTTGGGGGCTATAAACTATAGTTGATCCAAGCAATTAACCAAAGACATATAAAAAGGGGGATACATGTTAAAAGTCAGATATAAAACAATTCAAATCAAATTCTGTGTTTAAGCTTAATGGCGTGAGCGTACGCATAGTAAATATTCATTTGGATTCTTGTTTACTTAGTTCACTCACTTTATTACTGCCTCGCCAGTGTGCATTATATTTTTCAATTGCCCAAAAT
The DNA here is from genome assembly GCA_037953035.1 of Aquarana catesbeiana. Taxonomy (NCBI): domain Eukaryota; kingdom Metazoa; phylum Chordata; class Amphibia; order Anura; family Ranidae; genus Aquarana; species Aquarana catesbeiana. The sequence goes on from JBBHAA010000837.1 coordinate 1,749,578, forward strand.
TTTAGGAGTGCTGGATTTTTATTGTGATGTGAGGCAAAATGGCGTGAAACACTGTGTTTAGGGAATCCCTTTGTAATATTTTGTATGTGTTCTCTGATCCTTTTCCATAGTGGTCTTTTCGTTCTTCCTATGTATTGCAATGAACACGGACATTGCAATACATATACGACCCCTTCACTTCTACATGTCAAAAAATCAAAATTGTTACTTGTGGCTTTAAAATCGGTGCATTTTTGCCCATTTTGTTTGGTATTTTTACATGCATAGCACCGCTTACAAGGATAGAAGCCTTTCCTCTGGAAAAAAGATAGTTCTTGTGATTTTTTGGGAGGGTCCAGGACATTTTTTGCGATTATGTCTCTCAATGTGGGTGCCCTTCTATAGACAAATCGTGGTTTATCAGATAGTATATTCCTCAATTGCTGATCAGCTAAAAGTAGTGGCAAGTGCTTTTTAAAAATTCTTTCAATTTGTCGGTGCTGAATATTAAAATACATGATCATCGGGACATCTTGCAGTTGTGTTGGAGGTTCTTTTACCTTATCCTGTACTAATTCATCTCTGTTGATGTTTGCAACCTCCATGATTTTTCCTTCTATAAATTGCCTATTATATCCTTTCTGGATAAACTTTTCCCCTACATTTCCGGCCTGCTCAAAAAAAAAGTGCTTTTTTCAGTGCAATTCCTTCTCAATCGAATGAATTGTCCCTTTGGGATATTGATGAGCCAAGGGTCAAAGTGAGAACTGTCCACCGGGATAAAGCTGTTCCTTTCCACTGGTTTGAAAAACGTTTTTGTTGCAATTCCATTCCTTGTTAATTCTACCTCTAGGTCCAAAAAATGCACAGATTTAGTACTCAGTTCATAGTTCAATTTGATGTTTTTTTCATTATTGTTTAGTTCTTCCAGGAATCCATGTAGCGGTTCCTCCTCACCCATCCATAACATTATGCACAGTGGTGTAGTGGTAGCACTCTCGCCTAGCAGTAAGAAGGGTCGCTGGTTCAAATCCCAACCACGACACTACCTGCCTGGAGTTTGCATGTTCTCCCTGTGCCTGTGTGGGTTTCCTCCGGGTACTCCGGTTTCCTCCCACACTCCAAAGACATGCTGGTAGGTTAATTGGATCCTGTCTAAATTGTCCCTAGTATGTATGAATGTGAGTTAGGGACCTTAGATTGTAAGCTCCTTGAGGGTAGGGACTGATGTGAATGTAAAATGTATATGTAAAGCGCTGCGTAAATTGACGGCGCTATATAAGTACCTGAAATAAAATAATAAAATAAAATAATAGTGTAGAAAAAAGTTTTACTGTCACTCCTTCGCTCGTTTCGTTTTTAATCCGCTATTCCGCTCATATTCAGGACATGAAAGGCAAAAAATATGCATCCATTGCGCAGAGATCATACTAGTTGAATACTAAGTGTCAGCATACTCTTGTTTCACTCACATTTCCAACTTCACACGATCGCATTTACACTGATCAGCTGCACGGAGCTCAGCGCTAGGGCTACTCATCCGTCGCCACTGCTCACACACAGCAAGTGCTGGGAATGTCACAGGCTCCTCCTCCCTACGTGTTACGTCACAGCCACGTGACTTTTTCAAGGGTGCCTGTGTTATCAGCCTGCTGGGTACTTAGTGTGTGTTTGCTGGTGGTCATGGCAACCCTGGGAGTCAATTGCATCATCCTCTCAATAGCGTGATCTCTCTTACATTCTGACAATCATTACAACCTACATTTACAACATGATTCTACAATTCCCGATCCGCAAACCTTTAATAAAATAATTTAACTTTAAATAGAATCATATATTTTAAAACCATAAACATATAACATTAAAAATATTAAAATAGTTTAAAAGAATTTTTATAAAAGATATTTGTTCGTTTCCGATAGGGTGGTCCTCCTATTGGGTAAACCTTGGAACTGCGCCCCATCTGAAGTAAAGTTTAAGTCAATCGGATAAATTCTGAAACTCCTACCATCAGGTGTGACCTTTAATCTACTTAATATATCTGCATAGTATTAATATTCCATAACGTAGCTAAAATAAATAGATCATATGTGCTGAAATACATGTACAAATATTTCTAAAATATATAAAGTGTGGATTAAGTATAAAAAGTTTAAGTTTAAAATAAAGAATTTTTTGGGGCTATAAACTGTACTTGATCCAAGCAATTAACCAAAGACATATAAAAAGGGGGATACATGTTAAAAGTCAGATATAAAACAATTCAAATCAAATTCTATGTTTAAGCCTAATGGCGTGAGCGTACACATAGTAAATATCCATTTGGATTCTTGTTTACTTAGTTCTCTCACTTTATTACTGCCTCGCCAGTGTGCATTATATTTTTCAATTGCCCAAAATTTTAGGAGTGCTGGATTTTTATTGTGATGTGAGGCAAAATGGCGTGAAACACTGTGTTTAGGGAATCTCTTTGTAATATTTTGTATGTGTTCTCTGATCCTTTTCCATAGTGGTCTTTTTGTTCTTCCTATGTATTGCAATGGACACGGACATTGCAATACATATACAACCCCTTCACTTCTACATGTCAAAAAATCCTTAATCTCATATTGTGTATTGTTACTTGTGGCTTTAAAATCGGTGCATTTTTGCCCATATTGTTTGGTATTTTTACATGCATAGCACCGCTTACAAGGATAGAAGCCTTTCCTCTGGAAAAAAGATAGTTCTTGTAATTTTTTTTTTGGGAGGGTCCAGGACATTTTTTGCGATTATGTCTCTCAATGTGGGTGCCCTTCTATAGACAAATCGTGGTTTATCAGATAGTATATTCCTCAATTGCTGATCAGCTAAAAGTAGTGGCAAGTGCTTTTTAAAAATTCTTTCAATTTGTCGATGCTGAATATTAAAATACATGATCATCGGGACATCTTGCAGTTGTGTTGGCGGTTCTTTTACCTTATCCTGTACTAATTCATCTCTGTTGATGTTTGCAACCTCCATGATTTTTCCTTCTATAAATTGCCTATTATATCCTTTCTGGATAAACTTTTCCCCTACATTTCCAGCCTGCTCAAAAAAAGTGCTTTTTTCAGTGCAATTCCTTCGCAATCGAATGAATTGTCCCTTTGGGATATTGATGAGCCAAGGGTCAAAGTGAGAACTGTCCACCGGGATAAAGCTGTTCCTTTCCACTGGTTTGAAAAACGTTTTTGTTGCAATTCCATTCCTTGTTAATTCTACCTCTAGGTCCAAAAAATGCACAGATTTAGTACTTAGTTCATAGTTCAATTTGATGTTTTTTTCATTATTGTTTAGTTCTTCCAGGAATCCATGAAGCGGTTCCTCCTCACCCATCCATAACATTATGCAATCGTCTATGAATCGTCTGTACATTATGAGTTGCACGGGGGTATTAACATATATGGCTTCCTCCTCCCATTCGGCCATGAATAGATTCGCGACACTTGGAGCGTATTTCGCCCCCATGCCTATTCCATTTAATTGTCTAAAATAATCTGAATTGAACCAGAAGTAGTTGTGTTCTAAACCAAATGCTAAGCATCTTAAAATGAATCTCTTTTCTTTCGATACTAAGTTACTAAACTTGTTCATGGCCCATCTAGATGCTGAAATAGCATTCTCATGACCTATATTGGTGTACAGTGATGATACATCAGCTGTAACAAGTATATATTTCTGATCTGGCTGAATTGCAATTTTGTTGAGTTCCTGTATTAAGTGTTTCGTATCCCTTAGGTAGGCTGGTGTTTTCGGTACTAATGGTTGTAAAAAATTATCCACATATTCTCCTAGTCTGGAATTGATGGATTGGATACCATTAATGATGGGGCGTCCAGGGGGTCTTACTTGATCTTTGTGTAATTTGGGCACTGTATATATCACCGGTACCCTGCATGTATCTGGTACAAGATATTTTTCTTTCTTCCTTGGTTAAAATGTCTTTCATGCTTCCTTTTTTGATTAGTTCCTGTAGTTCCATTTTGTACTCTCTCTCGTTGGGTTTCCTCTCAATTTTATATATGTATTGCTGTCATTTAACTATTCCTGAAGTTCATCATTATAGTATTCTTTGGATAAAACCACAATTGCTCCTCCCTTGTCCGCTGGTCTAACTACTACTTTTTTATTTTTCTCCAGTTCTTTTATTCCATTTCTGATAGCTTGCGGATCCTTAATTCTTCTTTTTTAACCTGTCCAATTTCCTGTGTAACCATCTTATTAAAAACTTCAATGTGTTGATTATTGTGAACTGGAGGGTTAAAAAGGGATTTGTTCCTTAATTGGCTGTGTGCAACTCTTCCAGGGGTATCAATTACTTCCCTGCTGTCCCCATTAGTAGCCACTGTTTTGTTCAACATGTATTTTTTGATGTTTAGTTATCTTGTGTATTTTTGTATATCCACATACAGATTAAATTTATTGAGATTCATTACTTCATTTTGTGATAGCTCAACTCCACTGATGTTATATATCCCTTCACCTGCTATTCCCTTTTCCTTTTTGGTCTTGTGTCCTCCTCTGCATCCCCTCTTTCGTTTGGACTTGTTTGGTCTGTCGATCTTTCTGGTCTTGAGGGAGTTGCATTCCTGCGCTGGCCTAAAAAAGGGGTTGGTGGGTTAACATCCCTATAGTCCCTTAATGCTTCATAACGGTTGTGCGTTTGTATGGGACTATATCTGGGTCCACATTCATATTGTTCATACTGTCCTTGGTTCCCTTCATGTTGCTGTTGGTACTGGGGGTATTGTCTTCCTTCTTGTCTCCCCTGATGGTAATGATAAGAGTTATCTGAGCTAGGGTGCCCAGATCTTCCATTGTTATTCTGTGATTGATGTCCATGATTGGATTGGTTTGAATAATCATTGTGATATTGGCCCTTATATTGATCATAACCCCTAGTATCGGGGTGATCATAGTTACTATTAGACTGGTTTCGCGGTCTTCTCCTCCTATTGTTTTTCCAAAATGGTTTTCTAGGGGATTTGCTCCATGGTTTTGATTGATTATTCCTATTCTGCCACCATGGTCTTGGTGTTCTTGGTCCATTGTATTCATATTGTCTGGGTGGTCCATCCGTATTGACCCTGGGTTGTCTTTCTTGCTCATTCTCATATTGCCTTATCGGAGATCTATATCTTTGGTCCCTATAAGGGGTTACCAGCCGTACCTCTCTTTCCGGAGAGGATGTTACCGATCCAGTTTTCCCTTCCTTCAGGTTTAATTGCCATTTATAGCTTTGTTCTAATTTGTAGTCATTAATGTCTCTTAGATACTTCCTTCTCTTCCTTTGTTTAATTTCTGTGTCTTTCCTTTCTAAAACTTTATTTAATTGGTTCGTGAGTGTGGCAAAAGCTGGTGTATCTTTTTGAACTTCCAATGCGCTTTTATATTCTGCAATTTGTTGATTAACCAATGCGACTTTTCTCTGTTTCTTTTTGAGCAAAAAATGCAATAAATCCATGCCTTTTATCATTAAAGAACTTGTACCATTCACTGATCCCCTCCTCATCAGTGAGTCCGTCATTAATGGGAATATCCCATCTGAGTCTCCTTGGCACAATATTATCCTTGATATATTGTTCATGAGTTAGAATATCCCACCACAGGCTAACTTTCTTTTCCATTAAGGCTGGGTTCACACTGGTCCGACAAACGCTCCGACATTGGGAGCTCATGTCGCATGACGTGTGAAATTTAATGTTTCTCTATGGGAGCCGTCCTAACTGGTCCGACACAAGTCGTTCCGACTTTAGAAATGCTCCCTGTACTACTTTGGTCCGACTTTGATCCTACTTCAGCCTATTGACTATCATTGAAGTCGGATCAAAGTCGGATTGCCGTCTTGCATGATCCGACTTTGGCACGCGACTTGTGCTCAGATGTTCTTGAGGGGGAACTCCGCGCCAAATTTTAAATAAAAAACCGGCATGGGTTCCCCCTCCAAGAGCATACCAGGCCCTTGGGTCTGGTATGGATCTTGAGGGGAACCCCCTACGCCGATAAAAGCGGCGTGGGGGTCCCCCCCAATCCATACCAGACCCTTATCCGAGCAAGCAGCCCGGCCGGACAGGAATGGGGGTGGGGACGAGCGAGCGCCCCCCCCCTCCTGAACCGTACCAGGCCGCATGCCCTCAACATGGGGGGTTGGTGCTTTGGGGGAGGGGGCGCGCTGCGGCCCCCCACCCCAAAGCACCTTGTCCCCATGTTGATGAGGACAAGGGCCTCTTCCCGACAACCCTGGCCGTTGGTTGTCGGGGTCTGCGGGCGGGGGCTTATCGGAATCCGGGAGCCCCCTTTAATAAGGGAGCCCCCAGATCCCGGCCCCCCACCCTATGTGAATGAGTATGGGGTACAGCGTACCCCTACCCATTCACCTAGGAAAAGTGTCAATTTAAAAAAAAACACTACACAGATTTTTAAAGCATTTTATTAGACAGCTCCGGGGGTCTTCTTCCGACTTCGGGGGTCTCTCCGGTTCTTCTCCACGCTCTCCGGATCTTCTGCCGGGCTCCTCCGCTCTCTTCTGCTCTTTTGCCGCTCTTTTGCTAAAGCGGAGGAGCCTGGTCTTCAATCTTCTGCCTTCTGCCTTCTGCCTTCTGCCTTCTGCCTTCTGCCTTCTGCCCTCTTCTCCTGATGTTGACACGACGCTCTCCCCGGCTGGAATGCTCTCTGTGCGCTCTGCTCTGACTTATATAGGCGGTGACCCCGCCCCCTTATGCCGTCACAGTCCCTGGGCATGCTGGGACTGTGACGGCATAAGGGGGCGTGGTCATCGGGTGATGACCACGCCCCCTAAAACGTCACAGTCCCAGCATGCCCAGGGACTGTGACGGCATAAGGGGGCGGGGTCACCGCCTATATAAGTCAGAGCAGAGCGCACAGAGAGCATTCCAGCCGGGGAGAGCGTCGTGTCAACATCAGGAGAAGAGGGCAGAAGGCAGAAGGCAGAAGGCAGAAGGCAGAAGACCAGGCTCCTCCGCTTTAGCAAAAGAGCGGCAAAAGAGCAGAAGAGAGCGGAGGAGCCCGGCAGAAGATCCGGAGAGCGTGGAGAAGAACCGGAGAGACCCCCGAAGTCGGAAGAAGACCCCCGGAGCTGTCTAATAAAATGCTTTAAAAATCTGTGTAGTGTTTTTTTTTAAATTGACACTTTTTTCCTAGGTGAATGGGTAGGGGTACGCTGTACCCCATACTCATTCACATAGGGTGGGGGGCCGGGATCTGGGGGCTCCCTTATTAAAGGGGGCTCCCGGATTCCGATAAGCCCCCCGCCCGCAGACCCCGACAACCAACGGCCAGGGTTGTCGGGAAGAGGCCCTTGTCCTCATCAACATGGGGACAAGGTGCTTTGGGGTGGGGGGGCCGCAGCGCGCCCCCTCCCCCAAGGCACCACCCCCCATGTTGAGGGCATGCGGCCTGGTATGGTTCAGGAGGGGGGGGGGCGCTCGCTCGTCCCCACCCCCATTCCTGTCCGGCCGGGCTGCGTGCTCGGATAAGGGTCTGGTATGGATTGGGGGCGACCCCCCCACGCCGTTTTTTCGGCGTAGGGGGTTCCCCTCAAGGTCCATACCAGACCCAAGGGCCTGGTATGCCTCTGGAGGGGGAACCCATGCCGGTTTTTTATTTAAAATTTGGCGCGGAGTTCCCCCCTAAAGATTCATACCAAACACAGTGCCGGCATTGGCGGGGATCCAAGTCGGATCCCCGTTCATTGAAAGTCGGACACATGCCGGCTTCATGTCGCAGGGCAAAGTCGGATCCAAAGTAGGACGGCTGTCGTGTCGCACCAGTGTGAACCCAGCCTAAATGTCCAAATTTTCTAAAGTTACTATCTAAATCACCTGTGTCATTACTGGGGTTGGTGGTAAAAATTTCTTCTAAAACTATTGTGCAGTTTTCCATAAAATTGAAGATCTCCATGTCTGCTGCTCAAGTGATATACTGTGAGTATGTATAAAATGTAATTATCAGGTACTAAAGCGCTGACGTGGATAACTTCAGTGCGGATACTCAGTAGTTAACAAGAGATGACCAAATAATATAGCTGCAATTAAATATGTGCTTTGACCAGTGAATGATTTTAAGTGATTAATTGCGCTGATATTATCCTCTTATTACTATACCACAGTGAGTACTGAGTATCCGCACTGAAGTTACCCACGTCAGCGCTTTAGTACCTGATAATTACATATTATACATACTCACAGTATATCACTTGAGCAGCAGACATGGAGATCTTCAATCTTATGGAAAACCGCACAATAGTTTTAGAAGAAATTTTTACCACCAACCCCAGTAATGACACAGGTGATTTAGATAGTAACTTTAGAAAATTTGGACATTTAATGGAAAAGAAAGTTAGCCTGTGGTGGGATATTCTAACTCATGAACAATATATCAAGGATAATATTGTGCCAAGGAGACTCAGATGGGATATTCCCATTAATGACGGACTCACTGATGAGGAGGGGATCAGTGAATGGTACAAGTTCTTTAATGATAAAAGGCATGGATTTATTGCATTTTTTGCTCAAAAAGAAACCGAGAAAAGTCGCATTGATTAATCAACAAATTGCAGAATATAAAAGCGCATTGGAAGTTCAAAAAGATACACCAGCTTTTGCCACACTCACGAACCAATTAAATAAAGTTTTGGAAAGGAAAGACACAGAAATTAAACAAAGGAAGAGAAGGAAGTATCTAAGAGACATTAATGACTACAAATTAGAACAAAGCTATAAATGGCAATTAAACCTGAAGGAAGGGAAAACTGGATCGGTAACATCCTCTCCGGAAAGAGAGGTACGGCTGGTAACCCCTAATAGGGACCAAAGATATAGATCTCCGTTAAGGCAATATGAGAATGAGCAAGAAAGACAACCCAGGGTCAATACGGATGGACCACCCAGACAATATGAATACAACGGACCAAGAACACCAAGACCATGGTGGCAGAATAGGAATAATCAAAACCATGGAGCAAATCCCCTAGAAAACCATTTTGGAAAAACAAAATGGAGAAGACCGCGAAACCAGTCTAATAGTAACTATGATCACCCTGATACTAGGGGTTATGATCAATATAAGGGCCAATATCACAATGATTATTCAAACCAATCCAATCATGGACATCAATCACAGAATAACAATGGAAGATCTGGGCACCCTAGCTCAGATAACTCTTATTACCATCAGGGGAGACCAGAAGGAAGACAATACCCTCAGTACCAACAGCAACATGAAGGGAACCCAGGACAGTATGAACAATATCAATATGGACCCAGATATAGTCCCATACAAACGCACAACCGTTATGACGCATTAAGGGACTATAGGCATGTTAACCCACCAACCTCCTCAACCTCCTTTTTAGACCAGCGCAGGAATGCAACCTCCCCAAGACCAGAAAGGTCGACAGACCAAAGAAGTCCAAACGAAAGAGGGGATGCAGAGGAGGACACAAGACCAAAAAGGAAAAGGGAATAGCAGGTGAAGGGATATATAACATCAGTGAAGTTGAGCTATCACAAAATGAAGTAATGTTATTAGATAAGGGCTTGAAGTATGCACCCAAATGGAATCTCAATAAATTTAATCTGTATGTGGATATACAAAAATACACAAGAAAACTAAACATCAAAAAATACATGTTAAACAAAACAGTGGCTACTAATGGGGACAGCAGGGAAGTAATTGATACCCCTGGAAGAGTTGCACACAGCCAATTAAGGAACAAATCCCTTTTTAACCCTCCAGTTCACAATAATCAACACATTGAAGTTTTTAATAAGATGGTTACACAGGAAATTGACAGGTTAAAAATAAGAAGAATTAAGGATCCGCCAGCTATCAGAAATGGAATAAAAGAACTGGAGAAAAATAAAAAAGTAGTAGTTAGACCAGCGGACAAGGGAAGAGCAATTGTGGTTTTATCCAAAGAATACTATAATGATGAACTTCAGGAACATTTAAATGACAGCAATACATACATAAAATTGAGAGGAAATCCAACGAGTGAGAGTACAAAATGGAACTACAGGAACTAATCAAAAAAGGAAGCATGAAAGACATTTTAACCAAGAAGGAAGAAAAATATCTTCTACCAGATACATGCAGGGTACCGGTGATATATACAGTGCCCAAATTACACAAAGATCAAATTGGACGCCCCATCATTAATGGTATCCAATCCATCAATTCCAGACTAGGAGAATATGTGGATAATTTTTTACAACCATTAGTACCGAAAACACCAGCCTACCTAAGGGATACGAAACACTTAATACAGGAACTCAGCAAAATTGCAATTCAGCCAGATCAGAATTATATACTTGTTACAGCTGATGTATCATCACTGTACACCAATATAGGTCATGAGAATGCTATTTCAGCATCTAGATGGGCCACGAACAAGTTTAGTAACTTAGTATAGAAAGAAAAGAGATTCATTTTAAGATGCTTAGCATTTGGTTTAGAACACAACTACTTCTGGTTCAATTCAGATTATTTTAGACAATTAAATGGAATAGGCATGGGGGCGAAATGCGCTCGAAGTGTCGCAAATCTATTCATGGCCGAATGGGAGGAGGAAGCCATATATGTTAATACCCCCGTGCAACTCATAATGTACAGACGATTCATAGACGATTGCATAATGTTATGGATGGGTGAGGAGGAACCGCTACATGGATTCCTGGAAGAACTAAACAATAATGAAAAAAACATCAAATTGAACTATGAACTGAGTACTAAATCTGTGCATTTTTTGGACCTAGAGGTAGAATTAACAAGGAATGGAATTGCAACAAAAACGTTTTTCAAACCAGTGGAAAGGAACAGCTTTATCCCGGTGGACAGTTCTCACTTTGACCCTTGGCTCATCAATATCCCAAAGGGACAATTCATTCGATTGAGAAGGAATTGCACTGAAAAAAGCACTTTTTTTTTTGAGCAGGCCGGAAATGTAGGGGAAAAGTTTATCCAGAAAGGATATAATAGGCAATTTATAGAAGGAAAAATCATGGAGGTTGCAAACATCAACAGAGATGAATTAGTACAGGATAAGGTAAAAGAACCTCCAACACAACTGCAAGATGTCCCGATGATCATGTATTTTAATATTCAGCACCGACAAATTGAAAGAATTTTTAAAAAGCACTTGCCACTACTTTTAGCTGATCAGCAATTGAGGAATATACTATCTGATAAACCACGATTTGTCTATAGAAGGGCACCCACATTGAGAGACATAATCGCAAAAAATGTCCTGGACCCTCCCAAAAAATCACAAGAACTATCTTTTTTCCAGAGGAAAGGCTTCTATCCTTGTAAGCGGTGCTATGCATGTAAAAATACCAAACAAAATGGGCAAAAATGCACCGATTTTAAAGCCACAAGTAACAATTTTGATTTTTTGACATGTAGAAGTGAAGGGGTCGTATATGTATTGCAATGTCCGTGTTCATTGCAATACATAGGAAGAACGAAAAGACCACTATGGAAAAGGATCAGAGAACACATACAAAATATTACAAAGGGATTCCCTAAACACAGTGTTTCACGCCATTTTGCCTCACATCACAATAAAAATCCAGCACTCCTAAAATTTTGGGCAATTGAAAAATATAATGCACACTGGCGAGGCAGTAATAAAGTGAGTGAACTAAGTAAACAAGAATCCAAATGAATATTTACTATGCGTACGCTCACGCCATTAAGCTTAGCAGAATTTGATTTGAATTGTTTTATATCTGACTTTTAACATGTATCCCCCTTTTTATATGTCTTTGGTTAATTGCTTGGATCAACTATAGTTTATAGCCCCCAAAAATTCTTTATTTTAAACTTTTTATACCTAATCCACACTTTATATATTTTAGAAATATTTGTACATGTATTTCAGCACATATGATCTATTTATTTCAGCTACGTTATGGAATATTAATACTATGCTGATATATTAAGTAGATTAAAGGTCACACCTGATGGTAGGAGTTTCAGAATTTATCCGATTGACTTAAACTTTACTTCAGATGGGGTGCAGTTCCAAGGTTTACCCAATAGGGGGAGCACCCCATCGGAAACGAACAAATATCTTTTATAAAAATTATTTTAAAAATTCTTTTAAACTATTTTAATATTTTTAATGTTATATGTTTATGGTTTTAAAATATATGATTCTATTTAAAGTTAAATTATTTTATTAAAGGTTTGCGGATCGGGAATTGTAGAATCATGTTGTAAATGTAGGTTGTAATGATTGTCAGAATGTAAGAGAGATCGCGCTATTGAGATGATTATGCAATTGACTCCCAGGGTTGCCATGACCACCAGCAAACACACACTATAAGTACCCAGTAGGCTGATAACACAGGCACCCTTGAAAAAGTCACGTGGCTGTGACGTAACGCGTAGGGAGGAGGAGCCTGTGACATTCCCAGCACTTTCTGTGTGTGAGCAGTGGCGACGGATGAGTAGCCCTAGCACTAAGCTCCGTGCAGCTGATCAGTGTAAATGCGATTGTTTGAAGTTGGAAATGTGAGTGAAACAAGAGTATGCTGACACTTAGTATTCAACTAGTATGATCTCTGCGCAATGGATGCATATTTTTTGTCTTTCATGTCCTGAATATGGGCGGAATAGCGGGTTAAAAAGGAAACGAGCGAAGGAGTGACAGTAAAACTTTTTTTCTACACTATTTTATTGATTTATATTTTGTCACATTGAAACCAGCACTGAATGAACTTATTTTTTGCACAACACACCAGATGGATTTTTGAGCACTATATGCTGATGTTATTAACCCATTCAGTTATTAATTTATTCATGCACTCAAGCTTACGGCTTGACAGATTTCTTTTAGCAAATTGGCACTGAATTTACTCGTAGTTTTATGTTACTCAGCAGATGTATTTTGAGCACTTTATGGTAACAGCCTCTATTTATTTATTCACGTTTATGATGGTGGTTAATTTTAATTTTGATAACTGTATTTATTTTCAGTCAGTTCTTATGATTTTTCAGATTTACTTTTGAGGTGGTTATATATGGTATATTATTAGTAGGATTGATTTAGTCAATCACTGGTTTAAGCACTCACTGTGGTATAGTAATAAGAGGATAATATCAGCGCAATTAATCACTTAAAATCATTCACTGGTCAAAGCACATATTTATTGCAGCTATATTATTTGGTCATCTCTTGTTAACTACTGAGTATCCGCACTGAAGTTATCCACGTCAGCGCTTTAGTACCTGATAATTCTAAATTTTATATATATATATATATATATATATATATATATATATATATATATATATATATATATATATATATATATATATATATATATATATATATATATATATATATATATATATATAATATAATATAATATTACTTTTTTTTTTTTTTTTTTTTTTGCAATCTAGACGAAAAAGACTGATAATTTTGAAAAATCAATTTTTAACTTTCTGCTATAAAACATATCCAAAAAAAAAACATTTTTTTCTCAATTTTTATTCCAATATGTATTCTGCTACGTATTTTTGGTAAAAAAAAAAATCCCAATAAGCGTATATACATTGGTTTGCGCAAAAGTTATAGCATCTACAAACTATGGGATATATGTGTGGATTTTATTTATTTTTTTTGCTAGTAATGACAGCGATCAACGACTTATAGCGGGACTGCGGCATTGCGGTGGACAAATCTGACACAAAGTGACACTTTTTTGGGAACCAGTGACACTAATACAATGATCAGTGCTAAAAATATGCACGGTCACTGTACTATTGACACTGGCTGGGAAGGGGTTAACAGGGGCTTAACATTAGGTTAAATGTGTGCCTAAAATTCTTACTAACGGTGGGGGGGGTTGCTTGTACTATGGGAAGACAGAGATCCGTGTTCCTACTTTGCAGAAACACAGGATCGCTAGCTCCCCTACTGACAGAATGGCAGTCTGCCTTACATAGGCAGACTGCTGTTCTGCATCTGTCCCGAACGATCGGCGGGTCCTGGCGGACCTGCTGATTTGGCTCCCGCTGTGTCCAATTACAGCGGAAGGGTGTGCGCCCCAGACATGCATGATCACGTACATATATGAGATCCTGCACAGGAGCACCGCCACGTGTGTGTGTGTGTATACATATACAGTAGGCAAGCGGTTAATATAACATATAAAAAAAATACTATAAAATTTAGTTTTAGTGTACCAAAAATTGTAGATTATATTGTATAATGTGTAAAAGATGACATATACAAATATGTCAAGCCTCAAAATTGTGCACACCCACGAAGTGTGGAAAAATGACACAATTGTCCATAGTTGATGCTTTAAAAGTCTTTACAGGCTATCCATTTTAGAGTTAAAGTGAGTTAACCACTTGCTAACTGCGCCACAGTCGAATGACGGCTGTAGCACTGTCGGCTAGTTCTAGAACGGTTAATAAGTTAATAACGGTTTAGTGTAGGTCCGGTTTCTCAACCCGTGGTACGCGTACCCCTGGGAGTATGTGCACCAAGGGCAGGGGGGTAAGCGCAGTGTTCTCACTGCTCTGTCTCTCGAGTCCCGCCTCCCGCACATATACCGTCCCCGCCGGTCGCACGTAATGTGCTTACGGGGGAAGCGGTCCGCCCCGTGTGGGTAGTGGGGTGCCAGGCTGGCGGCAGCTGCCTGTCAAATCAATGTACTGGAGCCCATAATCGCAGCGCGCTGCCCAGAAGAAATTTCCCCAGCCAGGACTGACCAGAGTCAGTTGGCAGCTCCATGTTCTCCCAGCTCCTCCCCCTCTCCGGCGCGCCTTGAAAGTCCAGCCTGCCATATGTGAAGAACATGCCTTCTGCGGCTCCCTGATCTCCACTCTGCAATCCACATAGCAAGCTACTGCAGACAGGAAAAAAAGGCGAGTCCTGCCTGCTTAAGAACTACACATGCCAGCATGCCCCCCTATCAGTGCCGCCTACCAGTACTGCATATCAGTGCCCCTTATCAGTACTGCTTATCAGTGCCCCAGAAACCATGACACCCAAAGAATAGAAGTTACTTTCTCGAGACAGGGGTACTTAGGAATTTTTTTTTTTAGACTTGCAGGGGTACTTCACCATAAAAGGTTGAGAAACACTGGTGTAGGGGGGTGTACCAATGGGAGATTTTTTGCGGATCTCAGAGTTCTGCTCTAAGTATATGACCAGCAATAATTTGACCAAGCGGCCTGTCGAATTTTATTAGAGGACTCAAATATTGTCCTGGTCTTTGCTGCTCTGTATAACTCCATGTGAGAGGTTTTCTAAGACTCCTTCCTAAAAAGGAAAAAGATCCTATGACACCATCGTATAGATCTCTCATTATTACATTTTCAAAAACCATAGCTGGGTGCATGACAGATCTGCTCCCAACTCTTTATAGAATCACCTTAATTAGGGTTTGTTAAGAGGTCTGCTGTATCTAACATCCATATCTGTTCTGGAATTTGCTAAAATTCACCCTAGGGAACAAATAACGGTTATATCTACCGATCCAGAGAGATTTTGACAATATCGCCTTTTAATTGGCTGTATCAAGCTGTGGCTGCTATGGACTTCCCTGGTAATATTTTAGACTTTTATTTTTTATTTTTCTTCCCACAACCCAACCCCCCCCCCCCCCCCCCCACACACACACCATTTTTCTTAGTCTCATCACATTCCTTTGCATAACCTTCTTCTCTTCAAAACACCCTGGGGGAATATCCAGCAAGTCTTTTAGTAGATCCCTGTCTCCCAGAACTGGTGATTACTCTGACCAGCAATTATTGTTTTGGATATGTTTACAGACTTTTCCAGCTCCTCACTCAGACTTCTGGATAATGATTTGACTGTATTCTGACATGTAATGCTCATGTCATGCTCTGTTCCTTTCTATTATGTCCAGGAATGTACATGTGACTGTAGGTATGCTATTTTGATGTATCATATACCTCATTGTTTTGTGAATGGATTTTGTACCTGCTTTGTTCACCAATAAACTTTTCTGTTTAAAAAAATATATATTTTAGACTACTTCAAAAAAAATGTACCAATTCCCTTCAGCTAGAATTTATATTCTGAATAATTTATCTCAACCGAGTTGATCGATGAAAGGCACTCTATAAGAGTGTTTGCTTTCACCAATTTTATTTAATATTGCTGTTGAATCTTTTTATCTAGATACCTTTTTATTGTGGATCTTCCTTGAATGGAATAAAGATTGGAAAAATATAGAATAAAACTGCATTATTGGCAGATGATTACTTTTTTTTTTTTTTTTTTTTACTTTTTTAAACACAGCCGGAACATGATAAGGCCAAAGGTTCAAAAAATATTTGAACAATATAGATTTTCTGGTTTGCATATTAACGATAACAAAAGTGAGATGCTACCAATTACGATATGCCAAAAAAAATGGGAACAACATAGTAGCGAAGGAATATACCACGTATCTAGGGATAAATATTGGTAAAATGCCATGATCTCTATATGCTTTGAATTATCCACAATTGATAAAATTGAGTTAAGTGTCCGACTAGCCGGCAGATGTGCCAGCTGGTAGCTCAGGTCTTCCCGTGGGACGGGAGAGTCCAAGCAAGCCACGGAAGGCAGCGGGGGGGGGGTAGGGATGTCCCCTCCCGATGCTTGTAATTGCAATCGAGCGGCTCTAAAAAGCAGTATTGGGGTGAAGCCTGTAGCTGCAGGCATCACCCCAGTACAACCACTTAAAGTCAAATGACGTACTAGGTACATGATTTGGCAACAAGTGGTTAAACTGGGTACACACGGGCTAAATGTCGAGACATTTGCTGGTTCAAAAAAAAACCTGTCTGACATTCGGCCTGTTTGTATGTTGGTCTGTTCGACAGAAGGCGGCTGTTTGGCTGGCTTCTGTCGGATGAGCATGCTGAAAAACAGCAGCCGACCGATTCCTAATCATCGCTCTTAGCCAATAGTGCTAATCTGAGCGTTATGATGGGGGGGCCGTCCCCCTGTCAGAACAGCTCAGCAGGGGAGATTGCTGTACTAATGTCGGATGGTTAGTACAGCGACCCGACCGGAAAATAAAAAAAGGTTAGTGTGTACCAGGCTTAAGTCTTTTCAAACAATCTCTATGGAATTTAAAATTCCGAGTCAGCATTATCTCTGTTTACAAATATCTAGTTACTTGGGGTCCTGTTGTGATGTGCTCTGCATTCAAGCTGACCTTTTTGGATAGATTGATGGAAATGGTATTTTAACATTATGCATAAAGCATATATCCTGTCTATGATAAATGCCTCATCACCGTAATGCAGGAATATGTCCAAAATGTAATTTGTATAGATGGCACATTGTTTGTGATTAGTGATACCTGTAAACAAATTTGTATATCCCAACACCTGCTCCCAATCTAAAATCTTTGGGCAGTGCCACAAAGACCCTTTGATGTTACTGTTCAGCATCAGGATGAGGCAATAAGTACTATAAATAGGCAGACATTTAATCTGCAGCAGATCCATAGATGTTTGACAGCTTGGGGAACCAGTATAACTAGATACCCATCTTATGGTGGCAGAATTAATAATGAAAAAACTGCTATATATTGAAAAATGAAGTGTGTGACTCTCAAATCCGACCCGCGTTAACCATTTACTTAACGTTTGGAAATAGTATATAGACTGCACTCTAGATCTGGTGGCGATACAACAATTTATGATCACATTTAAATATACGGAATGGTATATCAAAACTGATGCCTTTTTAAGATTACACAAACTATTAAAAGTAACTACAGTAAAAACGTACTTTACTTTTATTAACTTAAAGTGGTTCTAAAGACTAAACCTTTTTTACGTTAAAAGGTTTAAGCATTCGAATACCCCCCCCCCCCTTTTTTTTTACTTGAGCCCTTCATTTGGTCCAGCGCTGTGCCTGTCTGTAGCTCTCCCCTCACTTCCGGGCTTTGCTGGGTTTCGGGAGCTGCTGTCAATCAAAGCCAGTGATGAGGGAGTGGGGTTGAGTTGCAGCAGTGGTGCTCGGGAGATGCTGCTTCCCCTTGGGGCCCTGGACGTAGAAAAGGAGCCAGGAGCGCCGGTGGGGCACCCGTGAAGAGAGGGTTCGGGCAGCTCTGTGCAATTCCATTGCACTTTTCAAAGAGCAGGTAAGTATAGAGGGGTGTGTGTGTGTGTGTGTGTGTGTGTGTGTGTGTGTGTGTGTGTGTGTGTGTGTGTGTGTGTGTTTTGTTTTCCAAATATTAACTTTACTTTACTGGTCTCTGGCTGCCGTAGTTCTGCACATGTTGTCGGTTTGGGCACCGGATATTAGATGGTTTGACAGTTTAGTTGAGAGTGGGCGGATGTGGTGGTTGGCATTCCCGGCGTGCCTGAAATGTGGTACTTCTTTTTAAACTGTTGAATCAATGGGTTAAGTTCCGCTTTGATATATAAAGTATAGGGGGTTATTAAGGGTTGCTTTCAGATGTGGCCAAAGATTATTGGTTACATTTATTAGAAGATGATTTTTTTGTAATATAATTTTTTCTATCTGTAATATTTTTTGGATAAAAACATAAAAAAATGTTCATTTAAAGAAAAAGCATCTTGCATAATAATAATAATAATAACCAAGTAGATGCAAGAACAGCCTATAAATAACACATTATCTGGCATTAAAGCGGTTGTATACCCGCTGACACTTTTTAAAAATTTTTTTATACCCCTGTATGGCAAAAGGCATAATGAGCTAGTATGCACCGCATACTAGCTCATTATGAAATACTTACCTTAGAACGAGGCATCGGTATCTTACCTGGTCCACGCCGAGGTAGCTGACATGTTGCCTCGGCGTGTCTTCCGGGTATCGCGGCTCCAGCGCTGTGAGTGGCTGGAGCCGCAATGTCATCACTCCCGCACATGCACGCGGGAGATTTCTTTCCCTGCAAGGTCCGGCATCTGCCGGGCTTTCAGCCGAGAATCCCCTGTGCGCATGCGCCACTGCAGTCAGCGGCTCATAGTAAGGGGATTTTTTTTACCTACAGGTAATCCTTATTATAGGCTTACCTGTAGGTAAAAGTTAAAAAATAGACTATACAACCGTTTTAAGCCCAAGTAGTCTGTCCATAATCAGATCCATCGGGGCAAGCCCCTGGTCATCCAATCACGATGCCCATAATCGCCCATATATGAGTGATGAGTCGTATTCCTCCAAAACACAAGACAGGCAGATCCAATGGAAGAGATACTTTAAATACTGAGTTGACTTTAGTCACCACTCCTGACCAATACGGGTATAGTTTTTGGCATCGCCTACAGCGTGTGCACGTAGACTCTAATTGCAAGTTCTTCAATTGGAGTCTGAGGAGTGTAATATACCCTCAATAGTATGTACAGTTGAGTCAATCTTTGTGTCACGTTCAAGGAACACATACCCACCGCCTGAAAGTCCTCTTCCCCATTGCTCTCCCTCCAGATGCCCAACATCTTTCTCACCTCTCCCTCACTCTCGAGGGATGTTGCCTCAAAAAAGACTGTAAGAACATGGCGTAACTTTGTGATATAAAGCCCTTTAGATGAGTCAGCATCCCTAATGAGACTGAATATTGGAGTTGCAGACATCTGCCATCCTGAGGAATTACTTTGTGTTTTGACAGCATGGTGAAGCTGTATGTAAAAAAAAAAAAAATGCATAGAGATTGGTAAATTAAACTTATTCTGCAAAGCAGCAAACGACAAGAGTACCCCATTCTAGCATAAGTATAATCTTAATTAAATTCATCTTCCCTGCCACAGATAAGCGGAGGGTATTCCATGTTTTGATTCTATTCCTAAACCGTTGGAGAAGGGGCGAAATGTTCAATTGACAAAAATCCAGAGGACTGAAGACAACGTAAATCCCCCAAATATTTAAATGAGGTGGTAATGGGTATAGGGTAAGCAGAGGTAACTGATTGCGTGGCATTTCCATCCAACAGCAATAACGCAGATTTTGGCCAACTTATATGGAGTCCGGAGAATCCACCGAAATCTGTAATAGTGGCCATAGCTGCCTTCAAGGAGGCATCTGTGTCACCCAACATAGCCAGCGTGCCGTTGGCACACATCACCTTCTCTTGCATAGTACCATAACAGAACCCAACAATATCGGAGTTAGACCTGATCCTATTCGCCAAAGGCTCAATCGCCAAGGTGAAAAGGAGGGGAGACAATGGGCAACCTTGCCCAGTACTCCTCTGCAAATTGAACGTATGTGACTTTTCACCAAAGACCATAATAGCAGCCGGTGGTTGGCCGAAGGAAAGGCATACCATGATATAAAATTTGGTCCAAACCCGAATTTCTCCAATACCGCCCATAAATATATCCAAAAGCCAGCTATCAAAAGCCTTTGAGTCCAACGATAGCAAGGTCCTACATCAGAGGTGGCAAACACAACGTCCGCGGGCCAAATACACCTGTTAGGCCTTGTCATGTGGCCCGTGCAGTGGCTGCTATCTCCTTTTCTCACCGCTGTTGGTTCTTTCCGTTGTCACGCCAGGTCTCCTAGTGTTACGGAAATATCTATACCTCACTTAAACGATTAACGATACAAATATAAGTGATTAAACCTTTGTCTATATAAAAATAAAAACGAGTGATAACAGGGAAAAAAGATAAAAATTACATTTATTTACACAGAAAAAGAAGGTTAGAATGATTAGAATTTATCATATATCTCTATAGTGTTGGCTCTAGGCTGCAAAGTTAATTCTAAGTTAATTCAGGCATAAACTCATAATTGTTTTCAATGGACATATACAAGATATACAAAGTTATAAGATAAATCCTAGGATTAAAAAAAGGTTAGAAAGAAAGATAGACATAGATACTTTACACAGACAGCATGTCCCTCAGATGTTCTCGGGCTGGACTGCCTGTAACCATTTAGCCCACTTCCTTTTATATGCATTCTCCACCAATCAGAAGATGCCACAAATGAAAGAGATGTCTCAAAATTCATGCTCGGACATTGCTGTTACAGTGCGACCCCCTCGGTGCCTACCAGTCTATGAATTAATGAACAATCTCCTTTGATCTCCTAACCCAAACAGTCCCGACCGTAGTATGTTAATGGCCCCTGGTGAGTTGATTACCACCTAGGGGACCTTCCCTGATTCCCATCAGTGTATTGGAAGCATGTTAATGGCCCCCTGAAGAATGAATGCCTTAAGGTCTGCCAATAACCTTTGATCTAATCAACACCTCTAGGGCTTCTCGGGTTCAAATCAAGGTAACTACATTTCTTAAGGTGAGCTTTGTTCTATCATGATATTAAGAAACATATTCCCATATATGAAAAATATATATATCCACACATAGATGCCCACATATACACGTAGATATATATATATATACATACATACACATACACATCCTATGAGGCAAGGCAGTTTAAATTGGAGTCCTTGCAATGGTCCACTTGAATCTCATTGATATAAATATGATATCCAATATTTCCATCACATTTCCCCCTGAAGTTCATTCTTGAACTTATGTCCTCCTTCAATGATCTTGCACCCACCCACAACAGCCCAGAAGCCCCGACCCTTCCCCACCACCACTGCGGCCTCCTCTTCCTTTCTTGAACACGCCGGAACTCCTCAAAGTAGGCTTAAGATAGCAAAGAAATCCTGGTCCTTTGGAGACTCCACATTCAAACCATGAGTGGCTGTATTGCAATGTTTCATCACTCCTCTGCCTTGGAGGAGCGGAACTCCAACATTGATGGCGGGATCCTGGCATATCTAGTTCTGTATCTTTGTAAGACCATGTAATGGTTGCATCGATTGGATCGGACCGCGAGACAGCACTTTTCAGCATGGTGAAGGAAAGTCCAGGAAAGTCTTATTCGTGACACGTTTATCTCAAGAAATAACTTGGTGGTCGCTGCTTCTTCAGGTGGGGTCGGGCGGGTCTCCAGACAGTCGTGCATGAATACAGAAAGAGAGAGGAGAACGTTAGTGTACAGAGAAATGCTGGACAGGAACAGAGTGTTGGCCATTAAGACTAAATACTCATAAAGGGTGTAATGTGGACGAGTAGAGTGGGTTCCCACAGGGTACAGAGTCGGAGCAACAGCCAGTATCATCCATGGCCCTTGATGGTAGGGATAGACAATACTGTCTGTTATTGCCAGGTCCCTGGGTTCACCACACCTGCTCACGGGGCTCAGGTTAAAGTAGTAGGTAGACTAGAGGAGGTGAAATTACATTAAGACATAAAACTGGATGTCCAGGGATACTTTAGTTAAAATATGGTACTTGCGGGCAGGCAAAGTCCTTTTTTAAAGAAAAATTATATGACTGATGTCTTAGTTACATTATCTTGAGAAGATAGATGATAGAAATCAAAGGAAAAAACTCAGAGAGCATAATATTAAAGAAGAAAAAGGAATAGAAGAGAGGTGAGTAATGAAAATGAACAGGAAAAATAGTGGGAATAATAATGAAAAAAAAAAACAAAAGATGGAAAAAACTACAGATTGAACGCTGCTCCAACCAAGACTGTTAAAGAGCCTTGAATCTGTATATAAAAAAGAATGAATACATTGTTTACAAAAAACATAATAAAAAAAAATAAATAAAAACAAAACAAATGTTTTTTCTAAAAAAACTCCTCTCCCATGAACAGTATTTTTGCAGGTCAGGTACACAGATATTAACAACAAAAGGGAGAGGAAAAAAAAATAAAAAATAAAAAAAAAATGATTAAAACTTTTGGAATTTAGGTAAACCTGACTGCACTTTATTACTAAAAATTGAAGAGGCTTATCCCTGGAACAAGAAAAATATAGTTCTAGGGTCCTCTCTTACATGTGCAACTTCTTAGTACTGGTCTGGATTGGATCTGGCTTCCTCAGAGATTTGTTTCTGAGTTAGTGGCCTTTCTGTTCCTTGAGAGAAGATACCTTGTTGAGGTACACATTCTCATAGCTTTGGCATTCATTCTCCTGATAGTAACGCACATTATTACCTGCATCAGGAAAAGCAATAAGGCTGCACAGGTTAGGACAACAACAGGGTGGAGCAAAATGTTTAGGAAAGCTGTAGCGTTCGGACTATACCCAAATAAACTTTCCCACCAGGAAATCTTAGCGTCTGCGTCTAAAGCGTGGGATACTTGGATTAATCTATTTTGATCATGGGTGAGTCGTATGGTGGCTTGTTTCTCAGCATCTCTTAGTACATTTAATATTTCATCCTGTTGTCCGAAATCCATCAGCCAAGCTTTTAACTCAGCCCCAAATACCAGAGGAAGTTTCTGTAGGTGTAAGGGGATGTCAGGTTTGCTATAAAACCTTTCTTCAGGGGTGATCGGGGTACAACCCGGTGTTCCTGCTATATCCATGCCACGGGCCAGAGGAGGTGTACTATAGACTCCCCGAGGTAGTGTACCCTGCTGAGTACCATTTAATCTGATGCTGAAGACGGTGCATCATTAGACATGTGATACTAGCACCAGTACCCTGGTCTCCAGTCTCAAGTAGTTTTAACTTTGTTTAGGACCAGTTGGGACACTACCCCGGCATCCATTAGACATGACCCCCCCTGTGCCAGCATTGTTGCCTTTTCCAATAGCACAACCCCTACCTTCCTCTAGCACTCATCAGTACCAGTCATCTGAGGCTGTCCAGACTCAAACCATCAGAACAAGATGGACTCCGGGGTGTAATCCAGTAGAGTCTGATAGGATAGTATCCAGACTGACCGTGATATCTGCACAATGTTCCATCCCTGCCATTAGGGATGAGAACAGTGCAAGTAAGATTTTTGACGATCCTGGAACTGAGTCATCCACCAATCTATTACGACTCATAGGCAACCTGGATACTACCCCCACCTGTCTGTCCCTGCAAAGTGATGCTGGACAGAGCAAGTTGGCTTTCCTAACCCCTTCCCTGATATGTAGCACAAGACCCCCCCAATGTGATCCTGAATAGCTCCAGCTCCATAGTGTGTTAGGGTACCCAGTGCCCCACCTCCAGCTCCAAAGACAGTCTCCATTAAGCCTCTCTTTCCTAAGGATGGGAAATAGTCAGAATACCCGGATTGAAAACCACCTGCCACCAGGTACACAAGTTTCTTTATAGAGGCTGCACACCTTCTGGGGCACTGGTCTTCCTGTCATGCAGGACACAGACCACTAGTTAAGGTACCGAGGAGTCTAGGACATGAAGGACACCTATGGGTATCCACTGAGGAGAATACAGCGTGCCCACACAACTCCATCCCTGTGCCTGGATTTCAGAGACCATGCCCAGGGTATACAATGCACCTCTACCTATGGTTAGGTTCAAGGAACCCTCTAGTTCCCTGGTTAACGTTACATTGGTATTCCTTAGGACCCAGAAACAAACTCGTCTATGTCCCAAATAATACCCAGGTGCTTCCTTCCCAGCAATGACCTCTCCATCCAGAACACAGAGTGCAATATCTTACACAATCTTCCTGCACAACTCTTCTCCAGGCTCTCCCAAAACTATACACTCTCAACTTGTATGCCATCAGGCAGGCCCTCATACTACACATCTGAAGGAAATTGGAAAACAAAAATTGCATAATGTGTATCCAACTCAAGGAACTTCTGCTACCAAACACAACTGGCCAAAGGGCAAAGAAATATCCCTTGCAGCACTGAGGGATCACTGAACAGTAGTGGGTACATGAGCCGACCGATGTGCCCTTTAAAGCCAGGAAACCCAATTATCAAATCTGAGAAATAAAACACCAATAAAATTTAGTAATAAATATTCCATTTTCCTCCTAGAAACAAAATAATCCAATGGTTATATACCTGTAACAATACATTAGCATATGAAACACAAATATACATTACATAAACAGTGCACTTTCTTTTTAAGATACCAAAAAATTGTTGAGCTCAACTTATCATTAATATGTATTACTTAATACACATTAATACCACGTGGATTTTTTGTTTTATGGTATACCAATAATTCCAAAAAAAAAGAATGTATTCACCATGGTTGAAAAAAAAATTAGCAATCCGTAAAAAACCTTTTAGCAGTACCATTTGTCAGCAGATCATAATACCTCATCACAAAGAACCTCTCCAGTACTGTTTTCCTGAAAAACAAAGTCATTTTAATACATGTATCTTTCAATTCACTAGTACAGATAATTATCTTGGCTCAGGTCATTTGCATGTCAATACAGTTCACTGTACCTTTTCACAGACCTGGTGAGAAAGAAGGGGGGTCATTTGGGTGGGCTGTCAGCAGCTGAGAACAAACGTCACACAACACAAAATATATTGCATATTCCACACACACACACACAAATGGCTAGGTTATAGATGAACTCTAGACATCACACATATCAGCATGTTTCCTGTAATACCCTGTACTTCTTCTTAAACCCATAACATCTGTTTGGTAAGGTTGAAATTCTTTCAGAGATCCATCCCATTTCATTAGCCCCTTCTCATGAGTTTGGAATGGGACCCCTGACTCAGGTGGTCCATACTTCCTACCTCTAGGCCATGTGGCGAAGCGTGCAGAGTACACTTCAAAATCACGTCTTGTGGTCCTATATGGATTATGCTTACCGACTTTTTGACTGGAACTGGATAGACAGAATCTCGCAATGTGACCCAGTAATCCGCATAAGTGGCATTTTATCTTATTTAAAGTGGTACAACATCTCTTAACAAAGGGCTTTGTTTTAGATGACTGTGGGATGGACTTTTCTGCACTCGTAGCTTTTACCTGCGGCTTACAAAATATAGGGGCAATTTTTAAAGAGCCCTTACCTTCCTGGGATTTATTCTTGTTGATACATACCCTAGGTGTGGAGGACGTCCCCCTGAATTCAGACCTACCCAAATAAGTTACCTTGTTATCTTCTCTATCTAAAAACTGATCCAACGGCTCCTGGAAGCTGACAGATAATGGTTTCGCCCCACCTTCTACATCCTTCAGTCTCTTTCCCAACTGATGAACGATTTCCTGTAATCTTTTGTTTTCTAGTACTAATTGCTGGTGGGTAGCCTCAGAATTTAACATAGAAGCTTCTAAAGTACGGATGGTACCTTTGGTTATTTCTAGCGCTTCTTTCAGGGATGTAATCTGCACTTTCAAATGTTCATACTGATTAGCTAACCACTTGGCCACAAAGATTTGCGGTGTTTTTCCCGTGCTCTTACTACAGCTTCTTTCAGTGAAATTTAATTCCACATCCTCTCCCGTAAGCGGGACAGAAAGTATCCCTTCTGACTGGAAACTTTCCTCCCTTAATGCCAGCATGGCCATTTCCTCTCCATGTCGTGGTGGCCTACTCTGCCTTGGAGCTGTACACTCCTTGAAGTGTCCGGGTCTGTGGCAGTTGAAGCAAACTGGTTTCCCTTTTGGTGTTTGGCCGAGATCTGCACTGTTCAACTGATCAGTGACAATGCAGATCCTTTGAGGTTTCTGTGACTCCCAATCTGCTATATTGCTTTCAATCGCAGTTGCAAGTGACAACAAAGAGGAGAGGGGTTTATCTCTCCAGTCTGGATTTGCAGTCATCAATTTTTCTCTGATGTTTCCTCTCAACCCGGTCATGAAGCTATGTATCAATACGGGTGATAGGGCACTGTTAGTAATGTCCTCACCAGCTGATTCCACGGCTTGTTTAAAGTGATTGTAGTATGTCATACAATCTTCCTTTGGACCTTGGATCACTCCTGACACCTTGGTCCAAGACTGGGGAGGGTAGACTGTTTTAATCAACTGTGCTAATTGTTTAGTGAGTATATCTCCTTGATGGCTGGAGTCCACATACAGGGTTCTTGGAATATTGGTTTTACTAAGAATTTCATCCAAGTCCCCTTCTTCACAAACCCTCTTCATTATTTGAAGCATATCACCCCAGTTTGCATTGTAGCTTGCCTGGATGTCCAGAAGCTCTTTGGCAAATTTAATGGGATCTGTCCTTGGATGGGGGATAACACTCAGAAATCCTTTCATCTCAGAGGGAGTCCACGGCACGTGATGTGTCATCTTTCCCGTGGATCTCCCACTGTTGTCATAAACCACCTGTTCTCTTACAGGATAGACAGATAAGTCATCTGAAAAAGATATCAGTTGTGGATTGGTCTTTTGGGATTCTGTCACAGAATCCCAATAAGACTGTGGAAGATTGTTTCTGCCAGGTGGGGGCACTTTATCCAACTGCAAAGTGCCCTGAAGGGTGGCATTAACAGTCCCATGGTACACCAGTGTGCCCACATTGGGTGATATCCTTTCACCATCAGTGACACCACACAGGTCCTTGCTGTGGGATGCTAGTTACTTGGGGGTATAAAGGTACATGGGCTGTGTACTCTGTAGCAGAACTGCCAGTATTGCTTACAGCAGCAGGGTTGCTAGTTAACTGCCGTTTAGGGGAGAAGGCTGGCTCGCAGCCCGTAAATGGGGGATTACTATATTCGGGAGGGTCTTCCGTCCGAGGGGAAGAAAGTTTCCCTTTTGATGGTATCTGGTCTCTGGAACTGGGGAGACTTTTCTCCCCTGATTCCAGCATTCCCTCCCCCTGGTTTGCTGTGCTATCTCCTTCCTGTGGTTTCAATGCTTCACAGGAAGAGTTTTTCTGTGATTCATTGGGGGTTTTAACTGGGGTGTTAAACTTGGCAGCAAGTTGTAGCTTCCCCTTTTTTTCATCTGTTGATAGATGACAATTCCTATCACTTTCTGAGTATCTGGCCAACAAGGACCGGGCGACTGTATGAGGCCCCAATCCTGGCCATTCCTCATCATCCCCCTGTTCATCGCTGTCACTACTCTGGGGATGTGGCTCTAGTGGCTGTCCCTGCTTGTCCCTACTCCGCAGCATCATCTGGTGTTTTTTCTCCTTAACTCCCACCGTAAAAATATTCACATCATCAGTTCTATGCATGGATTCTACCATCCACGCGCTCCACGCATCTCTTTCATTTGTTCGTGTCATCTTCCCGCGGTGATTGTACCACAGGGCTTCCCAAGCGTTCGGCTTAAAAGTACCTCTTTTAGAATACTTTTTCCCAGTCCAACTATCCCAATCTTGCAAATATTTCACAACCCAAGGTCCATATTTATCTATCATCTCTTCCCTCGGGGTCAAGTGGTATGGTTCCCCACAGTTAGACGCCCTCTTTGAAGCGATTCGATTACCCATCCTTTACGGACTCCGGACCTTGAACTGATTCCCCAACCTTTTTACAGGTTGCCTTTGACAACCCAAGGTCCATATCTATCTATCATCTCTTCCCTTGGGGTCATTAGTTTCCCTGTTCTGACTATAGTCCTTCAAAAAGAAATAGCCTGGAGATTTTCCAAACTATAAGAGTTTAATCTCCCCCGTGGACTTTTCTGAAGTACTCTAAAAGAAATGCTTAACGAAAGGTTATTACTAATGCGTGCTTGTAGTACAGGAGGTAGTTAACTGATGCACACCTAATTGCAATACGATTTGTAGGAGTTACAACATTACAGATCTAATCACAAAGCTTACGATCCCCAGTTAGTAGTTTACACAGAAAGATAGATACATACATCGAAGATCATTCAGTGTGTACTAGGCCCACAGGTGCAATTCGATCTCAAAGACCGGGAAGCGTCTTGACCTAGACTCATGCAAGGGTCAACCAGAAGCGCTTGTTGGCAGAAAGGCCCAGATCCTACTTCTTTCCACTGCCTTCAAACGTCCAATCAGAACCCCTTATCATTCACGCAGACACCCTCCTGCAGTGTTGGCCCAACCGAGCAGGATGCCTTCTCATACACTCTCAGTACAATTTTATTTCACTTATACTGTTCATATCAGTCTCATCAAAGTATTAGTACAGACAAAAGGTAATATAGATAAACAATGTTCAAAGAAGCTTGCTAGTTTGGGTGTTCATACAGGGGAGACAGACATACAAAGACATAAAAATGCTTACTGTTTCTGGAGTTAGACTTGTCCTCCACCCGCAAAATCACTCAAACGTGAAGCTTCCTCACACGGGGCACCATTTGTTACGGAAATATCTATACCTCACTTAAACGATTAACGATACAAATATAAGTGATTAAACCTTTGTCTATATAAAAATAAAAACGAGTGATAACAGGGAAAAAAGATAAAAATTACATTTATTTACACAGAAAAAGAAGGTTAGAATGATTAGAATTTATCATATATCTCTATAGTGTTGGCTCTAGGCTGCAAAGTTAATTCTAAGTTAATTCAGGCATAAACTCATAATTGTTTTCAATGGACATATACAAGATATACAAAGTTATAAGATAAATCCTAGGATTAAAAAAAGGTTAGAAAGAAAGATAGACATAGATACTTTACACAGACAGCATGTCCCTCAGATGTTCTCGGGCTGGACTGCCTGTAACCATTTAGCCCACTTCCTTTTATATGCATTCTCCACCAATCAGAAGATGCCACAAATGAAAGAGATGTCTCAAAATTCATGCTCGGACATTGCTGTTACAGTGCGACCCCCTCGGTGCCTACCAGTCTATGAATTAATGAACAATCTCCTTTGATCTCCTAGCCCAAACAGTCCCGACCGTAGTATGTTAATGGCCCCTGGTGAGTTGATTACCACCTAGGGGACCTTCCCTGATTCCCATCAGTGTATTGGAAGCATGTTAATGGCCCCCTGAAGAATGAATGCCTTAAGGTCTGCCAATAACCTTTGATCTAATCAACACCTCTAGGGCTTCTCGGGTTCAAATCAAGGTAACTACATTTCTTAAGGTGAGCTTTGTTCTATCATGATATTAAGAAACATATTCCCATATATGAAAAATATATATATCCACACATAGATGCCCACATATACACGTAGATATATATATATATATATATACATACACATACACATCCTATGAGGCAAGGCAGTTTAAATTGGAGTCCTTGCAATGGTCCACTTGAATCTCATTGATATAAATATGATATCCAATATTTCCATCACACTAGGTAGCAAGAGTAAACATTTCCGGCTCTATTCTCTTCAGTCCCGCAAGCTTTGAGCTGAGCGCATGTGCAGCTACTCGGTCTCCTAGGCAACAAGGGTAAACATTTTCCTCCTTCCTCCTCAGTCCCTCTAGCGGCGCCAGCTTTGTGAGCATGCGTGGTCGGTCCAGCATAGTTGTCAGTGGAGGAGGTTCAGGACAGCTCTGGCAGCTTTGTTTCTTTTCCATGCATCGCTGAGGGTGAGCTTTTGGGAACTTTTATCCATTAGTGGCAATGAAGAGTGGGAGTGTTGTAAAAACCTTGTACATTTTACACATGAATGCAGTTGCTTTTGAGCTGGGGGGGGGGGTTGAAGGCAGATGTGTGCAGAGATGGGGGGAGAGTGATGAGAGAGATGTGACTGAGACTGTGCGCTCTAAATAACGCACCCCTGAACTCTGCACGCTGTACATGGCACGCACACCTAAACTCTGCACCCGGTATGTGGTGCGCACCCCTGAAATCTGCACTCTGTAGCTTGAGCCAGCTACAAGCGGCCCTTTGTGGGCAACCATAATGCTGATGCGGCCCTCGATAAAATTGAGTTTGCCACCCCTGTCCTACATTGTCAGCTGGAGACTGTGTGTTTAGGAACAAGTGCCCTAAATTTAATGGCAGTAGACTTATTTGGCATGAAGCTGGCTTAATCGGAATACACGATAGACTTGATAACCCCATTCAGTCGGATTTCTAACACCTTTGCCAGGACTCTCATGTCGCACTGCAGCAATGAGATTAGCTGATAAGATCCCGGATCAACTGGGTCTTTACCTGGATTTAGGTGCAGAATGACATTTGCTTTAGACATAGAAGGGGGCATAACTCCCTGCTCAAGTGACACATTGAAAACCCTCAGCAGGCACAGCAACAATACCTCAGAATATTGCTTGTATGTTTCCATAGGGATCCCATTTTCCCCAGGTACCTTACAGTTAGGAACGGAGCCAACTGCCTCCTGGATTTCCTTTTAAGGTAAGTGGAGCATCCAACCCACACCGCTGGGGCATTGTGAGTTCAGAGAAGGGTATGCTTTGTAATTAAGCCTCAAGTTCCTCAGAGGTGTAGACTGTACCAGGGACATAAAAGGTTTCACAGAAATTGGCTAGTTCCTACATAATCGTGTTCGTGTCTGGTGAACTCACTAAGGGACCTGCCCGAGATTTGATCAATCCTATGGCAGGGGATTGTTGCTGAGAGGTTGCAATCCTCGCCAACAGGTGACCGGTTTTCTCCCCCCTCCTCAAAGACTGCCTGCTTGGAGAAAAATGTCTACTTTTCTAGTGGGGTGGAGAGCAGGTGCTCATAGCACATTGGGCTGACTGCCAGACCTCCTTAGCAGAATCAGAGGATCATCAATATATTGTTGCTCCAGTAGTTGGACCTGAAATGCTACCTCGTCCTTTATACCTGTAGATGCACATTTAACCTTGGTTATTTCCGCTATCAACAGTCCTCTGAGATGAGCCTTAAATATCTCCCACTATTGTACACGAGGCAGAAGGATCCTGGAATGTTAAAAACTTGTGCATGCCCCGCTCAATCTCATCATGAGCGTTAAATAGCTTCAGCCAGAATGCGTTAAACTTCCAAGGGGCTTTAGGTAATGTAGCCTGCGGAGATACCGTAAGGTGCACCAATAAAGGAGAGTGATCTGACACACTGCTGGGTCTATAGGTCAAATCGGAGACAAGCGGGAGCGTGCACAAGTTCACTCCTAGATAAGGTACCATGAGATTTAGAAAAAACATGAGAATTGTTTAGTATTTGGAATATGGATTCGACAGACATCCACACAGCCCACCTCTTGCATAAACCTCGCCAAAGAAGTACCCCTGGAGAGGGCAGAGGACTGAGGAGCTGGATGGATGTCCAAGGCAGGATTCGCAGTTGAAATTGCCAATTATAAGCAATGGTACGTCCGGTCTGCCATCCAGGTAAGAGGGCAAAAGCCGTAGCACTGCCTTTGTAAAAGGTGGGGGGGATATAGACACATGCCACTACACATTTCAAAGTGCCAAAACGACAATAGAGAAAAATATATCTTCCTTCAGAGTCAATTTTACTATCATTCTCCTGGAAGTCCAGAGCACTATGTATCCACACACAGTTGTATGTATTGAGTGATAGGCTTTTCCCACCCAGGAACATCTCAAACAACCCACAGTGTCTACCATCAAATGAGTCTCTTGAAGACCAAAAAAACAGCATGGTTAAATTTGGTAAGGCACATCAAAGTCATAATATGTTCAAGAGGAGTTAGTATGTTTTAAAATGTCCCTGATTTTCCAGGACACTACAGGGATCTTTGCCATTGGGTAAGAAGTGTCCGTAATAAGAACAGGAGCATCAGGTCAAAAAGGAAAATGTGGCTCACATGCTGCCAGACTTGCAGCTCAACAGTTAGGCTTCTGAGGAGGTTGTCATCAACTGGTAAAGATAGGCACTGGTGGGTGCAATAAACTGTATGCAGTCTCAGTTTTCCACATAACACAGCTTTTCCCCTTCCAAAGAAGGTACTGCTGGCAATGTACCAACAAAGGAAAAGGAGTTGAACAAAAACTTCAAACAAAATAGCATAGTTCAGTATGAACCGCCAACGGGGCAGCCCAAGCAACTAAAGCAACAACCAGTCACCATAACTCGATCATCTTCACAAAGAGAAATCTAATGTTTTGTTAAACAGCTCACATCTTGATCTGCAGCATTATGTCTCTCAGCTAGAGAACGATAGTACAAAGAACAAATAGAGTAAGCAGTAAAGATGAAGTTGAAAATAAATAACTGCTGCGCTTATATTCACTATTAAAAACAACCATATAATCAGCAGCTAGCACAATATTGTAGAAGTGACAAAAACGTATACAGTTATCTCACAAGTGTGTACACCCCTCACATTTTTTGTAAATATTTCATTATATCTTTACATTGTAGCAAAGTGTCATTTCTTTAGTGTTGTCACATGAAAAGTAGTGAGTGTACAGGTATAACAGTGTAAATTTGCTGTCCCCTTTAAAATAACTCAACATACAGCCATTAATGTCTAATCCGTTGGCAACAAAAGTGAGTACACCCCTAAGTGAAAATGTCCAAATTGGGCCCAAAGTGTCAATATTTTGTGTGGCCACCATTGTTTTCTCGCACTGCCTTAACCCACATGGGCATGGAGTTCACCAGAGCTTCACAGGTTGCCACTGGAGTCTTCTTCCACTCCTCCATGATGACAACACAGAGCTGGTGGATGTTAGAGACCTTGCGCTCCTCCACCTTCTGTTTGAGGATGCCCCACAGATGCTCAATAGGGTTTAGGTCTGGAGACATGCTTGGCCAGTCCATCACCTTTACCCTCAGCTTCTTTTGCAAGGCAGTGGTCGTGTTTGGGGCCGTTATGTTGGAATACTGCCCTGCGGCCCTGTCTCGGAAGGGAGGGGAATCATGCTCTGCTTCAGTATGTCACAGTAAATGTTGGCATTCATGGTTCCCTCAATGAACTGTAGCTCCCCAGTGTCGGCAGCACTCCATGCAGCCCCAGACCATGACACTCCCACCACCATGCTTGACTGTAGGCAAGACACACTTGTCTTTGTACTCCTCACCTGGTGGCCACCACACACGCATGACACCGACTGAACCAAATAGGTTTATCTTGATCTCATCAGGCCAAAAGACATGGTTCCAGTAATCCATGTCCTTAGACTGCATGTCTTCAGCAAACTGTTTGTGGGCTTGCTTGTTTATCATCTTTAGAAGGGGCTTCCTTCTGGGACGACAGCCATGCAGACCATTTGATACATTGTGTGACGTATGGTCTGAGCACTGACAGGCTGACCACCCACCCCTTCAACCTCTGCAGCAATGCTGGCAGCACGCATACATCTATTTCCCAAAGGCAACCTCTGGATCTCATGCTGAGCATGTGCACTCAACTTCTTTGAGCGACCATGGCAAGGCCTGTTCTTAGTGGAACCTGTCCTGTTAAACCGCTGTATGGTCTTGGCCACCGTGCTGCAGCTCAGTTTCAGAGTGTACTCGCTTTTGTTGCCAGCTGTTTGGACATAAATGGCTGTGTGGAGTTGTTTTGAGGGGACAGCAAATTTACACTGTTATACAAACTGTACACTCACTACTTTACATTGTAGCAAAGTGTCATTTCTTCAGAGTTGTCACATGAAAATATATAATAAAATATTTACCAAAATGTGAGGAGTGTACTCATTTTTGTGAGATACTGTAGGCAAGGTGCAGCGCTTAAATAAAGTCCACAGGAAATAAATCCATAAGACTGTGTTCAACGCAGTTCACAAGATGGTTGGCAGGAGGTGAAAAATAGGAGACCGGCACCCAATCACACAGCCGCTTACCCTCCTTAGTGGACCCTCATTACAAAGGGCACAGAAGTAATTGAATGATAAAGGAAGCCCTTCAGTCTCCATACATCCTGGTCTTGAAACAGCGCTGCACCTTACCTATATAAAAATGAAGTTGAACCGGTTATCAGGCAGTAGGACCGTATATTTGGTGTCAGTCCCCTTCCACCTCATGCTCCTAGTGTTTTAGGGCTTTTTCATTGCGCTCAATCCAGGTTAATGCCTCCTTAGATTCAAAGAATTGCGCTTGGCCTCTAGCAGTAATCGCTGGGTACAGCATGGTGTATGGTAATTGTAGCAACCGCAATCGGCACTTAACATCATTTTGGCCCCTAAGTCTTTGCACTTCTGCTGAAAAGTCCGGATAGAAACACACCCTGGTGCCATTGTATTGAATGCTGGCACGTTCCCGCGTTTGACGCTACACAGCCTCTCTATCCCGATAGTGAAGCAGTCTCACCAGCACTGATCTGGGGGGACCCACCCGGTGGTGGTGGCGAGGTGGTACTCTGTGGGCCCTTTCTACCATGAAAAAAGGCGAGAAACAATTCTTGCCAAATATTTCCACAAGCCAATTCTATACAAAGACTGTGGGGTCTCTTCCCTCCGCATGTCCGGGGAGGCCCACTAAACAAGACAGTTCTCCATATCTCCTGTCATTTGCTTCCTTCGCCATCTGATATGCCGATTTGGTGTCACGGGCTATAGGGGGTATCTGGTCCTCAATATCACTGACTTTTTGCTTTTCTACAGCCGTGGTTCATATATATATATATATATATATATATATATATATATATATATATATATATATATATATATATATATATATATATATATATATATATATATATATATATATATATATATATATATATATATATTTTTTTTGTAGATCCTGGCACAGGAGAGATACAAACTCCCGCAGACCTCCCAAATTGATCTTTCAGTATGTTCACTGAGGCAGTGCAATTATTCACTGTCTTAAGGACATCAGCAAGTGTGGGCTGATCTTGAGCCTCTACCTCCTGGGTCTTGTGGCATTGAGGTTAATAGGTCTGAATGCTCTGTCCCCTCTGCCTCATGGTGAGCTGCTAAGATGGCTGCCTGTGCCTGCTCCCCCAACTGCTGGTAATGAGAACTCCCAGAGGAGTCCATCTGCTCTGCTCCCAGCGGCACTGGGCGTAATACAGAATGTCTCTTGAGGTGTCCTTACCCTGATTCTGCTGGTACTTGAGCGATTTGGGCCCCGTGTCCTTCATTTTGTCAGTGTCTCTTGGAGTTCACGTCAGCAAGGAAGTGGTGGCGCCATCTTGGATGTCCGGGCCCGATTGCTCGTTTTGCCCTTTTACGGGTCATTCCTCTTCTGCAGAGGGCCAGCGGAGGTTCCACAGCGGGCACTAGATTGGGGCGCTAGCTGGATGACTTGGCTTGGTAATGGTAGGTAGACCGGGGGAGGATCACTGTAGGATCAACAGCAGGTCCTCTCGCATTAGTGTATGTCAAAATAGAATGGAGTCATATATGTATATAAATATAGTAAAGACCCACCAATCATTTGAAATGGTGATTGTAATGGAGTGCCAACCCTGGTATTGAAATAGAAGAAAAGTAGGTAATGGACATAGGGTGTTGAACGGTCATCTCCAGACAAGTATAATATAACACAAAATTGAAAATATATTTTATTATTGGAAAAAAGTTTACAAAGACATGTACATAAACAAGGGACCAGATATCTTCCCTTTAAAAACAGTAAAGTATGTACAGTAGGTACACTATATACAAGCAATCAAAGCCTACATGTTTCACTTTGCGTGCAAACTTGTCCCCCTGGTATAAATGGATTCATTAGTTATACCCCTTTTCTCTCTGAGGCTGCATTCACACCTGAGCATTTCAAAGTCACGCGTTTTTGCCATGATTTTGTTCAGGTCACCAATGTAAAAGGCAGAAAAACGCCTGTAATCTGCCCCGAAGAAGCTAATGTTCTTTTTTGAGCTTAGGGCGTTTTTCAGGCATTTTGCTTCAGGTGACAAAACGATCAGATGTGAACAGGTGCAATTGAAATAAATGGGATTTTGCTTGTTGGGCGCTTTTCAGGCAGTTTTACGAGCGTTTTATGAGCTGGTGTGAATGCAGTCCAAATAATA
Source organism: Aquarana catesbeiana (assembly GCA_037953035.1). Classification (NCBI taxonomy): domain Eukaryota; kingdom Metazoa; phylum Chordata; class Amphibia; order Anura; family Ranidae; genus Aquarana; species Aquarana catesbeiana. Next base: position 1,786,112 of record JBBHAA010000837.1, read on the forward strand.
CCAGAGGGGCTTTTCTATACCAAGGTTAAGTTTTGTCTACACCTTATCCCCCCCCTTCTTCTTTTTTTTTTTTTTCTTTTTTCTTTGTACTTCATGGCCCTCTGGGGTTTTCAGGACTGGGTCTCCATAGGTTTTCTTCATGTCCATTGATGCTTCATTATGGACTTGTGGCTATTGCGTACATATGAGCCCACTGGGTAGGGCTGTTGCTCTGCCTCTTCTTCTTTTTTTTTTTTTTTTTTTTTCACTTCTGGTTTTGCGGGAGGACAATATATCCATTACCTACTTTCCTTATACTTGGCATAACGATTAGACATACACTATTTTTCCCATTTATGGTAAAAAAGAATGGTTAACCGCTACCCGCCACAGTTATACTGCGGCAGGCTGGCACAGCTGCGCAAATTGCCGTAGCTGTAAGATGTAGCAGGTGCACGTGCACTGCCGAGCATCCCCAGTGCCGATGCGCATGCCCGGTGGGCGCGATGACCGCTGGGCACCCGCGATTGTTCGTGACAGAATGAGAACCGGCATCTGTGTGTAAACGCACAAATCCTGGTTCTCTCAGGGGAGAGGAGACCGATCGTGTGTTCATACTAAGTATGAACACCGATCGGTCTCCTCCCCTAATCAGTCCCATCCCCCCCTACAGTTAGAACACACCTAGGGAACACAGTTAACCCCTTGATCACCCCCTAGTGTTACCCCTTTCCTGCCAGTGACATTTATACAGTAACCAGTGGCTATTTTTAGCTCCGATCGCTGTATAAATGTCAATGGTCCCAAAATGGTGTCAAAAGTGTCCGATCTGTCTGCCGCAATGCTGCAGTCCTGATAAAAATTGCAGATCGCCACCATTACTAGTAAAAAAATAAAATGATAAAAGCTACATAAATCTATCCCCTATTTTGTAGGCGCTATAACATTTGGGTACGATGTCGCACAATTGTCAGTTAAAGTGACGCAGTGCCGTATTGCAAAAAATGGCCTGGTCAGGAAGGGGGTAAATCCTTCTGGGGCTAAAGTGGTTAAGTATCATAATATAAGAGAAATTGAGGATTTTTTTTGATGATTGTACCATTCACAAAATGGAAAATAAAAATAGGAGCAGTGTGAACAGCAAGTTTGTTGAAGATTTTGGGTATCATTCAACTCCAGTTTGTGAATGTTGAACACAGATCCAAATGGTAGTGTTGATTGCCACTTTAACCACTTAAGCCCTGGACCATTTGGCTGGCCAAAGACCAGAGCACTTTTTGCGATTGGGTCGCTTTAACTGACAATTGCGCGGTCATGCGACGTGGCTCCCAAACAAAATTGATGTCCTTTTTTTCCCCACAAATAGAGCTTTCTTTTGGTGGTATTTGATCACTTCTGCGGTTTTTATTTTTTGCGCTATAAACAAAGAGTGACAATTTTGAAATAAAAGCAATATTTTTTACTTTTTGCTATAAATATCCCCAAAAAATATGTAAGAACATTATTTTTTTCCTCAGTTTAGGCCGATACGTATTCTTCTACATATTTTTGGTAAAAAAAACGCAATAAGCGTTTGGTTTGTGTAAAAGTTATAGGGGATAGTTTTATGGCATTTTTATTAATAATTTTTTTTTTTTTTTTACTAGTAATGGCGGCGATCAGCGATTTTTATTGTGACTGCGACATTATGGAGGACTGATCGGACACTTTTGGGGCCATTCACATTTATACAGCGATCAGTGTGATTAACTACTTCCCACCCAGCCACTGCACATAAACGGCCGGGTGGGAGCTCCCTCCTTCTGACTGGACGTTCCCGAACGTCCTTCAGAAGGAGTGGGATCATGCGGGCGCGCGATCCCGATGCGCGTGTCACTCGGACACGCCGCATCTCGGAGTGGCAGGAAGGCAATGTGATTTGCCCTCCTGATCCGCACGATGGCTGTGTGTAATCGCAGCCATCATATGCTAAACAAGGGGGAGGGGTGGCAGTTGACAGGAGATCGCACCGCCACGTGCCCGCGCAGCGGCGCAATCCCGATCTGCCTGTGCCCCCCAGAGACAGCACAACACAGGATGGCCCTGTGATTGGCCCTCCTGATCACATGACGACTGTGTCCAATCACAGTCGTCATGTAATGTAAATAGAGAGCGTTGTAACTGCTCTCATCTCTTCCTCTCCTCACACAGAGCCTGTCAGTGAAGAGAGATCTGTGCTGCAGCCGGGAGATCAGTGAGTTTTATAGCTGTTTGTCTGCTGTTTACCCACTGATCACCCAGCTAGTGTCCCCAAAACACAGTGTCCCCAAAACACAGTGTCCCCAAAACACAGTGTCCCCAAAACACAGTGTCCCCAAAACACAGTGTCCCCAAAACACAGTGTCCCCAAAACACAGTGTCCCCAAAACAGTGAAAACACCTGTCAGTGAACATCTGCCTGTCAACAGCGGGCACATCTGTCCACCAACAGCGGGCACATCTGCCCGCCAACATCAGGCACATCTGCCCGCCAACATCAGGCACATCTGCCCGCCAACATCAGGCACATCTGCCCGCCAACATCAGGCACATCTGCCCGCCAACATCAGGTACATCTGCCGCCTGCCATCTGACACATCTGCCCGCCAACATGACAAAAAGGTCTTACAGCGCAGAGGGGCTCTCCAAATACTCCAGAGTATGTCGGACGAGAGTAGCGGGGAATTCTCTCCGTCAGACTCGGATAGCGACTATGAGCCAGTGGAAAGCAGTGGCTCCGAGTTGGAAACAGAGGAAGATAGAATCCTAACAAGGAGAATCAGGAGAAATGAGCAGGAGGAGACATTCACCAGCAGCGCAGCACTCCAGGGCATCCACCAGCAGGCATCCACCAGCAGCGCAGCACTCCAGGATGATATGCAGACATCCACCAGCAGCCCAGCACTCCAGGATGATATGCAGGCATCCACCAGTAGCGCAGCACTCCAGGGCATCCACCAGCAGGCATCCACCAGCAGCGCAGCACTCCGGGATAGGCAGGCATCCACCAGCAGTTCTGCAACCTTCCTAGAAGATTGGCCAGATGCTACCAATGGATCCCATTAACGAGGCAGTGCCCATACTAGCCTCACAGATGTTCTACTGTATCCAACATGGCTGCCCGATACATCAGTAGAACCTGTAATACCCCTTTTTACCGCCCAGCCAGGCCCTCAGATGCAGACGGAAAATGTAACCCCACTTTATTATTTTCATTTATTTTTTACCAATGATCTCCTAACCTACATTGTGGAGCAATGTAATCTATATGCCAGCCAACATATAGCCAACAATCCAAGTTCCTCATATGCCCGTCCTTTTGTTTGGAAACCCCTCACCGTGGAAGAATTTAAAGTTTTCCTTGGCCTAACCCTCAACATGGGGCTGACAAAAAAATGAACTCCATTCCTACTGGTCTACCCAACCTATCCACCACATGCCGAGTCTATTCGTCATTGATGCCCAGAACCCGTTATGAGATGATCATGAGATTTTTACACTTCAATAACAATGCCCAATGCCTCCCTCGAAATCATCCCAGTTACGATAAATTATTCAAAATTCGGCCCCTAATCAATTTTTTTTGCGCCAGCTTCAAGGAGATGTTTACCCCTGATAGAAATATGTGTGGATGAATCCCTGGTGCACTTCACCGGAAGACTGGGAATAAAACAATACCTCCCCAGTAAAAGAGCCAGATGTGGGGTAACATTTTATAAGGCTTGTGACAGGGCCACGGGTTACACATATGATTTTATCATTTTATGAGGGAAAAGACGGACAGCTAAACCCCCCCTGGATGCCCTACCTACATGGGAACAAGTGGCAAAATTGTCTGGCAACTGATCCAACCATTACTTGGGAAAGGTTACCACCTATATGTGGACAATTTCTACACTGGTCTCCCACTTTTCCGCCATTTGTACCTAAAGAACACTGTGGCCTGTGGGACAGCACGGACCAACCGCAAAGGCTTCCCACAAAGATTGGTCACCAAGAAATTGAAGCAGGGTGAAATGGCCAGTATGCGGACTGAAGAAGTACTAGCGGTGAAGTGGAGAGATAAAAAGATGTCTACATCCTTTCAACAATACATGAAGACACCTTGGTGGAACTTCAGAGAAGAGGAGGCCCCATACAGAAGCCAAAATGTGTGCATGAGTACAACCTATACATGGGGGGGGGTGGATATGAACGACCAGATGATGCAGCCCTACTTGGCCACCAGGAGATCACTATTTTGGTACTAGAAAGTCGCCATTTATTTGATGCAACTTGCCCTATTTAATTCATATATCATTTTTTCTAAGTGCACCCAAAGTTCCCTACCCTATCTAAAATTCCAAGAAGACGTTGTCGTTAGCCAGACTCCATGAAAGGCACTTTCCCGAAATCCTCCCTCTTACCCAAACAGGTCGCAAACCCCCCAAAAAATGTTGTGTATGTGCAAGTAGAGGAATTCGCCGTGACACCCGATACTACTGTCCCCGATGTCCCTCCCAGCCAGGCCTCTGTATTGGAACGTGCTATCGGAGCTATTATACTTCACTACACTATTAGTACAGTGAAGATGATTTTTTTTCCACTATCTGCCATTTCTGTGAATGACCCGGACTGTTAACGACTATGCTTCTGCCAAACATCTTTCTGCCTTCAACGTGAATTGATCCGGACTGTTAAATGACCATGCTTTTTGCCTGCCTCCTGAACTGATCATTTGCCCTGCCACTGTACAGCACAGGGGTCTCACATATGTGAGGGGCTCCAGAAAAGGTTTTCCGAGTGGAGAAAACATTTTTCTCCGGGTTTTTAGTTTTCTCGGATTAGGGTCTGGAGACTCGGAGGCTTTGTAGAGATTTCGGTGGGAAGAAGCCTCTACCCCTGTCCTCAGGTCTTACCTGACCAAGGCCCAATGTACAAAGTGCCACCTGAACTGGCCATGCCTCTGCCTGCCACCTGAACTGGCCATGCCTCTGCCTGCCACCTGAACTGGCCATGCCTCTGCCTGCCACCTGAACTGCCTGCTAAACCTTGGACTGTACTGAACCATGTTCATACTTTTCCATATCTGTCTGCTGCCTGGACAATTCCTGGACATTTCCTTTGGCTGTCTGGACAAATGCTTTGGCTGCTCTGGAACGGTATTCCTGCCTGCTAAAACCACAGGTGAGCTTTTTTTTTTTTACCTTTTGCTCAGCAGAATGTATTTTGGGGTGTAATTCTTGGTGTGTACATGCTATGTATTAGAAGCCTGGAGGTGCTACTTGCATGTTGGGCCTCTGTATGTGGCCAGGTAGTGGAAAAGTCTCACACATGGGGTATCGCCATACTCAGGACGAATAGCAGAATGTATTTTGGGGTGTCATTTTGGCTATGTACATGCTATATGTTAGAAAGATCTTCTAAATTGACAACTTTGTGAGAAAAAAATAGGTTTTCATTTTCTTTCCACATTTTCCAAAAACTTGTGGAAAGAAATGACATGTTCAAAAGACTCAGTATGCCTCATAGAATATACATTGGGTTGTTTTCTTTCCAAAATGGTGTCATTTTGTGGGTAATTCCATTGTCCTGGTGCTCCAGGGCCTTCAAAAATGTGATAGGTACTCAGGAAATGAAATGTGTAATTTATGCCTTTAGAACGCCTGATGGTGCTATATGGATGTTGGGCCTCTGTATGTGGCCAGGCTGTGGAAAAGTCTCACACATGGGGTATCGCCATACTCAGGACGAATAGCAGAATGTATTTTGGGGTGTAATCGCAATTATGCCTGCACCGTATGTGAGAAATAACTTGTAAATATGACAATTTAGTGAAGAAAAAAAAAATCTATATTTCTTAATTTTCCAAAGCATTGTGGGGAAAAAATTTCAACTTCAAAAAATTCACTATGCCTCTTACTAAATACCTCAGACTGTCTTCTTTCCAAAAAGGGGTTATTTGGGGGGTTATTGTACTGTCCTGACATTTTAGGGCCTCAAGAAATGAGATCAGTGCATTAGGCCATCAGTGCATTAGGATTGATACATTTTCAATAATTGCGTAGCATGGCTTGTAGACTCTAACTTTCACACAAACCAATGATCATACAATTATCAGGATTTTTTTTACCAAAGACGTGTGGTAGAATACATTTTTGCCTAAATTTTCGACAACATTTAATTTTTTTTGGTTTCTTTTAAAAGAGAAAGTAGAACGTTTTGTTTTTTTTTTCAAAATATTCGCTCTTTTTTCGCTTATCACAAAAAATAAAAAATGAAGTGGTGAATAAATACCACCAAAAGAAAGCTCTATTTGTGTGAACAAAATTATAAAAATTTCATTTGGGTACAGTGTAGCATGACTGAGTAATTGTCATTCAAAGGGAGAGAGCACTGAAAGTTGAAAATTGGTCTGGGAAGGAAGGGGTTAAAAATGCATTGCTTACTGTGTAAATGTGACTGGCAGTGAAGGGGTTAACCACTAGGTGGCACTGTAGGGGTTAAGTGTGTCCTAGGGAGTGATTCTAACTAGGGGTGAGGGGCTATGTGTGACACGATCACCGCTCCCGATTACAAGGAGTGGTGATCAGTGTCACTAGGCAGAATGGATAAATGCTTGTTTACATTGGCATTTCCCCGTTCTTCCCCTCCGTGAGACTATCGCGGGTATCCCCACGGACATCGAGTCTGCGGGACCCACGATCACACTCACGGAGCTGCGGGCGCGCACGCGCAAGCAAGCCGTCTCTTAAAGGGCAAAGGTACGTTAATCTGCCTGTACGTGCCCTTCTGCCGCAGTATATCTGCTTGAGGCGGTCGGGAAGCCGTTAAAGTGATGTAAACCCGATTCATGAAATTTGAGCTGGGCACATATATCTGCAGTGTGGTGTTGTGTTTTTTTTTTTTTTTTATCTCTCTTCAAAGCAATATGTCCCCTAGCTTTGTCCTGCTCCATTTTGCTGTTATCAGCCTGTTGACTTTTGACAAGCTCTCCGATATGGAACCTGAAGTGTGTGTTGGGGGAGGTTGCTATAAATAGATTAGCACACAGCTAAACTATTCACAGGCAACCTCTGCATGTGTGGGGAGGGTGTGTGTACCTTTCCCCCAATCAGCTGTCTGTGTCTAGCAATAATCCACAACTACAGGGCAAGAATTGGGAAGAGAAAATTCTAACAGGTTGTGCACTTTCTAAATCGTATATAAAGGTGAAGACAGAAGATATACATGTAAAACTTATGTAGGGAGATCTTTTTCATCTCTGTGTATCATCTGAGGCTGTTCACTTCACTGGGTATATGTGAGGGTTCACATCCGCTTTAAGCAAGCTGCTAGCAGGCTACAGCTGGCTTTCAACCAGCTCAAGAAGTGCTGAAGCCTGCTAGCAGCTTGCTTAAAGGGGCAATCAACACTCCTATGAGGATCTGTGTTCAGTGTTTACAAACTGGAGCTGAATGGTAATTTTAAAAGCTTCAACAAAGCTTGCTGAAAGCTCTGCAAATACAATGCTAAAGCTTGCAGTTCACACTGCTTATACCAGCTGAAAAGCTGGGAGGCTGATGGTAGATGTAGTTCATCAATTCACCGAACTCTATGAATGAATGGCGCAGTGGTGTGGGTGGAGCCCTGAGCAGCTACGCTGTCTTTAAATTCTGACCACTCATGTGGGGAGAAGATCCCCAGCCTGCTGTCACGGGGGGGGGGAGTCAGGAGCTGGAGCATGTTACATGTTCCAAACTAAATACAGGTGGAACATGTAACCTGTTCCAAAGATGAATTTATCCTTAAACTGAAAATGACTAACTAGATTTGTTGTTTTGGACAGATCATGTCCAATTCAAATATGGAATTTGGTTTTAAATCTAGGATATGTTGGAATTATGCAATTTCTCTCTTACGTTCATTTAAGAACACCGCTGCTTTTTTATCCATGAGCAAACAGGGTTTTATAGCCCTACATAGAGGAGTAGGACACTTGGCAGAAAAAACTCAGCACACTTATGGGCAGTCCTTTCTGGGTATAAAACCCCCTTAAAAGCTTTATGCCTCCAGTCATTCTGCCTAGTGTCAGAAGTGTGGACTTTTTTATTTTTCTGGGACTTGTGGTCCTAATAGCTTTATTTTTTTCCTTTTTCTTGTTCCTATGTTTTTTTCCTGTGGAGATCTTTTATCAACAGTCAGCCTGGGCGAAGGGCTGGATAATCTAGATCCAGTGGGCACCCCAGCCTGACCAGCAAGTGCATGCAGACCGCTAGCTCCGCACTGTCGGACGCAGCTATGCTCCATCCTGGACTGGGGCGGCCAAGTTAAGCAAGTTAAACGTCTCGCGAGGACACATGACCAGCTGCTTATAGTCTGTCAGTGTTACCCCTGGCCGACGGCCCCCCACTTCAGTGGAGAAGAGGATCTGTCATGGGAGCTTTACCCGCATGCTCCAGTAAGTAGAATTGCCCCCATCCCCTCCTTCCCTGGGCGTGGATACTCCCTGGAGTGGTCGATCCTGTGGGGTCTCCTCCTCCCCTACCTCCCGTTAACTTCGTGGCAGCTTACCAGGTCCTGTATGTTGGAGCTTGCTAACTGTCATACGGGTGCATCTTCTGGCTGGTGCTCATGCTACAGTTACTTCTGGGAGTTTCTGGGCCCCATTGCCCCGGTGTTCCTGTGCGGTCCTGCCATTCAATACCACACAATACCTGTACTGTAATCCCTATTCACCCCTCCAAAAAAAGTACCCAGTACGTCATTTGACTTCAAGTGGTTGTCCAGCTGCAGGCATCATCCGATACTGTATTTCAGAGCTGACGGTCAACTCTTTTGTAAGGGCAATTGGAGTAGCTCTAGCAGCTCGATTGCTATTACAAGCAGCGGGATGGGACAACCTCCCTCCACACGCCACCTTCCACAGCTCTCGGGCTCTTCCGGGAGACCCGAGATTGATTTTGATCGGGTCTCCGCTATGGTAACATGGAAGCAATGATGTCACTTCCGGTTTACCCGGATGTCAACTGTGCCATTTTTTGAAAGTCAAAAGTATTCAAAAATTACGATCTTGGTGTTTTTAAATGCTTTCAAGGGCAGAGGGAGGGATTTGGGGTCTTTTAGACCACAGATCCCTCCATAAAGTATACCTGTCACATGCCTATTGCTGTCACAAGTGATGTTTACATTCCTTGTGACGGCAATAAAAGTGATTACATTTTTTTTTTTTTAAAAGCAAAGTGTAAAGGCGAATTGCCTGCACATGTGAGGTATTGCTGTGAACGTCAGATCATTGGCAGTAATTTGCCTGGTCTCCCAGATTAAATAATAATTTAAAACCGATATATCAACACTATAAGAAGTATATACAAAAAAAAAAAAATATCTACAAACTCAATAAGCATAAACTGCATGTAAGTTCAGTGATAAACACATACAGTATATTACAAACCTACCAAAATGTCCTTGTGCACCAACACTCAGTGTATAAATAAACTGTATATGGACGTCTGAAACAGGTCTTCAGTAAATGTATCCATCACATGCCATGTATTTTCCACTTCCTCATTTCTTCACCTCCGTGCACCACATCGACAAATACAGGGCGATCACTAGATTTAAATGACCTATTTAGGTCTTAAAATGTCTGTTGGTAATGGGGTTGCAAGGCCTCTGACTCTTCCCTCTCCAGTAAGTCTCCACTGTCCAGCCCACCCCTTAGCATAAGGAATATAAAGAGACCGTTGCCATTGTGCAGCAAAAGAAAAACATTGTTAATCTAACACACACATTTGACCAGCAAAGAACAAACTCTGGTACAGTAAGAGAATAGCATTTCCGGGTTCCCTACACCGTCTGATGTCATGTCAGCTGTCAATGCCTCCCATGGCCGAGCCCAGGGAACAAAAACTCCTGAACTTAATACATGTGCAAAAACTCTTGTGAAACAGCTGTTAAACACCTGGGAAAAAAACTTCAAAAATTCACTTCAAAATCACCAGTCAACTCTGCAGTCGCCGGTCCCACAATCGCTGTGGACCCAGATGATATCTCCCCTGAATCATCAGATGAGGAGGATGGGTCCTCTGCCTCTGTCACTGCACAGGAAAAAGCCATCGCTGTCATTGATTCTGTGCGGGAGATGCTGAAGATGGATCCTGTGGGAGTGTCTGATGTGGTACCTGTCCCTTTTGGTACGCACAAACCAGCTCGAGCCTTACCCTGACTATTTTTACAAATTTGTCTAAAGAATAGGGTCGCCCGAAGTGTCCGTTTTGTTCTCTCTAAGCGCTTTGTGGTCCGTTACCCCTATGAGGAGACCCTCCTGAAGAAATGGACGATGGTGGACCCTCCTATATCCCAGCTGAACAAGGCTACAGTGATACCAATGGAAGAATCTCCCTTATTTAAGGACCCTGTGGATTGCAGAGCGGAGGCAGTGGCCCGGTCCATGTTCACCATCGCCGGATCTTCACTCCGACCTGGCCACGGCCCTGGTCTCCCAGACGCTGACAGAATTGGCCAAGGTTCTCCGTCAAGCCTCAACCTCTAGCCAGATGCCTCAAGCGTATTTGGAGCTGGCGGACCAGTTGGTCCATGGACTAAAGTTCATTTGTGACGCGTTCCTTGCTGCAGCCCCACTCTTCAAACTTTCCATTTCGGCAGTAGTGCTGCGGCTTGTCCTGTGGCTCAAGTGTTGGTCGGCTGACAGACCACCAGAAAGGCTTTGGCAGACTTGCCCTTCCAGAGAGACGGCTGTTCAGGGCTACGCTGCACGATATGATCAAGAAACTTACAGGTGGCAAGAGTACCTTTCTGCCTCGGTCCAAAAAGGGAAAAGAACCACGTAGGACAGGATCGACCTTAAAAGCTCATAAGCTGATTTTTTTTTTTTTATTCCCCTGGGTCTGCGACAATCATTCTTTCAGGCTACAAAGTAGAATTTGCCGTTCAATAATTCATGCATCTGTTTTAATTTGATTATTTTTTGAACTAGTGTCCCTTTCTGTCTTTTTTTTTTCAGAGCAATGTATGCTTTCCTTTGTACCTTATTCCCCTGAGGAAGCCAATGTTTTGGCGAAACTAGTAGGGAAAGTGACCCACCATTTTCTGGTCACTACTACAGTGGCTTAGAAAGGCCTATTTGCTCCTCCACATTTTTTGTTTTTGTATATGTATTTCATATGTTGCATTATGAATGTTTTTAACAAAGTTTGTAAGAAAAATGTTTTACTTTCTATATAATTAATTGTATTATTTTGTTACTGGCACCGCTATAATCCCTCCACCATTGCTCCATCCTCATAGAATTTCATTCCTTTCCGCTGGACAGGTTTTTTTCCCTCCAATCTGCATCTCTCGCTGACCCGTCTGCAGGCTCTGTACAGGGCTGTGCTGGACCAGATCCTTCAAGACGTGATTGTTCGCGTGCCCCAGTCGGAGAGGTTCAGGGGGTTTTACGCCAACCTGTTCACTGTTCCCAAGACAGACGGAGTTTGCCCGATCCTGGACCTCAAGGACCTAAATGCCTTTTGTGCAGGTTCACAAGTTCAAAATGGAGTCCATTTGCTCGGTGGTGGCCTCCCTTCACCAGGTGGACTTTCTGGCATCTATAGATGTTAAGGGAGCTTACCTGCACGTTTCCTGCGCTTTGCTATTGGGGATGCGCATTACTAATTTGTAGTGCTACTTTCAGCCAGGCCTTCGCTCCCTGGGTATTCACAAAGGTCCCGGTCCTGGCCTTGCTGACACTACGAGGGATCGCTGTGCTCAGCTATCTGGACGACTTGCTCCTGCATGCGGAGACCCGCTTGTCCCTGTGGGTCAGTGTGGAGATCACCATGCGTTCCCTACCGGACTTCGGGTGGATCCCAAACCTTAGGAAGTCCGATTTTGATCCCATTCAAGCGCTTATAGTACCTAGGACTGATTCTCGATTCAGAGCAGGCCAAGGTGTTCCATCGACAAGTGAAACAAAGTGTAGCGCTACAAAAAATGAAATACAAATGATAAATACACAAAATATAAAAAATAAATATACTTTGGTGTCTAAATTGAAATTAAACGTCCATCGATGTGCTAGTAGTTTACAATCCATATATAAATAGGGCCATCATGGTCACAAACTGTGAAAAAATGAAAATGCCGTCACCAAAGTAGGGGCCTGCCAGACAGTTCACGCCCAAAATGACATAAGCTAAAAATGGGTCAAACTGGCTTCTAATTGTCCACCAATCATATACAGGAAATCTTGATGGCCAGCAGGAGAAAAAGATCTGGAAAACCTTCACCAAAGTGTCCTGTATGTAAACGTGAAATTCCCACAGCCAAAATGATTGGAGGCTTACCGGAGGGTTTGAACCCAAAACAGCATACACCGTATGGGTCAAACCGACTTGCATTGCCCACCGGCAATAGAGGGAAGATCTTGGCAACCTGGAGGCAATGGAGTCCCAGGAGACTTCATGGAAGTATCTTCTCCACACGAATAATTAATCATCCCAGAACATGGCCCATATAGAATAAAAAAGGGGCCACGTAGTGTAATTCTGTAAATACAATAATTTTTAATAAAAGAAATACACTTCCATTTAAGTAGATTAAAAAGCGCTTGTGCATAAAATAAAGGCGGCAGTGGAGTCCTCCCGACGCGTTTCGTCTAACAAGACTGTGTATTGTGTATTTATCATTTGTATTTCATTTTTTTGTAGCGCTACACTTTGTTTCACTTGTCATTTTTAACAAAAATTCTATTTGTCGTGTTGGCTGCTTGCACTTTAGAGTAAGCGCAAATTTATCACTGTTTTGTATAGCAAGGTGTTCCATCGGACAAATTACAGAAACTGGTCAGCAGTGCGGCAGCTTTTGGCTTGCAAGGTCTCCAGCCTTACGGAACGGAAAGTCCTTCCTTCCCCTTCAGTGGACTGTGGTCACAACGGATGCCAGCCTGTCGGGCTGGGGAGAAGTCTTAAGAGCTCAGGGTCAGTGGAGGCTTGGCTCTTTATCAATGTTCTGGAGCTTCGAGAGATCCGGTTGTCTCTGACTCATTGAATGGAACTCCTTCAAGGTCCTACCGACCCGGATACAGTTGAACAACCCCACCGCGGTGGCGTATGTCAATCATCGGGGGGCACAAGAAGTGCAGCAGCGGCGCTGGAGGCATTTCACATCCTGAGTTGGGCGGAAAGGTTTGTTTCGATCCTGTCCGCGACGCACATTTTCTGGGGGTCGATAACTGGCAAACAGATTATCTCAGCTGTCAGTCACCGGATCAGGGGCGAGTGGTCCCTGCACCAGGAGGTGTTCCATCAGCTCTACCTTCGCTGGGGGATGCCAGACGTGGATCTTCTGTCGTCCCGTCCCAACCGAAAGGTTCCATGATTCATTAAAAGATTGCTGGATCCCGTGGAGGACGCAATGGATGCGTTAGTGGTACCGTAGCATCAGTACAATCTCATCTATGCTTTCCTGCTCTTCCGATTTGATTACTCATCTGTTAAGCAGGATAGAGCCTGAAAGGATCCCAGTAATCTTGGTGGCTCCGGACTGGCCTCGCCACCCGTGGTACACAGACATGGTGCGGTTAGTGATGGCTGCTCCCTGGCGGCTACCTCTTTGAGAGGACCTTCTATTTCAAGGGCCAGTGTTCCACCCTGCTTTATCATCACTGGCTTTAACCGCTATTGAAAGCCACGTTCTAAAGGACATGGGTTGTCTGGTGATCCAGACTATGCTAAAGACTCGTAAGTCTACCTCCCGGAAGATTTATCATCGAACCTGGAGAGCTTATATTAGTTGGTGCGAAGCTTAGGGGTTCCATCCTCACTCTCTCAGTGGCTCGGGTGTTGGCCATCCTTTTGAGGTGTTGATCAGAAGCTTGCGTGGAGCACCATCAAGGGTCAAGTCTCCACTCTGGCTGTATTCTTTCAGCGTCCCTTGGACACGCATTCTTTTGTTCGCACTTTTATTTAGGGGGTTCGCCATGTGGTGTCCCCTGTGCGGTCCCCGTTGCCACCATGGGACTTGAATTTGGTGCGGTCTGTTCTTCTGCCTCCCTTTTGAGAGCATCCAGGGTAGTCCCTTGCTTGTGCTTTCTCAGAAGGTTGCTTTCCAAGTAGCTGTCACTTCGGCTCGGAGGGTGTTGGAGTTGGCGGCTTTGTCCTGTAAGCCGCCTTATCTGGGTCTGGACAAGGTGGTTCTTCAGCCTCCCCCCTCCTTCCTGCCGAAGGTTTTTTCGGATTTCCACTTAAATGAAGACCTTGTCCTGCCTTCTCTGTGTCTTTGGCTGTCGTACTCTGAGGTGGCTCTGCATTTCCTGGACGTGGTTCGCACGATTCGTGTACCTTTCTGAGACTGCTGCTTTTCGGAGGTCCGATTCTCTTCTCTTTTGTGCTCACGGATGGTCCAAAGAAAGGCTTGGCGGCCCCTTTTGCCACCCTTTCTAATTGGAGTCGGCAAGCGATTGTCCAAGCTTATGCCATTAAGGATCGGGAACCTCATTCCCCTGTTACGGCGCACTCCACCAGGGTGATTAGCTCCTCCTAGGCATTCTGACATCAGGCATCTGTTTCTTCAGGTTTGCAAAGTGGTGACCTGGTCGTCAACGTTTACGAAGTTCTATAAAATTGATGTACTGGAATCTTTCAGTGCTAGTTTTGGCTGCAAAGTTTTGCAGGCGGCGGTTTAGGATACCTGGGCAACTTTTGGTGTGGTTTGGAGTGTTGGCATGTTGCCCTGAGGTTTTCCTCCATTGATTTGCCCTCCCCTCATTATGGCACTGCTTTCGGGACATCCCTGTTTGGTCGTGGATAAAGAAGAAGCAGCTGTGTCTGTCAATGAACTCAGAGTAAGGGATTTTACGGTGAGTAAAAAAAATTCAGTTTTTCCCTGGTGGTGTTAATCTAATCTCATTGGATTGGGTACAATTCAAAGATCGAAGGCACATTTGAAAAAAGGCAAGTTTTGCATGTTACCACAGCTAAAGGAAAGAGGGCAGTGATGAAATAAAAAATCAAGATGAAAGATTAATTGCAAGAAAAACACCAATACAGACCTGTTTACAGGTGTGGAAATACGGGGCATTTTAGGAAACGGTGATCACAGGTCAATTGGCTTCAGTATAAATCGCACAAATAGGAAACATAAGGGTAATACAAAGACACTGAATTTCAAAAGAGCCAACTTTCCTAAACTACGAATCTTGTTAGAAGGCATGAATTGGGATAAAATCTTATGCCGCGTACACACGATCGGACATTCCGACAACAAAACGCGTGGATTTTTTTCCGAAGGATGTTAGCTCAAACTTGTCTTGCATACACACGGTCACACAAATGTTGTTGGAAATTCCGAACGTGAGAACGCGGTGACGTACAAGACGTACAACAAGCCGAGAAAAAGGAAGTTCAATAGCCAGTGTGGCTCCTTCTGCTTGATTCCGAGCATGCGTGAGCTTTTGTGCGGTGGACTTGTGTACACACGATAGGACTTTCCGACAACAAGTGAAGGTGGAAAATTTGAGAACCTGCTCTCAAACATTTGTGGCTGGAAATTCTGACAGCAAATGTTTAATGGAGCATACACACGGTCGGACTTTCTGACAACAAGCTCACATCGAACATTTCCTGTCGGAAAGTCCGACCGTGTGTACGCGGCATTAGGAACAAAGAACACAGTTGAGATGGGTTTGCTTTTTAAAAGCATATTAAAAAAGGGCATTAGCCAATGCATCCCATTGGGTAATAAACTTAAAAGAACGAACAAAAGTCCTGGCTGGCTTAACTCCAATGTAAAAATGCATATAAAAGCAAAGGAGAAGACCTTCAAAAAAGACAAGGTTGAGGGATCATCGTCAGCATTCAGACTTTATAAAGAATGCAACAAGAAATGTAAGGGTGCAGTTAGGGAGGCTAAGATAGAACACGAAAAACACATAGTGGAGGAGAGCAAAAAAAATCCCAAGAAATTCTTTAAGTATGTAAACAGTAAAAAAGGGATGACACCATATTGGCCCCATAAAGAATGAGGAAGGACATCTGGTTACAAAGGATGGGGAGATGGCGAAGTTATTGAATTTTTCTCCTCAGTCTTCACGAGGGAATCGGGGGGGGGGGGCTTCAGTAACCAAAAACTGCAGTGTTTATCCTTATGACACATCACAGGAAGCACTGCCATGGTTACCAGAGGACAGAATTAAAATTGGACTTGGGAAACTTAACATTAACATCACCAGATGGCTTGCATCCGAGGGTACTTGGGGGAACTCAGTCAAGTGTTTGCCAGACCATTGTTCCTAATTTTTACTGACAGTCTACTGACTGGAATGGTACCAGGTGATTGGAGAAAAGCCAATGTAGCACCAATATTTAAAAAAGGCCCAAAATACATCCCTGGGGATTAGACCAGTTAGCCTAACATCAATAGTATATAGAAAATAAAACTCTGCGCCAAAAGAAATTAATAGTAAAAAAATATATAGAAAAAAATTGAGATTAGTGATGAGCTGCTCCCCTTGTTGAGCAAAATAAATCGTCAGTAGATTTGTTAATGGATAGGGGGCGCTAGTGATTAGCAGTAAAAAAAACAGTGAAACAATCGAGTATCAATGTGGAAAACTTGTCACAAACATAAAAACATAAGTTGTGCCAAAAATAGGTGAAAAATAATAACACACCTTATTGGAAACAAACAATAATGATGTTCAAGTCCCAATAACTGGATGAGCACAAAACGGCAGTGATGAAATGGTGATCTTGCGAAATAAGTAGATTCCTCTAGATAGAAAGAAAATCCTTCACCAAGAATTTAAATGCACCTCACAGTGGTGGATGGATATCTGCTTACCAGATATCAATGACTCCTTTAGTTAAAGAGTCATTAGTGCTTGTGCAGGACTGGCTAGATGCTGGATGACAATAAACTGAGAACCTTCATGCCCCGGTAATTCAGACATGGGATGTATGAAAAACAATAGAATCTTCCATAGTGTAATACAGTTCATTAAAAATCTTAAAAACAGAAGGTAAAGCCAAATGGCCGCTTACATGAATAGGTGCCCACCCGGCACTGGGGCTGCTCACTCATCTTGACTATGGATCTCAGCATGGACGCCTTCACACCACCTCGATGGTCGGTGTGCATTCCATCCGGCAAGAGCAACAACCAGGAATACCGGACGTTGGGGGAGATCACGTGAACAGGTACCGCTCCGACGTACGTTTTGTATGAACGTCTTCCCTTATTTTTGGCACAACTTATGTTTTTATGTTTGACAAGTTTTCCACATTGATACTCGATTGTTTCACTTTTTTTTTTTAACTGCTAAGCACTAGCGCCCCCTATCCATTAACAGAACATCAATAGTATGCAAGCTCTTGGAGGGGATAAGGGACTAATATACAAGATTTTAGTAACGAGAACGGTATCATTAGCAGTAATCGGCATGGATTCATGAAGAATCGTTCTTGCCAAACCAATCTATTAACCTTCTATGAGGAGGTGAGTTGCCATCTAGATAAAGGAAAGCCCGTAGACGTGGTGTATCTGGATTTTGCAAAAGCATTTGACACAGTTCCCCATAAATGTTTACTGTACAAAATAAGTTCCGTTGACATGGACCATAGGGTGAGTACATGGATTGAAAACTGGCTACAAGGGCAAGTTCAGAGGGTGCTGATAAATGGGGAGTACTCGGAATGGTCAGAGGTGGGTAGTGGGGGTCTCCCAAGGATCTGTGCTGGGAAATGAGGTTTAATGTAGAAAAATGTAAAATAATGCATTTGGGTGGCAAAAATATGAGTGCAATCTATACACTGGGGGAGAAACTCTGGGGGAATCTAGGGTGGAAAAGGACCTGGGGGTCCTAGTAGATGATAGGCTCAGCAATGGCATGCATTGCCAAGCTGCTGCTAACAAAGCAAACAGAATATTGGCATGCATTAAAAAGGGGATCAACTTCAGAGATAAAAAGATAATTATCCCGCTCTACGAGACTCTGGTCCGGCCGCACCTAGAGTATGCTGTCCAGTTCTGGGCACCATTTACCAGGAAGGATGTACTGGAAATGGAGCGAGTACAAAGAAGGGCAACTAAGCTAATAAAGGGTCTGGAGGATATTAGTTATGAGGAAAGGTTGCGAGCACTGAACTTATTCTCTCTGGAGAAGCAACGCTTGAGAGGGGATATGATTTAAATTTATAAATACCATACTGGTGACCCCACAATAGGGATAAAATGTGGAATTCCCATCCACAGGCAGTGGTCTCAGTGGGGAGCATCGATAGTTTTAAAAAACTATTAGATAAGCACCTGAACGACTGCAACATACAGGGATATACAATGTAATACTGACATATAATCACACATAGGTTGGACTTGTGTCTTTTTTTAACCTCACCTACTATGTAACTATGTAGATGGTCTCCATTCACACGTGTGCGTTTTTCTGCTTGTTTCCTTATGCCTTACAAAGCTCAACATGCAGAATCCCTTGCTTTCTAGTTGTAAATAAAGTGCAGCGCTAAAAATATCTAGCATGTACTCGATATATATAAATGTGAAAAAATTATGAAACTGAATACACATGTGAAAAAGTGAGTATAACAGCAAACAAATATGAGAAGCCGGCAGTGAAACCTGCTAAGATTAATCAAAGTGTCTGTAGTGAAATATGGAACAGCAAGAGGTGGAAGTCCATAAAATGTGGGGTAAAAGGGATGTCTTCTCCAATAAGAGGGTACCATTAACCGGGAGGTATATGAGCACTCAAATGGGAAGGCGACCACAGATACCAAGGCACACAGATCTTCTTGTACAAAGGTTTTTATTGAACATAAAGATCAACAAAAAGAATACAAAAAACAGTGGTGGACACACCGTGTAAACACGTCTACATTATAATTGCAGATATATAGCAAATATAACAGTACTAGACATAACAGATCCTACACCTTCCTGATATTCAGGAGGGGTTGCATTTGGTCTGCGGACCTTATGGATATGCTAGCCTATTAGACTTCAGCAAAGCGCATTTAAGTTTATAAAGCCTATTACAGATTGGGTTGACTTTGAATGTATAACATAATATGAAAGAGACCATAAGAAGCTGGGTAACACATTTTTATGTCCCTAAAGCGATCGCTCATCATGTGTCCAACCCAACAGAGGTTGGGCTGTAGATCAAAGGAGTCAAGGGGAAGAAAATAAGAAGAAAAGATGTAAGAGAGAGAAGGCCAAGAAAAGAGGAAAGAGAATGGTACAGAAGAGGAAAAAGGGGTGGAAGGTGGGGGAGGGGTCCCCGGGGTGGGGAGAGTGGAGGCATCTCAGAGTGAAAGCAGCGCAGAATCAAATCTAGAAGGGTGGACGTGAGACACCCAGGGTTGCCATGTCTGAAGGAATTTATCATGTGTGTCTGATAGCATAGCTGTCAATTTTTCATCAATCATAATATCATTTACACGATTTTTGACTGCTTCGAAGCTGAGAACTGGGGTTCTCCAAGCTTTTGCAATTTAGTTGCAGTAAAAATATGCAACGCCAATTGACGTTCTGGTCTTAGTAACTCTGTGATTGGTTTCCCTAGGAGGGCTTCATAGGGATCCCTCTTTATATTTGTATTGAAAAGGTTACGAAGAAGTGCATAAATTCTGATCCACAATCTGCATACCCTGGGGCATTTCCACCAGATATGTGCCATTGTTCCTTCCTGGGCACACCCACGGAAGCATAAGGGGGAGTAGGATGGAATAAAGCTTGCAAGTCTAGCTGGAGTGTAATACCACCAATTTAGTTTTTTTTTTAAGTTTTTTTTCTAGGAATAGTACATTCCTGGAGCATTTGGATAGAGTAGCAGTCATGACCTGCCAGTCCTCTGGGTCCAATTTTTTCCCCAACTCTGCCTCCCACTGGAGGTGATACGGTCTCGGGTGGTTTTTTGGAGCCTACTATGGCTGCATATATTAAAGAAATCAAACCCGAGGATTGAGGTCGTGTTCTGCATAAACTCTCGAAAGGGGTTAATGTATAGGGGGTTGGTTGAGATTTAATGAGTTGTAGAAAGTGTCGGATCTGCATGTAGCTGTAGTGTTCCCTAAGAGGGATGTCATGGGAGGATCGTAATGCCGCGAATGAGATAATCTTGGTAGGGGTAAACATGGAGTGGATATCTACAAATCCATTCTCGGACCACCACACGAATTGCATCGGGTTATCTCGACCAGGTGGAAATAGCGGGCAGTGAAAAAGGTGAAGTAGAGGGAGATGCGGGGAGATCAGGCTCGCTAAGTATTTAATCGAGTCCCACAACTTAAGTGAGTGAGCCAAACATGGGCCTATGTTGGCTGGGCGATGGGAGCCAAGGGAGAGAGGCCAGTGGTATCGGGTGGGAGTCCACCAGGTCAATGACGGCCCACAACGGCATCTGCTGTTTCTCATGGAGATGTGATAGCGGGGCGATAGCTGCCGCCGTGTAATAAGCTTGCAGATTGGGGACAGAGGCCACCATTGATCCTGCGGGCATACATCACCCGTTTATTGATTCTGGGTCTCGTGGAACCCCATATAAATTGCATAATTTTACGTTGGTGAATACGTATAATATGGGGCGGAACGTGGACCGGTAGTACCCTGAAATAGAGCAATTTTGGGAGATAGGTCATACGGATAGTTGCAATCCTTCCAAACCAGGACAACGGGAGAGCAGACCAAGAATTAAGCACAGCTGCCAATTTCCCAAAAAGCAAGGGAAAATTGGCCTTGTAGAGGCCTGAGTAACACACGGTGAGTTTAATCCCCAGATAGGGTAGAGAGGTCAACCATTGAAAGGAAAATGTAGATTTTAAGTGTTCTAGCTCGAGGGGCGCGAGGTTAATCGACATCGCTTTAGACTTAGAAGGATTGACAGCTAGGCCCGAAAACGAGGCAAAGGTATTTAAGAGGGACATTAGGTTAGGTAAGGTGATTCTAGGCTTAGTAATAGTGAGCAGAATATCATCCGCGAACAGGGACAGTTTGTGAGAGGAGCACGCAAGTTCTACCCCCTCTATATCTGGATGGGATCGGATAGCCTCAGCCAAGAGGTTCCAGTGCCAAAATGAACAGAAGCCGGGAGAGTGGGCAACCCTGCTGGGTCCCTCTTTTAATAGGAAAGGTAGGTGACTCAAATCCATAATATTTCACTTTAGCCTGGGGGGCGTCATAAATAGCTGAAACCCAGCTCATAAAGGACGCACCAAACCCATAGTGGTTTAGTACCTGTATAAGATAGGGCCAGGACAGGGTATCGAAGGCTTTAGTAATGTCTAGAGACAAAAACATTGTCTCCAGGGATCTATTGTGAACCATGTGTTGTATTTGTAGGAGACGCAGGAGAGCGTCGCCGGCCTGTCTCCTTGGGACAAAGCCCACCTGGTCTTTTTTTATTAGTCGTGGGAGAAAGGAGTTGAGGCGATTGGCCAAGATTTTTGTCAAGATTTTCATGTCTATCTTAATCAGAGAGATCGGTCTGAAGTTAGCCCAGGAAGAATGGACTTTGTCAGGCTTGGGGATCATTACTATATGGGCAGTTAATAGATTTGGTGTGAAAGAACGGCACACAGATCTTCAATGGAAATAAATGGATACCCTTACCAGAACCGTAGGACGCACATGCCGTATAGCAGTGCGTCAAATAGGCTTGGGGGGGATGGTCTCCCTTGATGTCCAACCGAATGATGTCCTATAGGCCACGGTCACTGGTGAGGGGCAGTTGTCACAGGCGGAATTTGAACCACTGTCACACACGTTCTCCGATTCCGGAACAGTACAGTGTGGCTTATTGTTTCCACATTTCTTTTTTAGAAGGCAAATCATTGATTATTTTATTTCTTCGAGCAGCAGAGCACAGCATCTGAACCTAATTGGTGTCAGCCTCTGGCAGCCCCTGTACAGCAAAACTCAAACTGGGAGAGGGAGAAGTAGCACAAGGTATAGAGGGGATTATTGTCTTTCTGTTATTTGTGCGTGGTCAACCATAGCTCTAAGGCTTTTTTTTTTCCTGGCATATTCAGGTCTTCTAGATTTTTAGACTTAAATGGGAGCACCTGTAAACACACATTTTGCATGTTTTTGCATATGTTTTTATGCCTGAAGAACTTCTTTCTTTCGACAGAACTGCTGCCATTCAATATCACACAATACCTGCACTGTAATCCCTATTCACCCCTCAAAAAAAACGTTCTTAACCACTTGACATTGACGTACTAGGTACGTGATTTGGCGGCAAGTGGTTGTCCAGCTGCAGGCATCACCCCGGTACTGTTTTTTCAGAGCTGGTGGTCGGCTCTCATGTAATGGCAATCAGAGCGGCTAACTAGCTGCTCGATTGTCATTACAAGCAGCAGGACTAGCCACTCCGGCTAGTCAGACACCCAAAGGCAAGATCGGCTTTGACTGAGTCTCTGCTATTGTAACACGGAAGCAATGGCATCACTAACATTTTACCCAGATGTCAACTGCCCCATTTTTAGTATTCAAAAATGCCGATCTTGGTGTTTTTAAATGCTTTCAAGGACAGAGGGGGGATTTTGGGTCTTTATAGACCACAGATCCCTCCATAAAGAGTACCTGTCATATGCCTGTTGCTGTCACAAGTGATGTTTACATTCCTTGTAAAAGCAATAAAAGTGATACTTTTTTTTTTTTTTTTAAAGCAACAGCCTAACAAAAAAAAAAAAAAATATTAAGAAAAATAAATTTAACCACTTCAGCCCCGGAAGATTTGGCTGCTCAATGACCTGGCCATTTTTTGCTATACGGCACTGCGTCGCTTTAACTGACAATTGCGCGGTCATGCGACACTGTACTCAAACAAAATTGACGTCCATTTTTTCCCACAAATGGCTTTCTTTTGGTGGTATTTGATAACCTCTGTGGTTTTTTTATTTTTTGCGCTATAAACAAGAGACAATTTTGAATAAAAAAACACTATCTCTTACTTTTTGCTATAATAAATATCCCACAAAAAAATTTTTTTGCTCAGTTTAGGCCGCTATGTATTCTCCATATTTTTGGTAAAAAAAAAATCGCGATAAACGTATATTGATTGGTTTGCACAAAAGTTATTGCGTCTACAAAATAGGGGATTTATGGCATTTTTATTATTTATTTTTTTTACTAGTAATGGTGGCGATCTGCAATCTAATTTTAATTTTTTAATTTTTTTTTATCGGGACTGCGATATTGCGGCGGACAAATTTGACCCTTTTGACACATTTTTGGACCATTGACAATTACACAGCGATTAGTGCTATAAAAATGCACTGATTACTGTATAAATGTCACTGGCAGGGAAGGGGTTAACACTAGGGGGCGATCAAGGGGTTAACTGTGTTCCCTCACTGTGTTCTAACTGTAGGGGGGATGGGACTGTCTAGGAGGAGAGAGAGAGATCGGTGTTCATACATAGTATGAACACACGATCTGTCTCCTCTCCCCTAAGAGAACTGGGGGTGTGTGTGTGTTTAGACACACACATTCCGGTTCTCGCTCTGTCATGAGCGATCCTGGTGGCCAAAAGGTGAAGCGACGTAAGGTAACATTGTTTCGCCCAGCCATGCCATTCTGCCACAGTAAAACTGCGGCAGCTGGTCGGAAACTAGTTAGAGTGCCCTGTCCCCCCCATGCTAGAGCGCAAAGGCGAATGGCCCACACGTGAGGTATTGCCGCAAACGTCAGATCATGGGCAGTAATTTGCCTGGTGTTTAAGTGGCTAAAGCTGCTGGATAAATCTCTATCCCCCAGATTAATAGTTTAAAACTGATATATCAACAATAGGGCTGTAGCTAACGATTATTTTCATAATCGATTAGTTGGCCGATTTTATTGTTTCGATTAATCGGATAATATCCTTAAAGCATGGTTTATAATTTAGTTAATATGAAAAGTATAAAAAAAGGCAATATATTCTTAAATATCTATATGCAGTGGTAAATTAAAATAACCAACTACCGTATATACTCGAGCATAAGTCGAATTTTTCAGCACATTTTTTTGTGCTGAAAGTGCCCCCCTCGACTTATACTCGAGTCAAGCACTTTTCTGCAGCAAAAAAATTCATTTTCCGAACCGATTTTGGGGCCCTGTATCTCAGGGCAACTTGGTGCTAGGAACCCCAAACCCAGTGGAACTGGTACCACAATATATCCAAAGCTGAAGTTCTTAGCACTAAGTGGCCCCGAGATACGGGGCCCCAAAATCGGTTCGGAAAATGTCATTCTCTGCTGCAGAAAAGTGCTTGACATTTACTGAACCGACTTTGGGGCCCCATATCTCAGGGCCACTTGGTGCTAGGAACCCCAAATTTGGTGTGCAAACCCAGTGGAACTGGTACCATAACATATCCAAAGCTGGGGTTCCTAGTGGCCCTGAGATACGGGGCCCCAAAACCTGTTCGGAAAATGTCATTCTCTGCTGCAGAAAAGTGCTTGACATTTTCTGAACTGATTTTTGGGGCCCTGTATCTCGGGGCCACTTAGTGCTAGAAACCCCAGCTTTGGACATTTTATGGTGCTAGTTCCACTGGGTTTGCACACCAAATTTGGGGTTCTTAGCACTAAGTGGCCCCGAGATACGGGGCCCCAAATTCGGTCAACTGTGTCCATCTGCAGCAATGTCATTTCGGGACCCTTTGGGTTCAGAGACCCCAAATTTTGGCTGCAGCTAGGGGGCATCTAGGAACCCCTAACTACCGAGTTTGAAGTTCAGGGAACCTATGGCTGCAAATGGGCACAGTGAGGCATGCAAATGGGCACAGTGATGCTGCAAATGGGCATTGTTGATCCTCTTTTCCACTTACAGTAGCTGTGCATTTCTCACCCTCGTCTTATACTCGGGTCAATAAGTTTTTCCCATTTTTTTTTTTTTGTGGTAAATTAGGGCCTCGACTTATACTCAGAAGGACTTATACTCGAGTATATACGGTAAATGGTTAGGGATCAAAATCTCTAATCCACTCTGAGAATAACAGATAGAAGAGATATACTGTATTTATCAGAGGGTGACTGGTAAATATCAGACTCTGATCAAATTTATTTATTTTTAAAAAAAAAGACTTTTGCCAATTTTCAGACAGAACTGTAACGCGTTATGTGCTGACCATACAAAAACAATGTCTTTCTTAAAAAAAATAAATGCCATTTTAAGAACGTTTGTTTGATTTTCTAATCATTAGTGGGGTTTGCTTTTGATCTGTTTCTACACTTTTTGCTGTGCTTTTTGCATTTTTGCACACACAACGGTTCGCGCCGACCTGCCGCAGTATAATGACGGCAGCTGGTCGGCAAGTGGTTAAAGTAATTTTTTTTTTAACAACAAACATGTTAAACTTACCTGTTCTGTGTAATGGTTTTGCACAGAGCAGCCTTGATTCTCCTCTTCTGGGGTCCCCCACAGACTCTTCTGGCTCCTCCTGCCTTCACAGTGCCCCAAAAGCAAGCTGCAGTGTGTAATATAGTGTGCCCCTATAGCAAGGTAAAAAAAAAAAAATGAGTCCTGACTTTAGAACCACTCACTTCCTGCCCAAGACTACATGTTCCGTGAGGCATTGCTCCTCACACATTCACATGTTCTCAGGCACTTCCTGACATGTATGGATGGTGTACTGAGCTGTATGTGTGCTGCACTGTATTTCCTGATATGTAAACAAATAATGCATTCTGTATGCAGGCCAACTAATCGGCTGGCCGATTAATCGATTATGAAAATAGTTCACAAATATTTTCATAATCAATTAGTTTTCGATTAATCGACTAGTTGTTTCGGCTCTAATCAACACTATAAGTAGTATATAGCACACAAATATAAAATCTACCACATCAATAAGAATATAGTACATAGAAGTTCAGTCATAAACACATACAGTATATTACGTGTGAAAAATGTCCTCATGCACCAACACTCAGTGTATAAATAAACTGTATATGGCCGTTCATGAACAGTTCTTCAGTGAATGTATCCATCACATGCCAGGTATTTCCAGTTCCTCAATCCTTCACCTCCATGCACCACATCAACAAATATAGGGTGATCACCAGATTTAAATGACCTATTTAGGTTGTATAATGTCCCTCTGATGACTATTCCCTCTTCAGTAAATCTCCTCCACGGTCTAGCCCTTCCCTTAGCACAAGGAATATAAAGAGACAATTGGCATTGTGCGGCATAAAAAAAACCTGGTTAATCTAACACACACATTTGAGCAAAAAAGAACAAACTCTAGCAGTTAGACCCCTTTCACACTGGGGCCGCGTTGGCCGTCGTTTTAGTGGCGATTTAACGCTGTTTAGGCAGCACTTTTCGGGCCACTAGCGGGGCACTTTTAACCCCAAAGAAGGGGTTAAAAGCGCCTGTGTTGCGGCGCTTCCGAACTGCTTTTTAGGTGCTTTAGAAGTGCCGCCCATTCATTTCACTGGTCAGGGCGTTTTGGGAGCACTAGATACAGTGCTCCCATACCGCCCCAAAGATGCTGCTTGCAGGACTTTTCCTAACGTCCAACATGCGTATCGGCCCAGTGTGAAAAGTCAAACTGAAATGAATGGGAAGCGGTTTTCATGCACTTTACAGGCGCTACTTTTAGCGCTAAAACCTCTGAAAACCACCTCAGTTTGAAAGGGGGCTAAGAGATTAGCACTTCCGGGTTCCCCGCACCATCTGAGGTCACGTCCACTGTCAATTCCTCCCATTGCCCAGCCCAGTAAACAAAAACTCCTGAAGCTTAATACACATGCAAAAACTCTTATAAAACACCTGTTAAACTCCTGGGGAAAAAAACACTTCAAAATCACCAGGAATATGCTCTGATTACACTCTGCTCAGGTGTGAATGCAGGCTAATATTTGAACAAGTGGTAAGTGTCTCCTGTGTCATCTATTTGTCTTTTGTTTAGGAGATTGTGGTTTCCCGGAAAGAATCTCAAATGCAGAGCCTAAACAAGGTGCTCTTGATCAGATTACCTTTCCTCCTAATGCAACAGTGTCCTATGATTGTAGGCCAGGCTATACACGGGTTCCTGGCAGGAAGAATTCAATAACCTGCTTAGAGAATGGTTCATGGTCTACTCCTGAAGCATTCTGCCAACGTAAGTATTATCTTTTTTCTTTTCATCTACTTTGCTGCTTTGTAAAAGTAATGGCATGGAAGGCTAAAATCGTACTCATGTAATTTGCAGTATTTTGAATGAACTGCTTGGCAATATTCACATTATTATTATTATTATTATTATTATTATTATTATTATTATTATTATTCAAGAGTTATATATCGCCAACAGATTGATATTTTATTATTTTTTTTTTTTTTTTTTTTTGTTATACTGTATTTTTTTTAATTTATATATTTTACTGGCAGTTAGATCATGTGGAAATCCTGGAGAAGTGGTAAATGGGGAACTCGAGGCTACAGACTTTTTATTTGGATCTAAAGTGAAATATACATGTAATGAAGGGTAAGTCTTATTATTGTGTTGTTAACAAGCACACTTTAAAATTGCTCCCAAAGAAAAATGCTTTTTCAGAAGACTTGATTCAAGCAAGAGCTGCTTTTCCTTATTTTTACTTTTCTTGTGACAAGTTTCAAAAGTACACAAAGGGCCCTTTTTTTACCTTTTTTTTTTTTTTTTTTTAACCTGTCATTGCAGACGCGTTCTATATCTGCCCACCTCTGAGTCGGTTCAAGTTCATCAGGCTAAGTAGAAAGGTTGCATTTGTGTCAGCTTACTGGACCGCAGGTGGGCAGATATAGGCGGACCCAAGTCTGCCTACATCCGCCCACCCATAGGAATTACATCGGTACATTTTTTCATGGAGAAAAAATCTGAATGGACATGCACGTCACAAATCTGTATTGTTCTGAACTGTAGTATTCTATTAAAATGCACATTGGTACAGAAATAAGAACACCCACAGCACGTCCTATTGGACGAAATGCATAGGTGGATTCTTAGTGCTGTTGCCACATCGCTGTCTTGAGTGCCGATCAGTGACTTTCACTGTGAGTTTTTTTGTTTAAATTTTTAAGAAACTGCTACACTATGACTTTATTCTGTTTGCTCTGGTAGTGAGCATTAGTGGTACAGTTTTTGCCCGGTTGTTATTCCCCTTCCTGGAAGAGAGGAAGACTGTTCCTTCTGGCTGTGATTGGGATGACATGGAAGAAGCAAGCTGTTTATGTTGAATTAGGCTGCTTTTTCTGTGTAGCCTGCAGTCTACATTTCTGGTGAGTATGCAATTCACTAGAGGGTGGTATGTGGCTACACATTGGATGATTTAATCCCGATTGGAGACTGTGGTGGACACGCAGTATTTTGTGCTTTGATGAACTCTCTGCACAGAGGCATTTTACGCTATTTGGATATTTATCATTTATCACTAATTGTATTTTTTATATACACAGAAAAATAAAATGACTTGTGTTTATATTCTTTTATATTTACATTTTGGTTTATCACAAGTTTAATAAAAATGTTAACAATTGTTCAGGATATTAATATTACTGGAAGTTTCTTGCAGCTTTTTCTGTGTTTAGTAGATATATGTTGCCATAATGCAACAATGCTAGCCACTGGTGTATAATTTCCAGTAAACATACAAAACCAGAATGATGGGGGTGATGCACTTGTTTTGCTTCCTGTAAACATGCTGGAGAAATAGCCCATTCAGTAAGGCAGCTGTCTTGTAAGTACATCTTCAAATCTCATCAAAGACATACAGGTATATGTAATATTTTTTACAGTAGTTGTCAGTGAACATATTGCATTGCATGTACAGGAGTTAGCTGCGTCTTAGTAGAAACCTTTTATAACAGGGAGGTTATAATTTTTCTATATATACAGTACTGTGCAAAGGTTATTAGGCAGGTGTGCAGAAATGCTATAAAGTAAGAATGCTTTCAAAAATATATATCTTTATTGTTTATTTTTTATCAAATTAAAAAATACAAAGTGAAGGAACAGAAGAAAAATCTAAATCAAATCAATATTTGTTGTGACTATCCTTTTGGCTTCAAACCAGCATCAATTTTTACACTTGCACACTTTGTATAAAATTCTTTGATTTCATAGGATTAGAGTCATGTGTATAATTACGCATACAGAGTATATTGGGGCATTTTGGACTTTTTGTGGTGCTCAAGGACACACTCGTAATTGTATATAAACAACAATCTGTTTATTAGGATCAAAATGCACACAAAACATTAATTAAAAAATTTACCATTCTGATGCATAATCATGCATCCCCTTTCTAAGGGTACTTTCACACTGCTTTGTAGCAAAATCGCGGTAAAAAGCATATGCCTTTTTACCGCGATTTTGCTGTGTTTCAGATGCGTTTGCTATGCGTTTCTGATGCGTTTTTGGGTTGCCCGCATCTGTGAAAAATGGACATGTGACTTTTTTTACCACAAGTTAGCTGTGATTTTCATTCATTTCAATGGGAATATGCATCTTCGGTTCAGTTATCAAAACTGCACCAAAGATGCAGCATGGAGGTCTTTTCAAAACGCACTGCACCTGTAACGCAGTGGTGTGAAAAGTCCCATAGGATTTCAGGGAAAACATTTTTCTTGCGTTTTTTGTTTTTTTTGTTTTTTTTTTTTTTTCTCTTGCAAGGAAAAAACCCAGGAAAAATGTATCCATGTGAAAGAGCCCTACGCTCACATATCTTCATGGACCTTATGTTATAACCTCATACAAAATCACAATTTACACCATATTACAGTTCATAGAATTCTACGATGTATCCAAAAGGAAAAAAAAGCTTTCAAAGCTAATCTTGTTTCAAGGTTTATCACCGCTTCTTCAGGAAGGGAGAGAGGAAATCTCAGTTGGATGGATCTGGTAGATAAAAAAGAGTTCCTGGTGGTATTATTTGTATTTAAAAGTACCAACAATCCAAGATGATACCTTAATCAGATGTGTCCTGCAGCAAATGATTTAAAGGAGATGAAACCTTTTATTCTTGTGTGGGCTGACCCCTTGCTCTTTTCTTTCACTTGTTCAACCTCCCAGCTTAAATTTAGATAAATCTAACTCCAGATGCCGAGTGGCTTGCATGTACTTACAATGACGGAGCCATGTCCTCCCCAGCACCACACCATCCCTATATATTGTATGATTAACCAATTCTACCAAGCAGGTGCCAATGATCATCAATTTCATATGTAGGTTGAAACAGTTATTAACTGAAACAGAAACTGCTTTGTAGAAGACTTAAAACTGGGTAAGGAACAGCCATACTCTACTGTGGTGATGTGGTGAAAAAAACGCTTCGTTTCACAGGTCATATACCGTGGCAAGACTGAGCAAAGGTACAAGACACAAGGTAGTTATACTGCATCAGCAAGGTCTCTCCCAGGCAAAGATTTCAAAGCAGACTGGGGTTTCGAGATATGATCTAGCTGTTTTGAAGAAGCACAAAGAAATGGGCAAGATTGAGGATTGTAGATGAGGTGGTCAGCCAAGTAAACGTAAAGGTATGGGGTACAGCTTTTTTTGCAGATTCATACTTGCCTAGGTGAATGCATCATCTGTCCCCCAGCACCTCTGCACTGAGAACTGAGCAATCAATCACTGCCGATCGCTCGGTTCTGAGAGCTCCCTGAGCAGGGAGCTGCTGGTCAGTCACCGGCTCTCTCCTCTGCCCCCTCCTTGCTCACTGGAGCGCTGAGCTGTGGAGGGGACGAGGGCGATCAGCTCAGGCTCTCATCGGCTCGTTGGGAGTCTGAGCCAGGTGTCAGTCTAGAGTTTTGGCGAATCCTGACTGTGTTCGTGATGACGTGGAGCCTGGACCGACTTCTGTGACGTCAGCAGAGAGTGGACTTCGGCCCTCTCTCCGTTGAAAACTGGTCACGAGTGCAAAATGAACTGCACTCCTGTGATCAATAGAAGTACAGCCAAATAAGCTTTTGCACTCCTGTGATCCATAGAAGTACAGCCATATAAGCTTTGGCTATCCAGCAGTGCCATCAGCACAGAACCGGCAGAAACCAGAGGAGCCCAGGTACACCCATATACTAAAATAAAAAGAAGACAAAAGCGCACCATCCTAGTGCATTAACTTTTAAAACATTTATTTGATAAAAAATAATAAAGGAAATAACTCACAGGCGATTGGTGAAGGAGGCACAACATAAAATCGCACCGGTATACAGTCTGCGATTTGGAATGAGCGGAACCTTCCAGGGGTCGTGGAGGAACGCACAGATGCTGCAATCCGCTAACGCGTTTCGAGGGGAATGTCCCCTCTTCCTCAGAGCTATGCATGACTGACTCCTCCACCAATCGCCTGTGAGTTATTTCCTTTATTATTTTTTATCAAATAAATGTTTTAAAAGTTAATGCACTAGGCTGGTGCGCTTTTGTCTTCTTTTTATTTCGGTTTTCACTAGGATCCCCATCCTTGAGGGCAGCAAGGCCAGTGCTCAGCCTACTACATATGGTGATCCACCTGTGCGCAGGAGTTGCTTTCTTTTTTTACACCCATATACTATCCAGAGAAGTCTGGCCAGAAGTGGTCTTCATGGAAGAACTGCGACCAAAAAATCCATACCTTTGGTTTGGAAACAATGCTAAGTGACAACTATGCATGAAAACATAGCATTTAGCGTACAGAAAAATGGCAGCAGGTGCTCTGGACCAATGACTCAAAAATTTAAATATTTGGTTGTAGCAGGAGGCAGTTTGTTTGCAAAGAGATGGAGAGCGGTACAATAATGGGTGTCTGCAGGCAACAGTGAAGTATGGTGGAGGCACCTTGCATGTTTGGGGCTGCATTTCTGCAAATAGAGTTGGAGAGCATCTGTGGGGTATTGTAAAGTGGAAGATGAGACACCAGACCCAACAATGCAGATGAGCTGAAAGTCGCTATCAAACCTGGGCTTCCATAACGCCTCAGCAGTGCCACAGGCTGATCGCCTCCATGCCATGTCACATTGATGCAGTAATTCATGCAAAAGGAGCCCCGACCAAGTATTGAGTGCATACTTTACTGTACATGAACATACTTTTCAGTAAGCCAACATTTCTGTTTTAAAAATCCTTTTTATTGGTCTGAGATGCACAATTTTGGGTTTTCACTAGCTGTAAGCCATAATCATTAAAATTAAAAGCAAGAAATGCTCGAAATCGATCACTGTGCAACACATTTATATAAAATATGAGTTTCACTTTTTGAATTTAATTACTGAAATTAACATTTTGATCTAATTATATGAGATGTACCTGTAGTTTTGACAGGAAAGTCAAAATTTCTCCCCCTTTTTTTTTTTTTTTTTTTTTTGTATGCTATGTTTTATTACGGTCTGTATCTTTGTTAGGGGAGAGTCACCTTCTGTTTTGTCCTGGTGATCCTTTTCACTGAAAGTGAAAAAAAAATCCCAAATTTTGAGTGGTCACAGAATAGAGGGGAAAATGTTCCAACAGGGACACTGGTTCTGTTGACTACCCTTGATTTTACTCACTTCTGAGGGGTTACCTCTCACTTCTTGTTACAGCTATGGGAAAGGAAGGGAATTCTCCCCAATGGGACACAGATAGAAAAATGAAAAAAAAAAAACCTTACAGGGGTTATAACCCTATACTTTCGGTTCTGCCTTAATTCCTGCCCGTCATATAGCAGAATGGCGGCCGGAAAGGGATTTCGTTATCCTAACTGGGCGTCATAGGACATCCTGCAGGATAAGCCACGATCGCGTGCCCGCATTGCGGCGATTGGTGGTGTGTCAGTCTTACCACACTGCATCACGGATCTCGGTAAAGAGCCTCTGATGTAGGCTCTCTAACATGTGATCAGCTGTGTCCAATCACAGCTGACCACAGCGTAAACAGGAAGAGTAGTTTATCTGCTTTTCCTCCACTCGCACTGACAGACGCGAGTAGAGGAGAGCCGATCGGCTGCTTTCCTGACAGCTGGGGTCTGCGTTGATTATCGGTGCAGACCCCCCCAGAGGATGCCCACCCAGGAAGTCAGCTGATTAGCACAAGCGCCAATCAGAGAATGCTTTGCATTTTCTGAATGAATGCAAAGCATCCTCTGATTGGATGAGGAAGAGAGTGTGATGTCACTACCCTGCTTCTCCATTTCATCCAATTAAATAATGCATAAGGTAAGGTGCAGTACAAGAACAGGTAAATTAAAAATGCAATGATAAATGCAGTATTAAAAGAGCAATCACAAAAAAAGTCCAAGTTACTATGCATGTACCATACCTGGCCAATTCCCTGGAATCTGGAAAATATGGAATTAGCCACTGCAATTCTAGTGATCTCCTCTTGCTTCCAGGTCTCCTGTTCCACTGCATTGTGAACACAGGCGGTCGGCCGCTTGGCATGGGTATCATTCAGGAAAAACTCTGCATTTGTTCTGAACATGCAAAGCATGTTCTGAATTTATGCAAAGCCTTATCTAAGTGGATACAAATAAAGCAATCGGTGCAAAAAAATCCCAAATAACCTAAAAACTAATGCAGCTAGCACAAAAAGATCATCACATAATCCAAGTAAAATGCATAAAGGTAAGGTGAAGTGCAAGAACAGGTAAATTCAAATTGTAATGATAAATGCAGTATTAAAAGAGCAATCACAAAAAAGCCCAACAAGAGAGGGGAAGAGGACTAAAAGTGCCAGCAAGCACCAAGAGGATTCCATGTGACAATCGCACAATTCAAGGAAGATAATGGTGACAGACCCTCCACCTTCAGAGCAATCGGTTCGCTCACCTTAAGGACTGGACCTCTGAATTAACAGATGGTCAAATAGGCAGGTCCCTTCATAGGGTAAATGATTCAGGCAAGACAAACTCCAGTAGATTCCCCAGAATATACAAATTGTGAAGCAAAAACAAATTAATTGCTCACTGTGGATCAGTTACAAAGCAGCTTTATTTTAAAAATGGTTACTCACAAACCTCTGTTAAAAAAATGCATTTTCATCACAGATGGCTGAGTGGTGTGTAAGATGCAGGTCGGCAGCGGGTGACATCAGCATGTAGCTCCTCCCCCGTACACGTTACGTTCATAGAACTTTGTCAGCAGGGTGGGCCTAACGAGTGTCACCCGTCCTTAAAACCTTATCCGTTGTCATGAAACCCATGATGCGAACGGGGGGGGGTTGGGGGCGCGGCTAAGCCCTCCCCTCTTACATGGTACACAAGTCCCATCAATCAGCATTCCTGCTGAAGGGGACAGAGAAAAGGATATTACATGACCAAACCACTTCCAGGTAAGGAAGTTAACACTAGGTCAGCACAGTGACCCCTAGTGGCCAGTTAAGAAAATCGCTTGCTGCGCATATAACATTTGAGTATATATATATAAAAAATGCATAAGGTATAAAAAGCACTAGTCACCCGCTGACTCCTCGCATCTCACACCTTCATGAACAATGAACAAACAGTCAGAATTTGGAAAAAAATACAAAACTAATAAAAATAATAAAATAAAAATAAATTTAAATAAAAGTAAAACAAAATTATAAACGAAACTACCTATTGGAGATAAAACACTTTAAATCCAAAATCTATATTTAACCCTTCAGGAGAGAGGACCTTAGCCTCAAAAATCCAGAAGGACTCCCTCTGGCTAAGGCGGCGGATATAGTTACTCCCCCCCCCCCCCCCCCCCCCCCCCCCACCACCAATGCCTGTAAACCTTTTCGATGCCCCAAAACTTGGGGTCCCTATTGTGACATACTCTAAAATGCTTGGAGACACTATGGGCTCTGAGTCCCTTTTTGATGTTGTTCACGTGTACACTCAGGGGTCTAGAGGCCCTACCAATATACTGGAGTCCACATTTGCACTCCAGCATATATACCACCCCTTGTGTGCTTCATGTTATCAGGTTTTTTTAATCTGATACCTCCGACCAGTAGAGGAAGAAACAAATTCTTAACGTTTTTTGTTGTAAATTCTTAACATTTAAATTGTTTACACGCTGGACATCTGCCACAACCCTAAAAACTGTACAGAAAAGAAAAAATCCTATTCTCTCTGATGGGGGGGTCTATGACTCCAGGTGCAATAGCATCTCGCAGGGTTGGTGCCCGTCTGTAAATAAAACTGGGTCGGCTAGGGAGAACTGTGCCAAGCACCCTATCTTTCCTGAGGACATCCCAGTGTTTCAAGATGATCCGTTCAAACTGTCTGTATTGTACATTATAATCCAGGACAATTTTGTACTCCTGCGTTTTAACACTCTTTTTATTCCTCGTATTAGAATCGGCAACCAACGTTTGTCACGATTCCCTATCTCAACATGATCTTTAAGAACTTGTTCCTTTTGGTAACCCTTTTAAAAAAACCTCTCTGCCAATACTTGAGATTGAGCCTGATAATCAGAATCCAAGGCGCAATTGCGCCTGACACAGATAAATTGGCCCCTAGGAATATTACACAGCCAAGTGCTGTGATGGCAGCTATCTAATGGGATATACCCATTTCCTACCCGTTTGCTTGAAATAGTTGCGTGTTTTAAAATGATCCCCCTCCTTGAAAATTTCAAGATCCAAAAACACAAGTTGTTCTGTATCAATGCTCCAAGTGAGAGAGATTTTTAGTGGTGGTGTTCAGCCTAAGCAGGAAAGCTTCAAGGCTGTCTGTATTTCCTTCCCAGACCATAATCAAAGCATCAATATAGGGTTTGTAGCAAACAAGTTGCCCAGGGCGGTCATGGAAAATGGACGACTCCTCCCATAGTGCCATAAATAAGTTTGCCACACTGGGGGCAAACTTGGCCCCCATAGCTACGCCCATGGTCTGAAGGAAAAACTGCCTGTCATACCAGAAATAGTTCTTAGTAAGGCAGAATTCCAGGCACTGTAGCAAAAACTTTTTATGTGAGCTGCTGAGATTAGATTTATTAAGAGCCCATTTAACAGAGGCAATGGCCAATAATATATAGGGAGCCAACATCGGCTGTGACTAATACACTAATACTGGTACACAAAGGGTTTCCATGATCTGTATGATGTGCTTGGTATCCCTAAGAAAGGCTGGGTTATCGCATACTAAAGGTTTCAAAAAGAAGTCTATACACTGTCCAAGGCGGGAGGACACAGAGTCAATGCCATTTACAATGGGTCTCCCAGGTGGAGATTGGGAATCCTTATGAATTTTTGGTAGGCAATAGATAATCTGTGTCCTACATGCACTTGGATCCAGAAAATTAGCCTCCTTCTTAGTGAGAAGCTTACGTTTCAGACCCTTTTGTACCAATACTGATAATTCCCTTTTAAATTGAAAAATAGGGCCTCTCTTCAATACTTGGTAAGTGTTGCGATCCCCTAATAGACGTTGCATTTCTTCCCTGTAAAAGGTTTTACTCTTTACTACCAGGCTGCCCCCCCCCCCTCTTATCAGCGGGGCGGATCACTAAATCTTTTCTAAGTCGCTTAGAACCATATTCCTAAAGACCTCTATGTGTATCGACATTCGGGGGGGGGGGGGGGGCGGGGGGTTGAAAACTGATTTATTACCCAAATTAGAGTGCGTGCCAACTTTGACTAACGCAGCCCTTTCCACGGGTTTAGACAAGAAGCACTTTTTTATATTTAAGTTCCTAACGAATTTTTGAAGGTTGACATATGTATGGAATTTGTTGAAATTGTGTACAGGAGCAATCTTAATTCCCTTGTCAAGTTCATCGTCAGAAAAAACAGACCCACTAATGTTGAAAATGCCCGTACCTAATGGGATTTTTTCCTTTTTGTTTCTCCTCCCTGCTCGTCTTCCTCTCGATCTCTACTTCCCCATCCCCCCCCCCCATATTTGTTTCCTGCAAGTGACTGAGCAGGAGGGCCCCACGACTGGGGGCTCGGGTTCCCTAAAAAAAATCATCCCCCTGATCTCGTCTATCCTCTCTCCTGAAGGGTTATTATAGATTTTGATTTAAATTGTTTTATCTCTGATAGGTAGTTTTTGTTTATAATTTTGTTTTATTTTTATTTTTAATTTATTTTATTTTTATTCGTTTTTGTATTTTTTATCATATCCTGACTGTTTGTTCATTATTCATGAAGGTGTGAGATGCGAGGAGTCAGCGGGTGACTAGTGCTTTTTAGATTTTATGCATTTTTTTTTATATATACTTTATATACTCACATGTTATATGCTCAGCAAGCATTTTCTTAACTGGCCACTAGGGGGCATTGTGCTGACCTAGTGTTCACCTCCTTACCTGGAAGTGGTTTGGTTATATGATATCCTTTTCTCTGTCCCCTTCAGCAGGAAAAGTGATTGATGGGATTTGTGTACCATGTGAGAGGGGAGGCTTAGCCGCGCCCCCCGTTTGCATCATGGTTTCCATGATGACGGATACGGTTTTAACCACTTCCGGACTGCCGCACGCTGATGTACGTCCAAACTTTGAAGGGGGATTTCGTTGTTATGGCAGCAGCTAGCTGCCAAAACCTGGGTTTCCCCGTTTTTCGTGCGGCGGCCGGCTTTCTGATAAAAGTGGTCCCTGCGGCGGATTCGCAGCGGGGTCACTTTTATCGGTGGAGGGAGAGGGGGCCCCCCTCCCGCCACGATCCGGTGCCCTCCGCCGCTTACCGGAGCCGTCGGTAGCGGCGGAGGCGATCGCGTCCTTCTCTGTGCTGTGCCTGGAGACGAGTGAGGCTAAGATGGCGCCCACTCGTCTCCATGACACTGCTGGGCAAGAGGGGTGTCAAAATGTCACTTCCACCCACGCCATATTTTTTTTAATGTTATTTTTTTTAAATCACTTTTTTTTTTTTTTTTTTTTTTTATTGCATTTTAGTGTAAATATGAGATCTGAGGTCTTTTTGACCCCAGATCTCATATTTAAGAGGTCCTGTCATGCTTTTTTCTATTACAAGGGATGTTTACATTGCTTGTAATAGGAATAAAAGTGACACATTTTTTTTATTTTTTTTT
Source organism: Aquarana catesbeiana (assembly GCA_037953035.1). Lineage (NCBI taxonomy): Eukaryota > Metazoa > Chordata > Amphibia > Anura > Ranidae > Aquarana > Aquarana catesbeiana. The sequence continues at coordinate 1,823,989 of JBBHAA010000837.1, forward strand.
AAGCCGTATAAAAATAAATAAAATAATGTAAAATAATTAAAAAAAAAAAAAAATTTTTTTTTTTAAATACCCCCCCAGTCCCGACGAGCTTGCGCACAGAAGCGAACGCATATGCGAGTAGCGCCCGCATATGAAAACAGTGGTCAAAACCACACATGTGAGGTATCGCCGTGATCGGTAGAGTGAGAGCAATAATTATAGCCCTAGACCTCCTCTGTAACGCAAAACATGCAACCTGTAGAATTTTTTTTAAACGTCGCCTATGGAGATTTTCGAGGGTAAAAGTTTGATGCCATTCCACGAGCGGGCGCAATTTTGAAGCGTGACATTTTCGGGTATCAATTTACTTGGCGTAACCTATTTCACAATATATAAAAAAATTGGGCTATCTATACTGTTGTCTTATTTTTTTTTTTATTCAAAAAAGTGCATTTTTTCCAAAAAAAAGTAATTTTCTAGCAAAAAAACATGTAAACACCTAAAATCCAAAACGAGGCTGGCCCTTAAGTGGTTGAGGATGGGTGACGTTCGTCTGGCACCACCCCGCTGACGAAGTTCTATGAACGTAACGCGTACGGGGGATCGCTGATGTCACCCGCTGCCGACCTGCATCTTACACACCACTCAGCCATCTGTGATGGAAATGCTGTTTTTTAACAGCCTTTTGTGAGTAACCATTTTTAAAATATAGCTGCTTTGTAACTGATCCACAGTGAACACTTAGAGTTGTTTTTGCTTCATCTTTTGTATATTCCTGGGAAATCTACTGGAGTTCCTGTCTTTGCCTGGATCATTTACCCTATGAAGGGACCTGCCTATTTGACCATCTGTTAATGCAGTGGTTCAGTCCTTAAGGTGAGCGAACCTATTGCTGTGAATGTGAAGGGTCTGTCACCATTATCTTCCTTGAGTTGTGCGATTTCACATGGAATCCTCTTGGTGCTTGCTGGGACTTTATGTCCTCTTCCCCTCTCTTGTTGGACTTTTTTGTGATTGCTCTTTAATACTGCATTTATCATTGCATTTTTAATTTACTTGTTGCGCTTCACCTTACCTTTATGCATTTTACTTGGATTATGTGATGATCTTTTTGTGCTAGCTGCATTCGTTTTTAGGTTATTTAGGAATAAGATAAGGCTTTGCGAATAATTCAGAACAATGCAGAGTTTTTCCTGAATGATACCCATGGAACAGGAGACCTGAAAGCAAGTGGAGATCACTAGAGTTGCAGTGGCTAATTCCAGATTCCAGAGAATTTGCCAGGTATGGTATATGCATAGTAACATTGGTCCAAGCAGGCAGCAAGTCAACTGAAGTCAGATTTCGAGGCTCCTGACCTTTGCGTAATCCAGTAAAGCTTGTATGTAGACAGTCCTACAAAATGTTACTATATTTCACTTTATTTCTTGTAACATTGTAATACTGAAAAATATGCAGTATATTTCATCCATGATAATATATATTTCATCCATGATAATAAAAATAATATATATATATAATAATAATAACTTCTGCCTCCTAGGTTTCGTTTATCGAACAAACGAAATGTCAGAGAATGCCTAGCAGACGGAACGTGGAGCAATGTTCTTCCTCAATGTGATGGTAAATGTAACATCTGCATTTGCTACTCCTACATTTAATATGCACACTTCTGTGTCGTTTATACTGTAAATTTCTATTCAGTTTCATTAATTTTGTTTTGTTGTGACTGAACCACTTGTTGGTAGTCACCTCATTCACCTCACTGGTTTAAAAGCTTTTAGGTATTGTCATGTGTTTCCTACAAACCATATACTCAAAAATGAAAACACATTATACATAGACGTAGGAGTGCTGAAATTAATCGCTGCATCGCGATTCGGGTGTCCCTGATGCGGCATCGATGCATACGACTGGAAAATCGATTACCGGGTGACGTCATCCCGACTTGCCCTGCCCCTCCCGGGAGAGCATTCCAAGCGTATTGTTAAAATTACTGTGTTTTAATAAATGCCCTGTTACAATGAATGAAGTGCCCCGCTGTATGTGCTTTTAAAAAAAAATATGGAACTTCATACCGATTTTCTCAGTACAATACATCCTGCTCATGTGACTGCCCTGCACGGCCCGCCTCTCTCCTCCCACGTCTGACGTCAGAGGGGAATTCTCAGCCCCGCCTCTCTTCTGATCTACTAGCTACAGTCAGCGGCGGGGCTGAGAATTCCCCGCTGACGTCAGGAGAGACGTGAGAGGAAAGAGGCGGGCCGGTGTGGCAGTCACATGAGCGGGATGTATTGTACTGTGAAATTCGGTATGAAGTTTCATATTTTTTTAAAAAGCACATACAGCGGGGCACTTCATTGATTGTAACACGGCATTTATTAAAACACAGTAATTTTAACAGTAAGAGTACAAATGTGTTTGTACTCTACTTACAGCTCGTGGTCCGTGCTGACAGTTCCCTGGGCTTCCCCTTTGCACATTCCACTGTTAACTCCTAGTGTGCTGGTAGGTGCAAACAGAGATGCCAAGGAACTGTCAGCACCAGTGGCGGGCCCGTGCATTGTGAGGGGGGTTAGAGAAGTGATGGCTGCATTTGATTGGCACAAGTGGCTGCATTTACTGGGCTCAGGTGGCTGCATTTGATGGGCTCAGGTGGCTGCATTTGATGGGCTCAGGTGGCTGCATTTGATGGGCTCAGGTGGCTGCATTTGATGGGCTCAGGTGGCTGCATTTGATGGGCTCAGGTGGCTGCATTTGATGGGCTCAGGTGGCTGCATATTATTTTTAATTCAAAGTTTCAGTAAATTTTTTTGTTTATTAAAAGTCAGCAGCTACAAAAAAAAGTGTATCTTCTTTTTAATAAAAAGACACTCACCTGTCCCACAATCCATTGACGTGGCCACCCGAATCCTCCCTTCTCTCCCCGCCTGTCCATGGCGCTGGCAATACTATCGTGGGCATCCGGCTGTGACAGCTTGCAGCTTCACAGCTGGGTGCGCATGTCTCACTGCGCTGTGCTGCATAGCCGGGCAATCTTTCAGGACGTGTGATGTGTCCCAGAAGATTGCAGGGTGGAAGGGCCGCCTAGGCGACCCAAGTGGCAGTGGGAGCTAGTCGGTATTGTGATGCATCGCGGAATCAAATCGTTGACCAGATAACCATAATCGAATCATGAGACCAGTGAAGATGCACACCCTACATAGAAGCATGAATATAACAATGCCCACTGTGCTCTTACAGAGGTATGGCATGAATACATTGTACAGTCAGCAAGCACTGAACTCTCTACTACAAAATCTACAGTCAAACCTGTCTTGTGAGTTTAGAATTTGTCTGGTAAAGTTTGGCCCATAATGGATGACCTGCATATTCTCTGATCCTTTGCACTGCGTTAAAAAAAACTAAACACAAAAAAAAATATTGTTTCCCAAATTGTTTGCCTGATTGACATTACCTTCTATCAAACAGTCTCTCAGAGATTCAGTTCAAAATGTCATACAAGAGACCATTGGTATTCAGTGGAGCAGGCTCTGTTAAAGGGTAGCTTCACTTTCATGGGGAAAAAAAATTGGCAAAAAAACTGTGTGTGTGTGTGTATATATATATATATATATATATATATATATATATATATATATATATATATATATATATATATATATATATATATATATATATATATATATATATATATATATATATATATATATATATATATATATATATATATATATATATCGTATTTATCGGCGTATAATATATATATTAAAATAATTTTTAAGGAAAAAACTTACATTAAATGCCCATCAATGCAGCCTTATCAGTGTCCATCTGCAGCCTTGCACAGTGTCCATCTGCAGCTTTGTCAGTGTCCATTTGCAGCCTTGCTCAGGCTGCAGTTAACCTGCAGTGACATGTCAGCGTCACTGCAGTTTGAAAATGGCGCCGCCGAGTACACAGAGCTGACCCTGCAGTTTACCTCATTAGAGCCCTGCAGGTGCAGTAGCTGATTGATAATTGCAAAACCACTCCCATACAGATTCACTTAGCACTCGGACACAGACAAACTGTTCTTTCTCCAGAAAACAAAGGGTAGGAATCGGCAACAAGGTTTGTTAAAATCCTCGAAAATGTGCATAGATTTCCCAGAGGGAAATTTTGTTGAGAAAAAAACAGTAGAGTTACTCTTTAAGCTTTGAAATAGATATTCAGCCCCTTTGAAAAGAACCATTGTTCTAAAGCTACAGCACAGTCTCTAATACTTGGCCTATCTGCTTTAGAGAGGGTTTCAGTGAGTTTTTTTTTTAATTCTGTATGTAAAAGCATGGCATTCAGTAATTGGCCTTAAAATTTCAGATTGGTAGATATAACATGAATAAGGGCTGTGTAGGGTAAAGGTTTCACACGTTATGGACTATCATTCTGTACTAAATTATAAAGTAAATAAATTGTAATGATTCTCCAATTAAAAAACAAAAAAAAGAATACTTAGACATGACAGCTTTGTGAGTTATAACGAAACTTAACTGTACCTGAGCATCACAAATTGAAATCAATATTACATTTTTAATATCTAAGGTATACTCATCCATTCATGTCAGCTTGCTTTATTTTGGGTTTATTTTGTTAACCACTTGAAGACCACCTAACGCACCTATACCTGCAGCTACAGGCATCATCCTAGTATTGTGTTTGTTTTGTTTTTTTTTTTTTTGTTTTTTTTTTTTTTTTTAGGAGGCGACCTGCTTTTTTGGATTACTTTTATAGGTGACCCCCCCCCCCCCCCCCCCCCGCTCGCTGGTGCCTCGCCAGGCTCTACCATTCAACCGGCGAGCCCAAAATAAAGCCAGTGGCTCCGCCGGCTTACCAGAGCTGATCGAGGACCCTGATTATCTCTATGGTATACAAAACCAGAAGTGACAAGCATTTTGTGACTTCCGGTTTCCCTGGATGTAAACGGCTACATTTTGGAAGAATCTGATCACACCGATTTTGGTGTGATCAGATAGTTTTTAAGGGCAGAGGAGACATTTGAGGTCTAATAGTCCCCAGATCTCTCCATAAAGAGTATCTGTCCCAAGGGATGGTTATATTCCTTGTGGCAGCAATAAAAGTGATCAAGAGAAAAAAAAAACAAAACCTGTAAATGTTTTTATTTATTTATTTTTTAAAGCTCCCCCGTCCCTCCTTGCTCGCGTGCAAAAGCGAATACGCGCATTGGTCCCACGCATAAACAGTGATCGCACCACACGTGAGGTATTGCCATGATCATCAAAGCAATAATTTATAGTACCAGACCTCCTGTGTTTACTTTACTTTAAACTAGTACTCGTGAAAATGCTCCCGATACCTGAAACCCATACTTTGCGATGTGATTTGCATCTATACAAAATGAATGGGCACAAATTGCACTGCTAAGATTCACATGCAATTTGAACAGGAATGCGTTGCAATTCCTGCCCGTATTGCATCCAGTTTCTTGCACTGCTCTTGTGTGAACCTGGGCTGAAATCACTATGACAAGCCTGGGTTCACAAAGTAGAGGTGGGGAAACCGCATGCAATTCGGACAGGCATCGCACTGCATTCCTGTTCAAATCGCATCCAATACTTTTCATTGCGATTTGCGCCCATTCATTTTGTATGGATGCAAATTGTACCGCAAACTATTGGTACTCTGTTTCGGTGAGTACTTGACCGAAGGTATTGGTACTCTGTCTCTGCCGATAAAGATCTCTGCATCCCTATTTGGTGCCATTCCATGAGCGTGCACGGTTGTAAAGCGTGACATGTTAAAGTGCTTGTAAACCCTTACAGACCACTTTCACCTACAGGTAAGCCTAGATTAAGGCTTACCTGTAGGTGCTTGAAATATCTCCTAAACCTACACGGTTTAGGAGATATTTACTATGTCCCCGAACAATGCCGTCTTCTGCGCATGCGCCGATGTATTCGTCGCTTGCGCACTCTTGAAAGGGCACGCTGTGCCGTTTCAAGCTGGGGTCATGCCAAGACTGGCGGCTCCCGCGCGCATGTGCGGGAGTGATGTCACAAGACTTCGGCCAGTCAGAGAGCCGGAGTTCGCGGCCCCGAAAGGAAGAGGGGTGAAGAATGCACCCTTCCTGCCAGTAAGGAAATCGGGGACATCGCAGGCTTCAGGTTCAGGTAAGTGACACATAATGGGCTACTATGCGATGCATAGTAGCCCATTATGCTTTACCTTTGCAGGGAAACGGAGGAAGTAAAACCCATCAGGGTTTACTTCCTCTTTTAGTATTTATTTACTCGACATAAAGCCATCATTTATATTTTACCAAACAAATAGGTATTGTAAAAAGAATTTAAGTGCCCGTGCTATAGTGTATATTAATGATAATTGATGAATAAATAGAACAATGAGCTGCTGCTGACGTGTAAGATAAAAAACAAGTAGATATAGATATGAAATTATTATACTCAGCGCTGCTCCAAAATATACAAATACATACAGTTGTGCTCATAAGTTTACATACCCTGGCAGAATTTGAATTCTTGGCCATTTTTCAGAGAATATGAATGATAACACAAAAACTTTTTTCACTCATGCTTAGTGTTTGGCTGAAGCCATTTATTATCAATTAACAGTGTTTACTCTTTTTAAATCATCACAACAGAAACTACCCAAATGACCCTAATCACAAGTTTACATACCCCAGTTCTTAATACCATGTATTGCCCCTTTAACATCAATGACAGCTTGAAGTCTTTTGTGGTATTTGATCTCCCCAGAGTGGCTCAATGATATTGAGGTCAGGAGACTGAGATGGCCACTCTAGAACCTTCACTTTATTCTGCTGTAGCCAATGACAGGTCGACTTGGCCTTGTGTTTTGGATCATTGTCATGTTGGAATGTCCAAGTACGTCCATGCGCAGCTTCCTGCCTGATGAATACAAATGTTCCTCCAGTATTAAGCATGACAATGATCCAAAACACATGGCCAAATCGACCTGCCATTGTCTACAGCAGAGTAAAGTGAAGGTTCTGTAGTGGCCATCTCAGTCTCCTGACCTCAGTATCATTGAGCCACTCTGGGGAGATCTCAAACATGCAGTTCATACAAGACAGCCCAAGAATTTACAGGAACTGGAGGCTTTTTTGCTAAGAGGAATGGGCAGCTTTACCATCTGAGAAGATAAAGAGCCTCATCCACAAATACCACAAAAGACTTCAAGCTGTCATTGATGTTAAAGGGGGCAATACACGGTATTAAGAACTGGGGTATGTAAACTTTTGATCAGGGTCATTTGGGTAGTTTCTGTTGTCATTATGATTTAAAAAGAGTAAACACAGTTGATTGATAAAAAAAATGGCTTCAGCCAAACACTAACCATGAGTGAAAAAAGTTTTTGCGTTATCATTCATGTTCTCTGAAAAATGGCCAAGAAATTCTAAATTCTGATGGGTAAATTTGATAGATAGATAGATAGATAGATAGATAGATAGATAGATAGATAGATAGATAGATAGATAGATAGATAGATAGATAGATATATCATCTAGGCTGCACATTGCAATAGAAATAAAGATGATATAAAAAAAGTAAAATCGTGATTGATTTGTAGACAATACGCTGGATTGATTTCTAATACAGGCATGTATCTGCAGCCTAAATTCCCGACGCGTTTCATGTATGAACACTCATCAGGGGCAGATGCTCAAGGATATCTATAAGGAATGAAGTATAATTTAATATTGTATAGCACTGATCATAACAGGAAAAGGCAAATTTGCCAGTCCTGGATACTTACCGTATATACTCGAGTATAAGTCGAGTTTTTCAGCACTTTTTTTGTGCTGAACGTGCCCCCCTCGACTTATACTCGAGTCAAGCACTTTTCTGCAGCAAAAAATTTCATTTTCCGAACCGACTTTGGGGCCCCGTATCTGGCTGGATTTCCTAGCACTAAGTGGCCCCGAGATATGGGGCCCCAAAATTGGTTCGGAAAATGTCATTCTCTGCTGCAGAAAAGTGCTTGACATTTTGTGAACCAAATTTGGGGCCCCATATCTCAGGGCCACTTGGAGCTAGGAACCCCAAATTTGGTGTGCAAACCATAACATATCCAAAGCTGGAGTTCCTAGCACTAAGTGGCCCCGAGATATGGGGCCTCAAAACCGGTTCGGAAAATGTCATTCTCTGCTGCAGAAAAGTGCTTGACATTTTCTGAACCGATTTTAGGGGCCTCGGGGCCACTTGGTGCTAGAAACCCCAGCTTTGGATATTTTATGGTGCTAGTTCCACTGGGTTTGCACACCAAATTTGGGATTCCTAGCACTAAGTGGCCCTGAGATACGGGGCCCCAAAGTCGGTCAACTGTGTCCATCTGCAGCAATGTCATTTCGGGACCCTTTGGGTTCAGAGACCCCAAATTTTGGCTGCAGCTAGGGGGCATCTAGGAACCCTTAACTACCGAGTTTGAAGTTCGGGGGACCTATGGCTGCAAATGGACACAGTGAGGCATGCAAATGGGTACAGTGAGGCTGCAAATGGGCATTGTTGACCCTCTTTTCCACTTATAGTAGCTGTGCATTTCTCACCCTCGTCTTATACTCGGGTCGATAAGTTTTAACCATTTTTTTGTGGTCAATTAGGGCCTCGACTTATACTCGGAAGGACCCATACTTGAGTATATGCGGTACATAGTCAAATACGATGGACAAATGTCTTAGGAAAAGGGGAATTGGCGCTGTTCTACTAAATGTGCATAAAAGGTGATTCCTAAAAAATATATATAAAACACAAATATAACACAATTATATGTGAGTACATCCAATGTGATCATAAATAGCTGTGATTTAGTGCAAAGGGGCTCATCCACCCAGTGTTATGCAATAAAAGTGCAATGTGCTGATATATAGATATATATATATATATATATATATATATATATATATATATATATATATATATATATATATATATATATATATATATATATATATATATATATATATATAATACACACGTACCCAAAATTTTGTAAACAATCCAAAAATTTTTCCTGGGATGTAAAATATACTGTATTTTTTCTGAGACTTTTTAAAAAATATATATATATATTTTTTTTTGTGTTTGGGACATTGTTTTCACTTAGCACCTTTTATTCATCACTTGAGCTGTTATTTGGACTTTTTTACTTATTTACGTTGGGGATTTCACAATATTGGTCTAACAAGTAGATCACCATTTGTTTATTTTTGGATTGTTTACAAAATTTTGGGTACGCATATATATATATATATATATATATATATATATATATATATATATATATATATATATATATATATATATATATATATATATATATATATATATATATATATATTGCACTTTTATTGCATAACACTGGGTGGATGAGCCCCTTTGCACTAAATCACAGCTATTTATGATCACATTGGATGTACTCCCATATAATTGTGTTATATTTGTGTTTTATATATGTTTTTTAGGAATCACCTTTTATGCACATTTAGTAGAACAGCGCCAATTCCCCTTTTCCTAAGACATTTGTTAATCTGTATTTCACTTGGTGAAATTATTATATAGGGGGGGCTGCAGTTCTCCCCTTTTTTCATTTCAGTCCTAAGCGCGGAACTATTATTGTTTTCAAATACGATGGAGTATGGTGAATGTGGGGCCAGGAGGGTTGTCTGTCCCGGGAGCTGAGGTAATCTGAAGCCTCTAGTCAGCAGGGCGCACACACAACCCCCCCCCCAGAGCACAGATTACCAATCTTCATAGTGAATCAAGGTGATGGACAAGTAGTGACTGCCAAGAAGTCTATGATAAATCAATATAGTATCAGTGAGATACATAGTGTTGATAAAATACAGTGAGACTAATGCCCAATTGAAGTAGTGAAGATGGTAAAAATATGTGCACATAGGATAAAGATATACCAAAGACCAAATTAACATGGATGATAGTGTAGAGAGAAATATGCAGAGACATCAAGGACAGTCCCGAATCACCAAGAACAGTTGAAGAAAGAAGTGGCTAACTGACAAAGCAGTATATAGGTGACATTGTAATTACCTTACTTGTGTACAAAAAGAACAAAGTGCTGCTGTAGGATATGGCATCTTCAAATGTGTGGCAAGGAAGGCTATTTCCAGGGAGGCCTCATATATACGCCCTGCATGCACTCACGCCGACTCCTACCAACATCACGCTGGCACAGCATATGCAGGGTGGTACTCCGACACAGGCAGCGAACACCGGCCACGACAGACGCCCGCATTCCCCAGGTATGTCGGCTGAGATGGAAATACTCGTGCTCCACGTCATGACGCCAGGGTGATGTTACACCTGAGACCCAGTGCATGGCGCCAAGGCGCTGTGGGTACCCGCACAGTCCCCCATGCCCCCCGCTCCGAAGAGGGTGTAAGGAAGGGGGAAAAGAGGGGACACGCAAAGCACACTGCAGGTCCTGGGCATAAGACATCGGAACTACCCTGGATGTAGGACAACCACAGCTCACCACCAGACTAGTATTAGTATTATATAACGCAAAAGTGCCACATGATCTCATAGACATAACAAATTTATGTCCCAAGCATAAAAGCCCCAGATATGGTACATCCAGGGCTTAGAAACCTCACACATGGATGGCAGGGGAACACTGCCAACTCAGTCAAAAAGCGTTCATCCCTATTGAATATAGAATAAAGGGGGGATTTTGGGACTTTAAATGTAGTGTCCCTCCATTACTGGTTCGAGTAAATAAAGAAGGAAATTAGGACTTTGAATGAAGTTATTGAAATATTGGAGGTGAATTGGTAAAAGGACATTCATCATAGACTTCTTGGCAGTCACTACTTGTCCATCTTGATTCACTATGCAGATTGGCAATCTGTGCTCTAGGGGGTTTTGTGTGTGCGCCCCGCTGACACGCGGCTCCAGATTACCTCAGCTCCCGGGACAGACAATCCTCCTGGCCCTGGCCCCACATTCACTATACACGCATTTGACGCTATGCAAATATCAAGGACTGGCAAATTTTGCCTTTTCCTGTTATGATCAGTGCTATACTAGATTCATTATATTTCATTCTTTATAGATATCCTTAAGCATCCGCCCCTGATGAGTGTTCATACACGAAACGTGTCGGAATTCAGGATGCAGATACATGCCAGCCTGTCGTCTACAAATCAGTCATGTTTTTACTTTTTTATATCATCTTTATTTCTATTGCAATGTGCTGCCTAGAGTGTGTGTGTGTGTGTGTGTGTGTGTGTGTGTGTGTGTATATATATAATATTTAGGGGTGCTGTCACCGATGCGGCATCAATGCATGCGACTGTAGAAATCAATTGCCTATGACGTCATTGCCCCGCCCCTCCCGGGAGAGCGCTCCGAGCGCATCCCGTGGTGTACAATGCCCACCTCTCTGCTCTCACTTACATCTCTTCTGACGTCAGCGGAGAATTCTCAGCCCTGCCCGCTGACTGTCACTATCAAATCAGAAGAGAGGCGCTGAGAATTCCCTGCTGACATTAGTAGAGACGTGAGACTTGAGAGCAGAGAGGCGGGCCGGGCACGGGCAGTCACATCAGAGGTGCCTATGCTCGGCCCGCTGATAAGGGGGTACAAGCAGCCCCCCCCCCCCCGTGCGGGCCCGCGCAACAGAGGGGCCCGGCAGTGAGACTGTACATAAGGGTTGCTGCTATCCCCTTTTAATAGAGGATCGTCCCGTCCTAGCCCACCCACATAGTTCACTAGGCTAGCAGGCTGGGACTCGAGCGATGTCAGGACTCGGTAGGGAGGGACTAATGAGGGAACTTGAGATACCCATTGGCAGAGGAGGCGGTGCCGCCTATAGCCGGCACTGCCTCCTCAGCCAATGGGTGCACAGGGAGGCCTGTCCATCACATTCTTCGTTCCGTGGTCTTCCTGACTTGGTGCAGGCACTGGATGGAGTGGCTTTCAGTGGAGCTTCTGAACAAACTGCATTTGCTGACTGAGGTGAGGAAGAGTTTTGTCCAAGTAGTTATAAAGGCAAACTGAGGAGATGCTAGAAGTGACGGCATGTCTGGATGAATGCTGGGGAAGCCCATGCAGTGATAGCTCAGCCAAGTAATCAAAAACTGTCAGCAAAGGAAAACTTCCACCACTGGCTTCCTCTGCTGGGCTCTGCAATAGATGATGTCATCACTGCACTGGCATCCCTTCAGATGAGAAAAATCAGCAGACAAGAAAAGTGAAAGGGGGATGATTCTTCTACAGGATTCCACATGGATTAAGGAGCACCAGTGCCCCCCTCCCCCACTGACTGGCAGTGCCTCCAAACTGCCCCCATTAGGCACCAGGACCCCTATCTCCCCTCGCTAATCACTTGAGCCTCCTATCTCTCCCCACTAAGCGCCAGGACCCCCCATCTCTCCCCACTAAGCGCCAGGACCCCCCCATCTCTCCCCACTAAGCGCCAGGACCCCCCCATCTCTCCCCACTAAGCGCTAGGACCCCCCAACTCTCCCCACTAAGCGCCAGGACCCCCCCATCTCTCCCCACTAATCACCCCCCATCTCTCCCCACTAAGTGCCAGGACCCCCCATCTCCCCTAATTGGGGACCAGTGATCCCTTTTGTCCTCCTTGAAAAAAATGGGGATATTATAGCAAAAAGTAAAAAATATTGTGTTTTTTTTTTTTTTTCAAAATTGTTGCCTTTTTTTGTTTTATAGTGCAAAAAATAAAAACCGCAGAGATGATCAAAGACCACCAAAAGAAAGCTCTATTTGTGGGGGAAAAAAGGACGTCAATTTTGTTTGGGTACAACGTCGCACGACCGCGCAATTGTCGGTTAAAGTAACACAGTGCCGAATTGCAAAAAATGGCCTGGTCATTCAGCAGCCAAATCTTGTGGGGCTGAAGTGGTTAAGGGAGTGAGGTTATTTTTAGTTCAAAGTTCCAGTAAATTCTTTTTCGTTTATTAAAAATCAGCAGCTACAAAAAAAGTGTATCTTCTTTTAATAAAAAGACACTCGCCTGTCACACAATCCAGCGACGTGGCCTCCCGAACCCTCCCTTCTCTCATAGTTACATAGTTACATAGTAGGTGAGGTTGAAAAAAGACACAAGTCCATCAAGTCCAACCTATGTGTGTGATTATGTGTCAGTATTACATTACATATCCCTGTATATTGCGGTCATTCAGGTGATTATCTAATAGTTTCTTGAAGCTATCAATGCTCCCCGCTGAGACCATCGCCTGTGGAAGGGAATTCCACAACCTTGCCGCTCTTACAGTAAAGAACCCTCTACGTAGTTTAAGGTTAAACCTCTTTTCTTCTAATTGTAATGAGTGGCCACGAGTCTTATTAAACTCTCTTCTGCGAAAAAGTTTTATCCCTATTGTGGGGTCACCAGTATAGTATTTGTAAATTGAAATCATATCCCCTCTCAAGCGTCTCTTCTCCAGAGAGAATAAGTTCAATGCTCGCAACCTTTCCTCATAACTAAGATCCTCCAGACCCTTTATTACCTTTGTTGCCCTTCTTTGTACTCGCTCCATTTCCAGTACGTCCCTCCTGAGGACTGGTGCCCAGAACCGGACAGCATACTCCAGGTGCGGGCGGACCAGAGTCTTGTAGAGCGGGAGAATTATCGTTTTATCTCTGCAGTTGATCCCCCTTTTAATGCATGCCAATATTCTGTTTGCTTTATTAGCAGCAGCTTGGCATTGCATGCCATTGCTGAGCCTATCATCCACTAGGACCCCCAGGTCCTTTTCCATCCTAGATTCCCCCAGAGGTTCTCCCCCCAGTGTATAGATTGCATTCATATTTTTGCCACCCAAATGCATTATTTTACATTTTTCTACATCGAACCTCATTTGCCATGTAGTCGCCCACCCCATTAATTTGTTCAGGTCTTTTTGCAAGATTTCCACATCCTGCGGAGAAGTTATTGCCCTGCTTAGCTTAGTATCGTCTGCAAATACAGAGATTGAACTGTTTATCCCATCCTCCAGGTCGTTTATGAACAAATTAAATAGGATTGGTCCCAGCACAGAACCCTGGGGAACCCCACTACCCACCCCTGACCATTCTGAGTACTCCCCATTTATCACCACCCTCTGAACACGCCCTTGTAGCCAGTTTTCAATCCATGTACTCACCCTATGGTCCATGCCAACGCACCTTATTTTGTACAGTAAACGTTTATGGGGAACTGTGTCAAATGCTTTTGCAAAATCCAGATACACCACGTCTACGGGCCTTCCTTTATCTAGATGGCAACTCACCTCCTCATAGAAGGTTAATAGATTGGTTTGGCAAGAACGATTCTTCATGAATCCATGCTGATTACTGCTAATGATATCATTCTTATTACTAAAATCTTGTATATAGTCCCTTATCATCCCCTCCAAGAGTTTACATACTATTGATGTTAGGCTAACTGGTCTGTAATTCCCAGGGATGTTTTTTGGGCCCTTTTTAAATATTGGTGCTACATTGGCTTTTCTCCAATCAGCTGGTACCATTCCAGTCAATAGACTGTCTGTAAAAATTAGGAACAACGGTCTGGCAATCACCTGACTGAGTTCCCTAAGTACCCTCGGATTCTTTATGGGGCCAATATGGTCTGTCCTCCCTTTTTTACTGTTTACATACTTAAAGAATTTCTTGTGATTTTTTTTTTTGCTCTCCTCCGCTATGTGTCTTTCATGTTCTATCTTAGCCATCCTAATTGCACCCTTACATTTCTTATTGCATTCTTTATAAATTCTGAATGCTGTGGATGATCCCTCAACCTTGTATTTTTTGAAGGCCTTCTCCTTTGCTTTTATATGCATTTTTACATTGGAGTTAAGCCATCCAGGATGTTTGTTCGCTCTTTTAAATTTATTACCCAATGGGATACATTGGCTAATGCCCTTATTTAATATGCTCTTAAAGCAAACCCATCTCTCCTCCGTATTCTTTGTTCCTAATATTTTATCCCAATTTATGCCTTTTAGCAAGGTTTGTAGTTTAGGGAAGTTGGCTCTTTTGAAATTCAGTGTCTTTGTGTTCCCTTCATGTCTCCTATTTGTGTGATTTATACTGAAACTAATTGACCTGTGATCGCTGTTACCTAAATTGCCCCGTATTTCCACATCTGTTATCAGGTCTGTATTGTTGGTAATCAGTAGATCTAGTAATGTTTTATTTCTAGTTGGTGCGTCTACCATCTGACCCATAAAATTGTCCTGCAAGACACTAAGGAACTGGCGAGCCTTAAATGAATGCGCGGTTCCCTCCGCCCAGTCTATGTATGGATAATTAAAATCCCCCATTATGATAACACTTCCCATCCTTGCTGCTAATCCAATTTGTGATAGGAGATCCGTCTCCACTTCCTCCCTCAGGTTAGGGGGCCTATAGCATACTCCCAGTATTATTTTCCCCTTAGCTTCATCCCTTTGGAGCTCTACCCATAAAGATTCCACCTCCTCCCTAGCCCCCTCAGTGATGTCATCTCTCACATTCACTTGTACATTATTCTTGATATATAGGCATACCCCTCCCCCTTTTTTACCCTCTCTATCCTTGCGGTATAGGGTATACCCTTGAATGTTTGCCAGCCAATCATGAGAGCTGTTAAACCAGGTCTCTGAAATTCCCACAAAATCCAAATCCTCCTTGTACAACAGTATCTCTAGTTCACCCATCTTGTCCGCCAGGCTCCTGGCATTGGTGAACATGCCACATAGTTTAGACCGGTCGCATATTGTCCTCGTATTGGGTGTTTCAAGATTACAACTTGGACTTGCTACTATACTCACCTTGTGTTTTTGTGCTTTGGTTAACCTACCACTAATGCCCCCAATACTACCCTCTGGAATATCTTCCGCGCTGGCTATCACTGTCTCTGGACCCTCCCCCCCATCGCCTAGTTTAAAAACCCCTCTAACTTTTTGGCCATCTTCATTCCCAGCAGATCTGCACCCTCCTCATTTAGGTGCAGTCCGTCCCTTCTATAGTACCGGTTACCGACTGAGAAGTCAGCCCAGTCCTCCAGGAACCCAAACCCCTCCTTACTATACCAGCTCTTCAGCCACTTGTTTACTTCCCTAATCTCCCTCTGCCTCTCTGGTGTGGCTCGATGTACCGGTAATATTCCTGAGAACACTACCTTGGAGGTCCTTTTCCTCAATTTAGCTCCTAAGTCCCTAAAATCGTTCTTTAGGACACTCCATCTGCCTCTGACTTTGTCATTGGTGCCAACGTGCACCATGACAGCCGGGTCTTCCCCAGCCCCTCCCAGTAATCTGTCCACAAGATCCGTGATGTGCCGAACCCGAGCGCCCGGTAGACAACATACTGTTCGGCGCTTCAGGTCTTGGTTACAGATTGCCCTCTCTGTCTTTCTAAGAATTGAGTCCCCTACCACCAGAATCTGTCTTTCCTTTCCCTTTGCTGCCCCCCCACTCTCACTGGAGGAGTTCTTCCCCTGGCAGCTAGGAGAGTCCCTCATCTCCAGCAGTGCTGGTCCCTGACTGGTTACACCAATGTCACTCAATGGAGCGTACTTATTGGGATGCTCCAGTCCTGGATCGGCCTCCCTGGCACTTCCCCCTCTACCCCTCCTGACTGTCACCCATCTACTCTTTGCTAGTGCCTGCACCTCTCCCCCGCCTGTCCACGGCGCTGGCAATACTACTGTGGGCATCCGGCTGTGACAGTTTGCAGCTTCACAGCCGGGTGCACATGTCTCACTGCGCTGTCCTGAATGGCCAGGGAATCTTTTGGGACCTGTGATGTGTCCCAGAAGATTGCAGGGTGGAAGGGCGGCCCAAGTGGCAGTGGGAGCTCGTCTATCGTGATGCATTGCGGAATCAAATCGTTGACCAGATAATCGTAATCAAATCATGGGACCAGTGAATATGCGCACCTCTAATTTAATATAATTTTATATATATATAAAAAATTGTATGTATGTGTGTATATATATGTATGTGTGTGTGTGTGTATGTATGTATGTATGTATGTATGTATGTATGTATATATATATATATATATACACACACACACACAAATTTATAGAATTTGCCCATCAATTTTTCTAGATCATCATGTGGTGCCAAGTTGATATGTCTATGTATCCTTGATGTCCATGCTATGTATGTGTGTGTGTGTATGTATGTGTGTATGTATATGTGTATGTATATGTGTATATATATATATATATATTATCCATACTTACTGTAATTTTCCTTTCCTGGATCCTCCCCATGTGAGCCTACTATGGGTCAGCTCCAACCCCTCCAGGACCACCTCTTTCTTAGCCCATAAAGGGCGGCTGTCTGTCCACACCAGTGTTCAAAAAATACCCGCCTCGCGACGGATAAACTGGGTGGGAATCCTCTGGCTGACATGGGGAGAATCCAGGAAAGGAAAATTACAGTACGTATGCATAACAATTTTCCTTATTCCTGGACCTCCCCATGTTAGCCTACTATGGGATGTACCAAGCAATATTAAGAAGGGAGGGAAGATAAAAAAATAAGCCAAACCCTCAATGCAATGCTACTCAAATTTTTAATGGGCAACAGCCGCCATAATAACCGTAGAGCCAAATGTTTCCTCAGGCGGACAAGCCAAATTAGGTCTGTAATGCCTAATAAAAAGGTGTTGGGTGCGCTCCAGCTTGCTGCTCTGCAAACTACCTCAGGGGCAACCTTCGCGTATGCTGCCCAGGATGCTGCCATATCGCTCATCGAATGTGCTTTGATCTCTGAAGGAGGAGGAAGGCCAAGCACATTGTGTGCAATATGTATGGTCTTGACAAACCAGGAAGACACAACTCTGGATGTTGCTGGCATACCCTTTTTAGGCCCCATTGGGAAAACCTACAGCTGATCTTGTTTTCAAAAGCTTTTAGTCCATTTCAGGTAGGTTTAAACCGCGGAGACCAGGCCTAACCTACTCCACTCATCAGCTGTATCTGCCGGAAAGGCTGGGAGAATGACCTCCTAGTTCATACGAAATTATGTGGCCACCTTAGTTAGAAAGCTTGGTATCGGCCTAAGAACTATCTTGAGTGGGAGCACCAAACAATATGGTACTTTAGATGAGAAGGCGCACAACTCGGAGACTCTTCTGGCCGAGGCAACGGCTAGTAAAAAAAAAACAAAAAACTGTTAAAGGAAATAATGAACAAGAGAGAGCTTGATCAAACGGAGGAACCAGCAATGTTCCCAAGACTAGTGTTAAGTCCTCTTTTGGAAAAAACGATCTCAATGGAGGTCTGATTTCTATAACTGCCCCTAAAAATCAGATCACCAACAGATGTAGAGCATCTTGTACATGACATGGCCGACAAGGTGTTGATTTGACCCTTCAGGGATTATAAGGTAACCCTTAGAGACCACTCTGCTCTGCTAACTCCAAAATGTTAGATACTAAAGGAGATCCAAGGTCCCAACCCCTTTCTGTAGTATTCCAGATCCGGTGATAGGTTACATTCATGGACCTCCTGTATTAAGGTCTCCACTACACCGTCCAAGAGAACCTAACTAGTTAAAGACCCCCTCTCACGTCCAAGTCATTAACTTCATCCTCCTGCGGTTCGAGTGTCAGGCCCCACTCTGCGGAAGGAGATTTTGACAAGGAGGCAGTGGGATTGGTGAGCCCAACTTTATCCTCCAAGCCAGAGGGAACCACGGCTCCCTGAGCCAGTAAGGTAGGACTACTATTGTTGTGACCCTTTATCGCTGAATCTTCAGCAGGATTTTGAGAGCCAATGAAAGCGGTGGGAACACATGCACCAAGGGGAAGTTCCAAGACCTGGACAGAGGACCCTGACCCAACGCCTGTGGATGCCGGGTCCGGGAGAAGAAGCAAGGCAGTTGACAATTTTTCTCCAAAGCCATAAGATCTATCAAAGGCGTCCCCCAGACCCTGAAGATCTTGCGTATGTACTTTGGGTTAAGGCCACATTCGTTGTGATCCCCAAGCCTCCACTCAAGCGATCTGCTAAAACATTCCCAGGCCCTGGGAGATGAGATGCTTAAGAGAGCCAAGATTCTTCTCTGCGCATAGGCAGATTGACATGCCACCTGAAGGAGAGGGCAACTTCTTGTGCCCCCTTGATGAGACACATAAGCCACCGTAGTTTTGTTGTCCAAAAGAATCTTGACAGCTCGACCTTGCAACATAGGTTGGAACGCTAAGAGAGTGCGTCTGACAGCATCCAATCCCAGGAAATTTGAACTTTTTGTCCCAAAGGTTCCATTGGCCTTGAACCTGCTGTCCCAGGCAGTGTGCCTCGTAGCCTGCCAGACTGGCATTGGTTGTCACCACTATTGGTTCTGAGGCCTTCAACGGAACTCCGCGGGAAAGATTGCGAGCTACTGACCACCAAACCAGAGACGAGATTATCTGAAGAAGAAAGTTGCATTGAAACCTCCTTCTGCGCCACCTGACACATGGGACTACTGGAACTGTGGCGGATAGAACCCCCAGATACTTCATGCATTCCTTCATCATCATAGAAGGCCTGGCCATCACTGCTTTTGTCTGAAACTGGATCTCCTGGACCTTTCCTCTGAGGAAGAGAAACACAACCCCGATCCATATCGAATTGTACTCCTAAATACTCCAACGTTTTGGTCGGATGCATCTTGCATGAACTAGAAGGAGCTCGTTTGACGGACTCAGAAGTAGCATGTCATCTAGATAATGGAATATTTGCACTCCCTTGACCCTGAGAGTCGCAACGACAGCAGACAGTAGCTTTGAGAACGTTCTCGGAGTCGTGCAGAGACCGAATGGGAAACATTAAAATTGAAAATGAGAGCCTTCTACGGAAAACCTGAGAAAGCGATGGTGAGATGCGTCTATGGCACCATGAGCCAGATCAATGGAAACCATCCAGTCTCCTGACTCCACAACCGAAATGATCGTTTCCAATGACTCCATTTTAAATGGTGGAACCTTCATGTAAGAATTCAGGACTTTGAGGTCAAAAACTGGTCCAAAACCCCCTGAAGCCTCTGGGACCAAAAACAGAGGGGAACATACTCTTTGTCCCAATTCGTGCCTTGGAACCGGAAGGATGGCCCATGCTGCCAACCGCTCCTCTATATATCCTTGCAAACATTGCCTCCTTTCCAAATCTGTAGGAAGTCCAGTTTCTACGAACAAGGTCTGAGGGGGCCTTGTTCTGAGCTGGAGACGATAACGTGATCGAATGACGGCTACAATCCAGGCATCCTGTAATTTGTCTGCCCAAACCCCCCCAAATTGGGATAGTCTTGCTTGAGAGGGTTAAGCAGGGACACCTTCAGAAGGACTTATTTGAAGCCCTAGGAGCTTTGTTGGCCCTAGGCTTGGAAGGTTTCTGGAGGGTCGAACCGGCTCCCTTCCACTGTCTGAAAAACTATAAGCACTGGCCTCTCTGAATCCTTCTTTGGATCTCTTGTTAAACTGAAAGGGCTGCTGTTGTCTTTTTCTCTTCTGCGGGATTAGGCCAGATCTGCCGCCGGAAACCCACTGAATTGCTGATTCTAAGTCTTCCCGAAGTGTAGCTTCCCGTCGAATGGAACCGAACACAGACTGTGCTTAGAAGCCTTATTAGCCTACCAATGCTTCAACCATAAGGCTCTGCGGGCTGTGACAGAATGAGCCATATCTTTGCTGTCATCTTGACCTGGTCGACTGCTACTTCAGCCACAAACTCTACAGCAGTCTTGAAAACTGGAAAAGAAGAACTGCCAATATCCAGACTTTCATCCGAACATTCATCCACCAGCTCCGCTACCCACACTCTAAGGCTGGATTCACACCCATGCACTTCCAGCGCTCCCTGCATTCCGCAGACCCGCATCACAGAACGTGCTCCATAGGAGACCATGGCAAATGGAGGGTAGTGCAAATCCACAAAAAGCACCAAAAAACGCACAGGTGCAAATCCAGCCCAAGTGCTGCTGCCACAGAAGTGAGTACTACCACTGGTCTGCAGGCTGCTCCGGCCAAACGATACCTTTTCAGGTCTGCGTTTATTCTGCGATCCATAGGATCCCTAAAAAGAGACCGAATCCTCCATGCTACGTAATGAAGCATCCACCTTAGGGATAGTGTCCCAAGGGGTACAGCTTCAATACTCTATTATGCACTTTGAGCTCTTTCTCAGACCCCGCCCACTCATTGTCAATTATTTCTTTAATTTCAGAAATGAATGGGAAGGAAGGTAACAATTTCTTTAAATATGGGTAGTATCTTTGCTGTTTCTTTGGAGGCGACGATTCTTCCTGCTGTATTTTTAATGACCTCCATATTTGATTGTTACAATTGATACTATTTAATTTTAATTATAATTCAATTTTGTTTTTTAATATACATATCCTGATCCTTGGTGATATACATGTGTATGTGCATTAATGTTCTACCATCCAACAACATTGCTGACAGTAATCTAGTGTCTGCTGGTTACCTAGTGACTCTCATCCAATAGCATTTAGCGTTACATTTTTGCTGTGCTCCGTCCCGGGAGCCTATATAAGACTGGCAGCCCCCACGACCAATTAGATCTGAGGAAAAAGCGGAAGCTTTGAAACGCGTCATCTGACGCCCCCCCAACGTCATTTCCGGTTCCAGACTGCACCAAGTGCATTCCAGGCTGATACGCACGCCGTGGCTGAGTTACACACAGACCAGCAGAGTCCATTGCAGACCGCAAGACACGATTGCCCCTGCTCAGCATAAGCCGGCTCGGCAGACAACACTCTCTGGATCCCTTCATTCCATCCAGGATCTTCTCAGTGTACTGGGACCACACTCAGGATACATTCCCAAACAACAGAGTGACCCCCCCATACTAAGATAAACCCATGCTTGTTTCTCACAACTGTCCTGTGAGCAGAGTTAATTTTGTCGACTAAAACGACTAGAACATTTTAGTCGACTAAATGAATACTATTTTAGTCGACTAAAATACGACTAAAACAATTGAGATGACTAAAATACTAATACTAATGACTAATACTAATGATGACTAATACTAAATTGAAATTTGACTTCAGTATTAACACTGGTCTGTAGTGCATGTTCATACCTCACTACCATAAATAATAACATATTAGATTTTTCACTTCAGCAGTATATGAGTTTGGAAATTGTAGAGAAATGTTAACTAACGCATTACAATTTAATTACACCCATTAGATTTTAGACAACTAAAATTAGTTTTAGTCGACTAAAATGTACTGGAGATTTTAATCGACTAAAACGTAGGACATTTTAGTTGACTTAAATGTACTGGAGATTTAGTCGACTAAATACGACTAAAACAATTGCAGAAGACTAAAATGGGACTAAAACTAAAATGCCATTTTAGTCCTAAGACTAAAATTAAATCGAAATTTGCTGCCAAAAATTAACACCTGTGAGTAGCCACTGGGCTGATTATATTATCATTAAACTATACTTTTAAAACTTATTGCACTTAGAGGCGCCTTTTTTTTTGTTCTTTCATCTGCCCCAACACTGAACTCCCCTGCTCATCTTTCGCACCACTGTAACCCCCTGCTCATCTGCCCCATCACTGTACCCCCCTGCTTTTCGGTCCCACCGCTGAACCCCCTTCTCATCCCTCCTGCTACTGTACCTCCTGCACATCTGCCCCACCACTGTACCCTCTTACTCTTCTATCCCACCACTGTAACCCCCCAGCTCAAATGCCCCATCAATGTACCTCCCTGCACATCTGCTCCACCGCCGTATCCCCATACTCTTCTGTCTCACTACTGAATCACCTTCTAATCTGTCCTAACACCAAACCCATCTGCTCATCTGCCCACCAGTGTAACCCGCTTTCTCATCTGCCCCACCAATGTACCTCCTGCACATCAGTCTCACCAATACACCTCCCTTCACATCTGCCCCACCCTGCTCTCCTGCCCCACTACTGTAACCCCCTGCTCATCTGTCTCACCAATACACCTCCCTTCACATCTGCCCCACCCCCCTGCTTTTCTGTCCCACCACTGAACCTCCTACTCATCTGCCCCAACAATGAACCCCCCTGCTCTTCTGTCCCACTGCTGAACCCCCTTCTCATATCTTCCACCACTGTAACTCCTGGCACATCTGCCCCAACGCTGTACCCTCCTGCTCTTCTGTCCCACCTCTGAACCCCTCCTGCTCATTTTTCCCACCGCTGTACCCTCTTATCTATATGTGTGATATGCAGAGTGGTGAAAGGAAGCAGAGATGAGACGCCTCTACCTGTCCTGGTACACTCATCCTGCTGATCCACCTTTCGCATCCAGCCCAGGTGCTTGTACTGTATGTAATGTATGTGATGTCCCATACAAGCATCTGGAATGGATGCGCAATGATGAGCTAAGGTCAGGGTTTTTTTCTGAAAGCAGTGGGCCTGTCTGCAGGATCATAAGTTGGGTCCTCGCAGCTGAGAAAGTGCGGCGCTCTGCGCTGCAGCAAAAGTTGGGTGCGATTTTCATTGTGCTGAATACTGGGTGTGGCTTAAAGGGACACAGAGTGCAGGGGTTCAGTAGTAAGTGACGCAAAAATTCAGGAATAATTTCAACAATGTTTCCAGAAGCTCAACAGTAATTTCACAAATTGTCACCATATTGTTGTTTGCTCAATCACAGTGAAATCTCTTCTTTCTGAGATTGGTAGTGGAAACCTAGCGAGTCATCTTCCTCCAGGTGGGTGGGGCTAGCAGGACTGTGATTGGCTTTAGCAGTGGCCAATGACAGTCCTCTTCCTGGAAACACGGACCACCCCCTCCCCCTAGCAGAACTGCACCCAATCTCTTCCCCATCACAAAAGCTGATGATCGCAGCTACAGCAAAGTTAGAGAACCAAACCATGTTTCCCATCTTTCACAATGTGTGGGGGCACAGTGCCTCTCCCTCAGTGCAGGTGCGGTGTGGGGAATTCTGAAATTGGAATGTATTCGTGTCTCACTGACACTTCCCTACGCTGCTCTGCTGATGGGGAGAGTCGAATGCTGGCAAAAGAGAAGCGCGTGCCGCTTGTGGCACAAGTGGCGGGGGTTGACTACCCCTGGATTAGCCAATAAATCGATAGATCTTTATTTAGGGTTGTCCATCCCCTATTTGAAGTTTTGCATAAGCATGTTGTTTTTTTATCTATCTTAATTTAAACATTTCTTTTAGTAACTAGGTTTTATATAGTATGTAATCTATAGATATTCAGTTGTAGGTGTAACTGATGATAACTCTGTAGCACAGCATGCTAAACAGTACAAAAGATGT
The DNA here is from genome assembly GCA_037953035.1 of Aquarana catesbeiana. Lineage (NCBI taxonomy): Eukaryota > Metazoa > Chordata > Amphibia > Anura > Ranidae > Aquarana > Aquarana catesbeiana. The sequence continues at coordinate 1,848,245 of JBBHAA010000837.1, forward strand.
GTCCATCAGGGCTTGACGTGACCCCAGTTGACTTTTGAGAAATGTTCTTGTTGAACAGATTTTCGATTGCTTGGACATCAAGGCAGCCTACAGACAACATCATCTGCACACTAATATACAGTATGTGTACAGCAGTCCTTTATACAGGAAGCAGGATGGCAGCCCAGTATGCTGGAATATTAAAGTGGTTTAGAAGGCAGAATTTTTTTTACCTTGATGTATACCATGCAAGCTACCTGTATGCGGCTAACCTCCCTCTATACTTACCTGAGCCCGATCGTGATCCAGTCCTGTGCCCAAGAGCAGCATCTCTCTCTGTTTTCTCCTCACTCCGCAACCAGTAAGCAGAGAGCAGGGGGAGAGACTGTGTCACGCTCTGCGTTAATGGACACAGAGTGCAGCTCAGAATCGAGCACTCATGAGTGCCACCATAGCAAGCAGCTTACTAGGGGGGCACTTGGCAATAGGGCGGATCCAAGAGCACTGGCGGGGGACCCCAGAAGAGGAGGATCAGGGTTGTTCTGTGCTAAACCACTGCACAGAGCAGGTAAGTATAACATGTTTGTTATTTAAAAAAAAAAAAAGTTTTACAATCACTTTAAACCAAGCACAGGCCTAGGTGCAGCTCCAAATCTTAAACTGTTAGTGAACTGAAACAAAAAACTTTTCCCCTGCAAGGCAATGTCATAATTTGCTAGTATGCATCATATACTAGCACATTATGTGAAACTTGCCTTAAAACTAAGTCCTCCACCTCTGACAGGGCTTCCATCTTCACCCGGTCTTCCTTCCCAGTTTGCAGGCTCCGGTCCTTTGAATGGCTGGCTGAGCCATGATGACGTCACTGTTTATGGCACAGAGCTCTGAAGGAGCGGCACGGGTATACTAATCCATCGAAAGCACATGAGCCAGTGATGTTGCTGGTGGCTGCACATGTAAAAATTTCCTAAATGGTGCACATGCAGATATCTACAGTACCTACAGGAAAGCCGCCTTATAGTAAAATAAGTAAAACATAAACAAATGGCCTTTGCTACCACTTTAAAACTATACTGTGGGCCACAAAGTTGAATACAAATAACAAAACTGTATCCATGCTCTGTGATTTTATAGACATGAACTCTACTGTTTAGGTTTCAATGAGCCATGCTTATATGAATCTGTTGTCTTTCACTTTAAAATTATGAGGGAACCTTTTTTTCTCTTAATGTGTATATTCTGTCATTTTGTTTTACTTATAGCTGTATTATGTGCTGCACCAGAATTGCCAGCTAATGGAGAATATCATCCACAAAAAGATGAGTACACATATTTGGATTCTGTAACATTTTCATGCCAGAAGCCTTTAGAAGTTGTGGGCAATCCTTCTATATCCTGTACAGGAACAGGGGAGTGGAGTTCCAATTCTCCTACATGCAAAGGTTAGAAATATGCCTTTTTTGTGCTTGTATCAATGTATTTTAGATTAGGAACTAGAATTTTAGAGGTTTGTCAGTTTAAGCAAGAAGAAAGTTAAGGTGACTGTAACCATATTGGTTCACGATTTATTGCGCTATAATCATGGCAAACCTGCACCGCGTTTTAGGTGCATTGAAAATTAATAGCACCTCCACTGCAATTGCAAAATACAGATTAATTTTGAGATTGCAGACAGAATCGCAGCTTTGGGGCATTATGTATGTGACTATGCTTCATGTTAAACCCTAAATATGGGTACAGCAGGAAACATGATCAAAAATCTGGTCTTGGCCTTTACAGTTTTGCATACATAATGATTAGTGATACTTATACATTTTTTGTTTTTTTTGTGATGGCTGGAAAATATTGTAATGTAGTGCAGCAGAATGTCACCATTTATATGCCACCTCCAGTTATTAATCTTTATTTTTTTTCTCCTAATCTTTAGCTGTAAATTGCGCTAATCCAGATGTTACAAATTCAAGACGACTGTCAGGGTTCACTGGCCCATATACATTGAATTCTGCTATATCGTTTGCGTGTGATAAAGGCTTCATTCTGAGGGGGTCCGGTTCTATCTCATGCAACATTGATAGTCAGTGGGTACCCGCAATTCCACAGTGTGAAAGAGAAAGTACCGCTAAACGTAAGTATACAGCAGTAAAGGAGCATACTACTTCTTTTTTTTTTTTTTAACAAGCGACACCTAAAAACTACTTCTAAGGGTCACGTTACAGTCGGACCATACGATCTTTGTACAATCAACTTCTCAACTTTAGATTTACAAAGCCTATGTGAAAAAGGGGAGTAGGGGGCTTCTGTTAGCTAATCTTTCACATTAATTTGTATCCAATCAGGCAGGCCCTGGCACTACATAGTTGGCAGTTCAAAAGGTAATTGTACACATGGATTGTAATGTGTGGGGTGGGCTTTAACGGAATTTTCAATCGCCAGTTTTTTGGGGATTTTTTCAGCACAACCTTTCTATCTATCTCTAGATCTAGATATAGATAGATATATAATCATTCTTCATTCTACCTCTCTTCTCTTTACAACCTACTTTTATTCTTTCTGCTATTCTACCTTTTTCATCTGCTCCATGTTTTTTACATTCTTCTTCCCACTTTCATGCCTCCATTTTACATAGGCTGGAAAAATATACAATGTGTCGTGTTAAAAAATTCAAGCAATAACTTTTTTTTTTAAGAAAAGAGAAAAAAAAAGACACTCCCTGCATGTAGCAGGGGCTATTTGTTGAGGGTGGAGAGCTATATGTGGAGGGTGGACAGGAGACTTAAGCACTGCTTTTCCTCCATTTTCTGCTATGGAGCAATGCCTGGGAAATGCAGGAAGGGATAGGGGGAGGGGGTATTCGGGGTTTGGAAACCCCACAGCAGCCAGTCGCTGCCCCGCACTACAACACGCAGCATCAACACGCTGTCGCTGAGGGACATGCACACACACCTCACCTGTCAGAGCGGAGTCACCCAGCAGGAGCCTGCAGAGGAGAGGGAGGGGTGCAGCACATCTCCGGAAGAGACTCCATACACTCAGACTGAGCTAAGGGGTGAGGGCGCGGGGCCAGTACAGGGGACACTGCGGGGACAACTCACCTGTATCTGGAGGAGAAAACTTCATACACTCCATATGGACTGCCGCAATACCGGCCACAATGTACCAACCAATAACCACAATACAGCTCCCAGGTCAGCCCTCTGTAGCTCTGCTCTCTCCCTCCCAGGTGAGGCAGGGCTCTACCTGGAGAGGCAGGTCGCGCTGAGATGACGTAATTTGCGCAATCGTGATGCAGCCGTTCTCTGCATCGATGCAGAATCGTTCAAGGCTGCATCGATGGGCCCATTATAATCAATGCCCTAATGTTCGCTTATAGAACATGGTCCAATTTGCTTCACAGGTTGCCACTGGAGTCCTCTTCCACTCCTTCATGACGACATCACACTGCTGGTGGACGTTGAGACCTTACGCTTCTCCACCTTCCATTTGAGGATGCCCCACAGATGTTCAATAGGGTTTAGGTCTGTAGACATGCTTGGCCCGTCCATCACCTTTATCCTCAGCTTCTTTAGCAAGGCAGTGGTCATCTTGGAGGTGTGCTTGGGGTCATTATCATGTTGGAATACTTCCATGCGGCCTAGTCTCCGAAGGGAGGGGGATCATGCTCTGCTTCAGTATGTTACAGTACATGTTGGCATTCATGGTTATCTCAATGAACTGTAGCTCCCCAGTGCCGGCAGCACTCATGCAGCCCTAGACCATGACACTCCCACCACAATGCTTTACTGTAAGCAAGACACACTTTGTCTTTGTACTCCTCACCTGGTTGTCGAGACACACGCTTGACACCATCTGAACCAAATAAGTTTATCTTGGTCTCATCAGACCACAGAACATGATTCAAGTAATCCATGTCCTTAGTATGCTTGTCTTCAGCAAACTGTTTGCGGGCTTTCTTGTGCATCAGCTTTAGAAGAAGAGGCTTCCTTCTGGGACGACAGCCATGCAGACCAATTTGATGCAGTGTGCGGCGTATGGTCTGAGAACTGACAGGCTGACCCCCCACCCCTTCAACCTCTGCAGCAATGCTGGCAGCACTCATACGTCTATTTCCCAAAGACAACCTTTGGATATGACGCTGAGTACGTGTACTCAACTTGACCATCGCAAGGTCTGTTCTGAGATAGAACCTGTCCTGTTAAACTACTGTATGGTCTTGACCACCGTGCTGCAGCTCAGTTTCAGGGTCTTGGCAATCTTCTTATAGCCTAGGCTATCTTTATGTAGAACAGCAATTCTTTTTTTTTTCAGATCCTCAGACAGTTCTTTGCCATGAGGTGCCATGTTGACCTTCCAGTGACCATTATGAGAGAGTGAGAGCGATAACGCCAAATTTAACACACTTGCTCCCCATTCACACTTGAGACCTTGTAACACTAACGAGTCTCATGACACAGAGGACGGAAAATGGCTAATTGGGCCCAAATTGGACATTTTCACTTAGGAATGTACTTTTTTTGTTGCCAGCGGTTTAGACATTAATGGCTGTGTGTTGAGTTATTTTGAGGGGATAGCAAATTTACACTGTTATACAAGCTGTACACTCGCTACTTTACAGCAAAGTGTCGTTTCTTCATTGTTGTCACATGAAAAGATATAATAAAATATTTACAAAAATGCGAGGGGTGTACTCACTTTTGTGAGATACAGTGTGTATCTATCTATCTATCTATCTATCTATCTATCTATCTATCTATCTATCTATCTATCTATCTATCTATCTATCTATCTATTATATTTCAAAATCTCTCCTTACATTATACATATCCTACAGGTAGGTCCCCACTAGGCTCGCTTGAGGGAGGCATGACTGACAGGGGTAGCTGCAGAGTAGGGTCTTCTACGGTAGTCTGGTTATGAACGATCTGTGTGAGTTTCTGGTTTTCTGGTAGGTGGCGTTGGGTGTCTGAATGGGATTTTCCCATCATGCCAGTGTTTCTTTGGACGGAGCGTGTGCTGGAGTGTGGTTGGTATCAGAAAATTCATCTGGTCGGTCTCCAGGCTGAGTGAGTCGTCGCTCAGCTGGGAGAGGGTGCCTTAGTGCACCCTGAAGGATCTGACACTATCTTGTTTCCATCAAGAGCAGCCAAACTTGCGGTTAGGTTGAAATAGGCTTTTATGCCCGAAGGAGCTGGTGTAGGTGGTAGCGAAGTGGTCCCCGTCTTTTGGGACACATGTCCCCCTGTTTTTACCCATTGAGAAATGGGAACAGGCTGCTAAATAACCTGTATACAGCAGGCTATATGGAGAGCTCTAGTCAAAAGCGTTGCTCCCCCCGCATGCAATTATTAAGTCTATAATCTATCAGAGCACCCAGATCTTTCTCGCCCATTTACTCACCCAGTTGTACTCCTCCTAGAATGTATGATGCATGCATGTTTTTAGCTCCTAAGTGCTAACTTTGCATTTATCAACGTTACCCTGCTGCTAGATGGTACTACAGCAGTGGCTTCAGGGGATTTACACAGACTTCAAACGGCTGCAGCCACTTGGAGAGTGTATGTATATCTGACAAGCCGACTATCTGCTGTCAGATGGAAGTGATCCAGCAGCTGCACAGTCATTGGATCACTTCCAAACACTCAAAAAAAAAAAAAAAAAAAAAAAAAAAAAAGGTGTAAAAAATGAAAGTTGCACCCAAGCATCTAAATTTCTCCACACACGTGAAAACGTTGATTGTGGTATACAGGTTACATATCACCACACACAGCTGAGTGAAAGCAATAATTCTAGGCCCCTTATTCACGGGTAGCTCTAAACTGATGATCCAGTTTTTAAGGTTTTACCAAAAATAATCGGGTAATTGTATTTCCTTGCCCTATAATTACCTTTTAGTGTATTTTTAACTGAAATTTTGCATTTCCTAAACTGTTGAACTAAAATTGCGTGACAAAAAAAAAAATTTGCAATTACCAATATTTTATTCTCTAGTGCAGACATTCTCAACTTTTGCAACACAGAGGTACCCTTGAAATAACTTTCTGGTCTCAGGAAACCCCTGTTAAAAATGACTATATTACTCATGCTAAATGTGAATGGAGCCTCAGGTAGAGGAGGGAGGTGGAGGGCTGTTTGGGGCATTATGTATATGTATGTGCTTCATGTTACACCCTAAATGTGGGTACAGCATGAAACCTGATAAAAACCTGGACTTGGCCTTTACCGTTTTGCATACATGATTAATGATGTTTAGATTTTTATTTTTTTTTTTTTTAATGGAAAATATTTTAACCACTTCAATACAAGACACTTTCAACCCTTCCTGCCCAGGACTATTTTTAGCTTTTAGTGCTGTCGCACTTTGACAATTGCGCTCATGCAACACTGTACCCAAACAAAATTTTTATCATTTTCTTTTTTTTTTTTTTTTTTTTTTTTTAGTGGAAGAGGGCGAAGGTCCTCTTTATTTCAAAATATTTATTGTTTTTTTCAACAAACAAGTTGTACAAGAAATGAATCATGAAGGGAGATTAGTCATATCAAATACAGATAGATCCCAATGGGAAAAGGCAATTAAAAAAAAAAGCAAATGTTAGGGATTAGGTCCCGGCCTATGGTTATAACAGATAATCCCAGAGAATAACACCATCGGCCTAAAGAAAACACAACAAAAAGGAAAAAAAAAAAAAAAAGGGAAGTCCCTAGACTATCCTAGGAGTAGGTGGAGGAGACCTGAGGGATTCCTCCGGCACCCCAAAAGGGAACACACTGTGACCGTCAAAATCTCCATCAGCTCCCCCCAGCCCCCCAGCAAACATAGCTGAAATGTAGATAATCCTAGTAGGGATACATTATCAGAGTATATTAATCCCTGGGATCATAAGTGTCACTAAAACCATCGAACTGTCTGCAGTTCAAAACATAAAGTATATAAAGAGAAAGGAAAGAATGTGAAATGGAGATGGGGGGGGGGGGGAGAGCGAGGAGAGAGAAGAGAGCCATCCCGCGGGAGGAAACCCCGCACCCCTGCAGCATCCAGCTGAGTTATGGTTGCATGCTCGGGATCAAGGAAATACCAATGAAACTTGCCCAGGGCTCCCATATCGCCTCAAATTGGTCTTTTGTGTTGTTGAGAATGCTAGCGAGCTTCTCCTGGGCCATAATCCAGGAGATTTTCCGGATCGCCGCCTTAAGGGACACTTTGGGTTTCTTCCAGGCCTTGGTGAGTTTAGCACCCAGAAAAATAAAGTGAATTAGTTTGCGGGCAAGCTTCGGAACCCTGGGCAGATTGTCATTTAGGAGCGCCATAGCTGGGGTTTTCGGGATATGGATCTTGGTAATTTTCCTGATCAAGAGGAAAATCTTATTCCAGAATGTCCTCAATCTTGGGCATTCCCAGAATATATGGGAGAGCGAACCCCTAAGTAAACAACCTCTATAACACCTTGGGTCAGCCGAGGGGAACATTTTGGCTAATCTGTCAGGAGATAGATACCACCTAGTGATAACCTTAAGACTAGACTCTATCATGGAAATATTCTTAATGCCCCTGTAGGCCCTAAAAAAGGTAATCCTCCATTTATCTAGGTCCCACTGTATTGATAGGTCCGACTCCCATGCGAGCATATAAGGAGTCTTGGTTGACTGATTGGCGAGTGACTGATAGATGACGGTGATGCCTCCCCTCTGCTCTGAAGACTGCCCACACCAGAGTTCGTATGGCGTGAATGTGTGGGGGGTAGATTTTGCCTCCCCAATGTGGGCGAGGAAATGACGAATTTGATGACATCTGAATCGCTCCGAGGTAGGCATTTCCAAGTGGCTTACACAAAAGGCCAGGGTAATAGGGCCTAAATTCATATAGAAGTGTCCGATCCGGTACATCCCCTTATCCAGCCACCATCGAAATGCTTTGATGTCTAGACCCGGAACAAAGTCCGGGTTATTGAAAATGTGAGCAAGTGGGTGGCAATTTGATATTAAGGCCCGATTTGTTTCTTAGTGAGTCCCATAATTTAAAGGATTGAGAGAGAGTTGGTGAGAGAATCGGGGGGCGCTTTCTAGGAGGGACCCACAATAGGAAATCTAGGGTGTGGGATGGTACAGCCTATCTCTCAATTTGGATCCAATCTGGCTTTTCTGTCTTCGCATACACTACCGATATCTGGGCGAGTCTGGCAGCTTGATAGTACCAGAAGAGCTGAGGGAGACCTAAGCCCCCCTGTGATCTGGATAAGAATAAGGTGTTTTGCTGAAGTCTGTGTCCCTTACCCCCCCAGATAAACTTGATGACTTTTCTTTGGAATGCAGATAGATAATCTTTTACAATATTTATTGGGAGGGCCCTGAAAAGGTAAAGGAGTCTAGGTAGCAAAGTCATCTTGACTGCATGAATTCTACCTAACCAAGAGATCCCACCCTTTGCCCAGTTGCCTAGATCTGTCTCTAGTTTGCGGTATGTGTGAGGGAAGTTGGCCGAATAAAGTAGCTCCGTTTTTGCAGTGAGCTTGATTCCCAAATAGTCAATAAAAGTATCGCTCCATCTAAACTCAAAGCGATTCTGGAGGGAAGAGACCACATGTGATTTGAGGGAAATGTTCAAGGCCGACGATTTTGAGTAGTTTACCTTTAAACCCGAGATCCATGAGAATTCCTTTAGGAGTTTACACAGATTTGGGAGGGAAGTGATTGGGGAGGTGATGAATAAGAGCATATCATCGGCAAATAGCCCGCATTTGTGGACTTGGTCGCCGCATTTCACTCCTAGTATATTGGGGTCCGATCTGACTGCGATTGCTAGGGTTTCGATCGCAATAGCAAAAATTAAAGGGGATAGAGGACATCCCTGTCTAGTGCCTCTCGCTATAGAGAGAGGTTTGGAGTAATGACCTTGTAAGCGAATTACTGCTTTTGGAGTGGAGTATAAGGATTTAAGGGTCCCTAGAAAACTAGGTCCGAAACCTCATTTCTCCAGTAAGGAGAAAAGATAAGGCCATTCGATAGAATCGAAGGCCTTATGGAGGTCCAACGAGAGGAGAAATCCTTCCTGTTTCGGTCCCCCTTCCCAATTTGTTTGGAGAATGGAGACAATGTCTATTGCTCTCCTAATTTGGTCCGGACCTTGTCTCCCTGGTATAAAACCAACCTGGTCCTTGTGTATGTAAGGATTAATAAATGAAGAGAGACGATTGGCAAGGATTTTGGTAAGAATTTTGAGGTCATTATTGATCAGGGAGATCGGCCTGTAATTTTCCACTTCCTCGTGGTTTTTGTTGGGTTTGGGGATGACAGAGATAAATGCAGTATTCAGTTGTGAATCCAGGGGGGTGCCAGATTTAATGGAATTAAAGAATTTAGCCAAGTAAGGAGCTAAAATTTCTCCAAATTGTTTGTAGTAGGGGATCGAGAGGCCGTCTGGCCCTGGGGCTGATCCGGGCTTCAAACCTTTTATGACCTCCCTGACCTCATCCGCTGAAAAGGCTCCTTCCATTAGATCCCTGCAATCTTTGGAGATCGAAGGGATCTGCAAATTGTGCAGAAAGGCAGTGGTTACAGGGCCCTTCTCTGTTTGGGGGGGTTTGTAGAGATTTTCATAAAATTCATGAAAAGCGGACATTATTTTGTTCGGGTTAGCTGTTGGGGGTTGTCCTGCGATCCTTAGTTTAGGGAAGGAGGAGACTCAAAACCTCGGGGTAAGTTTGGAGGCTAACATTGAGCCGAATCTATCTTTCTGGGAGTAAAATTTGTCTCCACTCCACCTGATGTTTTTCTCTGCTTTGGCCGTTAAGGCAAGATTCAGCTCAAGTCTAGTCGCGTCTAACCTTTCTGAAATGGTCCTATCCGGGTGTTTTTTGTGTTCTGCTTTTAAGGAGAGGAATGTTTTTTCAAGGCGTTGAATATCTATCAAGTGCTCCTTTTTATACTGAGTCGCGATCCTGATTAGAATGCCTCTAATGGTTGCCTTGTGGGCGGCCCAAAGGGTCTCTGGGGAGATATTATCGATGTCATTCAGGGTAAAGTATTCTTTAATGGAGTTTGTTATCTCCTTTACAGTAGCAAGGGTCAGAAAGCAGGGATTCATTTAGGCGCCAGTAGGAACCTCCTCTCCCCGAGAGGACATTTCTCAGGGTGAGGAGGACCAGTGAATGGTCTGACCAGGCTGTATCCAATATTGCAGCTTTTTTGGAGAGGGGTATAAGTGAAGATGGAATAAGTATGTGGTCAATCCTGGCGTAAGATTGGTGGGGGGAGGAGTGTGTGTAGTCCCTACTTTTGGGGTTTAGTTCCCTCCAGATGTCTATAAGTCCATGGGTATGTAGAAGCTTAGCTATTCTGGTGCTTAATTTCGTGGGGCGTGTGAGCTGGTCTTTGGGGGGCCTAGTTTTGTCCAAGCCCTGGTCAAACGCCATGTTTGAATCTCCTCCCATAATGACCTTCCCTTCTAATAGGGGTTCTATTGTACTGAGGAGTCCCTGGAAAAAGGATGCTTGACCCTTATTCGGGGCATAATATGAGATAATCGTGTATAAAACTCCTTCCAGGGTACCCTTCACCACAACAAATCTTCCCTCCGGATCTTTATAGTCAGAAATATAGGAGAATTTGCTGTTTTTGGAAATTAGAATTGCCACCCCCTTAGTCTTGTTAGGGGCATTCGCTAAGAAGAAGGATGGGTAGTAAGAGTGAAGGAACTTGGGGGTGTACCGGATGGGAAAGTGAGTCTCCTGAAGGAGCACTACATCAAGTCTTAAAGATTTGTAGTGGTCCAAGGCTAGTCTCCTTTTTCTAGGTGAATTCAGGCCCTGAACGTTGTGAGAGGCCACCTTGAGATCGTTTCCTAGTATATGTGTGTCAGTCATGTGAGCAGAGGGGAGGGAGACCCATGATCAAGCAGTCACTCACCAATTGAAGTCTTCCGAATCTTGCCTGGCAAGATAAGTAATGGACGTCTTCTAAGCTTATCTCCGAGAGGTGCGAGGCCCCTGCCCGCAGGACGGCTGGAAAAAAGAAAAGGGATGAGCGGGTACAAAAAGTAGAAAAGGACAAACAAACATACAGGAACAAAAATAGCGACATGGGTCTCCTAATATGACCCTTGGGATATTGTGGAGAATTTTCCGCAATATTCCCAAATTTAACCTTCAGTCCACCTGGGAGGCCGACTGAAGTCCCAAATCCAAAGGACACTAAGGGTTCTTCGGAAATGAGAGGAGGCACAAGGGATCCACCCCGGACCCTTTTTCTGTCAAGGTAAAACATTAACACTTACACACTAACGTAAGAGAAAAACTATAGTAAGGTTCAAACAGCCCTTTACTCACGGCACTGCGTGCCAGGTTAACTAATTAGTCACCGTAATGCTGAAAACAATAACGAAAACTCCCCACCCGCTGTAGCACCCCCCCCCCACCCCAAATCTGACTTGGTGGGCTTCCTAAACGACCCGGGCTCTACACTGTAGCGGTGAAGAAACCCCTACCATCTAAGCATATTTTGAATACATTTGGTCATTAGTAGCTAGACATACAGGCGAACTCTCCCTATACTAGAGCGGGGCTAGATACCGAAGTCCCAGTAAGTCTAGATCAAGTTCAGATCTCCCAAATGAGAAAAAAAAATAAAGAGAAAAAACTTTACAGTCAGAAAGGACTATTATCGTGAGAAACCGAACAACTGCTGGAGGGCATCTGAGTCCGCTGAACAGTTCCGCTATAGGGAGGGATGATGGTGTTCTGGCCATGGGGGGTTGCTTCCCTCCCCCCATGGAGGGGTTTGCTGTCGGGGAGAACTGTAGCTACAAGGTGCGTTGGGAGGTGAGATTCGGGTAGTGGGCTTAACCAGCCTTTGAACCATAAGGGGGTATGGAGCTCCAGCTCCGACAACTGTTGGGACCACCGCCCCAAAAGAGAGTCCCTGAGGGGACAGAGAAAAGTTAAGGAACCATCCGGGCCTTATGGCGGTCTTCCATCCTTGCTCCTCTTGGAAGTATTCTTATTCCACAGGGGGGACACAGGGCTGCCCGGAGGAGGACGTTTGGTCGAGCCTGATGAGGATGCAGAAAAGTCCATTGGTGCTTCCTGTGAAATAAATTTAAGAGACAGTAGCAGTCTTTCAAGTCTTCTGGGAGACTTGAAAAAGAGTGGGTTTTGCCCTGAGATGTGAATTTTACTGCAAAAGGAAAGAACCAGCGGTATTTAATGTCCCTTTGTGTTAGGACCGAGAGAAGTGGTTTTAGAGTTCTGCGTCTTTGAATAGTGGATGGTGCTAAATCCGCAAAAATCTGGTTCTGATGTCCCCTGTGTTGCAGTTTAGGGTTCTGACGAGATTGTCGCATGACCTCCTCCTTGATCGCAAAAAAGTGCAGTTTCACAATTATGTCTCTGGGTGAACCGTCTTGTCTGGGGGGTCCAAGAGCTCTGTGTGCCCTGTCTAATTCGAGGCGTTGAGTGGGGATATTAGGTATGAGTTCAGAGATAATGTCCTGTACCGTGGAGGGGATATCCGTGAAGGTTTCTGGGAGGCCTCTAATTCTGAAATTATACCTCCTGGACCTGTTCTCGAGTTCGTCTATCCTTGAAAGGGCCACATCGAGGAGTTCTTGAATAGTCTGGAGGTGGGCTGCATTTTGGTTTGTTCTAGAGGCCGTGTTCTCAACTTTTTCCTCTATTGCTTCTATTCTCGAGCCTATACTCGATAGGTCAGCTTTGATCGTATTGGTGATCTGTTGTGCTGTGCTGGCCAGACCTTTCTCCAGTAATGAGGAGAATTTAATAAACATGTCTTCTTGCATTTGTGTAAAGTCAGTGATTGAGAAGCCTGAGGACAGGTTTGCTGCCCCTGGGAGCTGGGCCTGTATCGATAGGGCCTGGGGAGACATCTCCTGGTGTGTCAGGCTTGAGGAGCCTGTGGAGGCCTTAGCAGAGGCCTGGGGCTTCTGGGAGCCCTGATGGGGGTTCTGATGGAGGGTTGGGGGCCCCTGTGCTGCCTGGGCATAAGTGAGTGTCGGGGAGGTTAATACTGGCCTGTGTTCAGGAGCCTAGGGATGCTGGGCTGCATGTGGCTGTGAGAGGTCCGTGCTGGCGGCCATCTTGGGACTCCCGTCCGCTCCCACCGTATCAAATAGCGGGCCGAGATCTCTCCTCACCGGGGGACCGGACATCTTCGCTGGCTCCCCCGAGGGTCCCTGGCACGGATGGGTTAGCGGTGAGCAGCGCTGATGGCTGTGGCTGCTGTAGTGCGGCTCTGCGGTCCGGGGTGGAGCGGAGCTCCTGGCTCAAGCAGCCATATTGGAACTCCCGCGCATGCGCACTTCAATTTTTATCATTTTCTTACAACAAATGGAGCTTACTTTTGGTGGTATTTGATCACCTCTGGGGTTTTTATTTTTTGCTAAACAAACTATAAAAAAAAAAACTTTTTTTTTTTTTTTTTAAATGGATGGACGGCACTGGATGGGTGGCACTGGATGGGGAGCTACTGACAGGCACTTTGATGGGCACTGACAGGCATTCTTTATGGGGCACAGGCTGGCAGCTGATGGGCAGTGATTGGCACCTCTGCTGATTATCAGCGCAGACCCCCTCTTTGACAATTGGCGGCTCTCCCTGTCAGCGCGAACGGAGAAAAGCCGTTTACCGGCACTTCCTGGTTCACGTGATGATCACAGCTGATCACATGGTAAGAAGCCTCTGTCAGAGGCTTCATACCACGATCGGAGATGCAGTGTGTCAGACTGACACACCGCACCTCCGATCGCTGCGGGTGCGCGCTGGCTTGTTGTCCTGATCGCGTCATAGGACGTCCCCTCAGGATAACAGAACCACTTTGCCAACGACATATTGCCATATGGTGGGTGGCAAGTGGTTATTGTAGTGCAGGAGAATGTCACCATTTATATGCTACCTCCAGTGATTAATCTTTCTTTTTTTTCTCCTAATATTTAGCTGTAAATTGCCCTAATCCAGAAGTTAAAAATTCAAGAAGACTGTCAGGGTTCTTTGGCCCATATACATTGAATTCTTCTATATCGTTTGAGTGTGATAAAGGCTTCATTCTGAGGGGGCCCGGTTCAATCTCATGCAACATTGATAGTCAGTGGATACCCGAAATTCCACAGTGTGAAAGAGAAAGTACCAGTAAACGTAAGTATACAGCATTAACCACTTCAGCCCCGGAAGGATTTACCCCCTTCCTGACCAGAGCACTTTTTACAATTTGGCACTGCGTTGCTTTAACTGCTAATTGCGCGGTCATGCAATGCTGTACCCAAACAAAATTTGCATCCTTTTCTTCCCACAAATAGAGCTTTCTTTTGATGGTATTTGATCACCTCTGCCGTTTTTATTTTTTGCGCTATAAATGGAAAAAGACTGAAAATTTTGAAAAAAAAAATGATATTTTCTACTTTTTGTTATAAAAAAAATCCAATAAACTCAATTTTAGTCATACATTTAGGCCAAAATGTATTCGGCCACATGACTTTGGTAAAAAAAATGTCAATAAGTGTATATTTATTGGTTTGCGCAAAAGTTATAGCGTCTACAAACTAGGGTACATTTTCTGGAATTTACACAGCTTTTAGTTTGACTGCCTATGTCATTTCTTGAGGTGCTAAAATGGCAGGGCAGTATAAAATCCCCCCAAATGACCCCATTTTGGAAAGTAGACACCCCAAGGAAATTGCTGAGAGGCATGTTGAGCCCATTGAATATTATTTTTTTTTTGTCCCAAGTGATTAATGACAAAAAAAAAAAATTACAAAAAGTTGTCACTAAATGATATATTGCTCACACAGGCAATGGGCATATGTGGAATTGCACCCCAAAATACATTTAGCTGCTTCTCCTGAGTATGGGGATACCACATGTGTGGGACTTTTTGGGAGCCTAGCCGCATACGGGGCCCCGAAAACCAATCACCGCCCTTTAGGATTTCTAAGGGCGTAAATTTTTGATTTCACTCCTCACTACCTATCACAGTTTTGAAGGCCATAAAATGCCCAGATGGCACAACCCCCCCCCCCCCCAAATGACCCCATTTTGGAAAGTAGACACCCCAAGCTATTTGCTGAGAGGCATGGTGAGTATTTTGCAGCTCTCATTTGTTTTTGAAAATGAAGAAAGACAAGAAAAAACATTATTTTTTTTCTTTTTTCAATTTTCAAAACTTTGTGACAAAAAGTGAGGTTTGCAAAATACTCACTATACCTCTCAGCAAATAGCTTGGGGTGTCTAATTTCCAAAATAGGGTCATTTGGGGGTGTTTTTTGCCACCTGGGCATTCCATGGCCTCCGAAACTGTGATAGGCAGTGAAGAGTGAAATCAAAAATTTACGCCCTTAGAAAGCCTGAAGGCGGTGCTTTGTTTTCGGGGTCCCGTACGCGGCTAGGTTCCCAAAAAGTCTCACACATGTGGTATACCCGTACTCAGGAGAAGCAACAGAATGTATTTTGGGGTGTAATTTCACATATTCCCATTGCATGTTTGAGCAATATATCATTTAGTGACAACTTAGTGCAAAAAAAAAAAAAATTTGTCTCTTTCCCTCAACTTGTGTCACAATATAAAATATTCCATGGACTCGACATGCCTCTCAGCAAATAGCTTGGGGTGTCTACTTTCCAAAATGGGGTCATTTGGGGGGGGGGTTTGAACTGTCCTGGCATTTTATGCACAACATTTAGAAGCTTATGTCACACATCACCCACTCTTCTAACCACTTGAAGACAAAGCCCTTTCTGACACTTTTTGTTTACATGAAAAAAAATTTTTTTTTTGAACCCCCAAACATTATATATATTTTTAAAGCAAATGCCCTACAGATTAAAATGGTGGGTGTTTCATTTTTTTTTTCACACAGTATTTGCGCAGCGATTTTTCAAACGCATTTTTTGGGGAAAAAACACACTTTTTTTTAAATTTTAATGCACTAAAACACACTATATTGCCCAAATGTTTGATGAAATAAAAAATATGATCTTAGGCCGAGTACATGGATACCAAACATGACATGCTTTAAAATTGCGCACAAACGTGCAGTGGCAACAAAATGAATACATTTTTAAAAGCCTTTAAAAGCCTTTACAGGTTACCACTTTAGATTTACAGAGGAGGTCTACTGCTAAAATTACTGCCCTCGATCTGACCTTCGCGGTGATACCTCACATGCACGGTGCAATTGCTGTTTACATTTGACGCCAAACTAACGCTTGCGTTCGCCTTAGCGCGAGAGCAGGGGGGGGGACAAGGGTGCTATTTTTTTTTTTTTTTCTTTATTATTTTTTTGCTTTTTTATCTTATTTTAAAACTGTTCCTTTCATTTTTTTTAATTTTTTTTAAATCATTTTTATTGTTATCTCAGGGAATGTAAATATCCCCTATGATAGCAATAGATAGTGACAGGTACTCTTTTTTTGAAAAAATTGGGGTCTATTAGACCTTAGATATCTCCCTCTGCCCTCAAAGCATCTGACCACACCAAGATCGGTGTGATAAAATGCTTTCCCAATTTCCCAATGGTGCTGTTTACATCCGGTGAAATCTAAGTCATGAAATGCTCGTAGCTTCCGGTTTCTTAGGCCATAGAGATGTTTGGAGCCACTCTGGTCTCTGATCAGCTCTATGGTCAGCTGGCTGAATCACCAGCTGCATTGTCAGGTTCCCTTTTGAGACAGGAGAGCCAGAGAAAAACACGGAAGACGGTGGGGGGGGGGCATTCCCTCCCACTGCTTGTAAAAGCAGTCTAGAGGATAATTAGCCGCTAGTATTGCTTTTACATGAAAGCCGACCGCTGGCTGAAAAGAATGATACCAAGATGATACCTAAACCTGCAGGCATCATTCTGGTATAACCACTCAAAGTCGTGAATGGCATACCTGAAGACAAAAAAATGGTTAACAATAAAACACAGTAAACTGTAAAGTATAAAAAATTGCATACCTAAAAAGCAAACCTGATAAAACATAATGACAATAACAATAAAACATTGCAGAATAGAATACAGTAAAAAAGAGCAGAACAATAGAGAGAGAACAATAAAACGACAACTATTTTTTTTATATATATATATATATATAATATTTTACACTTTTTTGTAACTAACTTTTATAACTGTAACTGGTTCCAGGTTTGGGTCTCTCAAAATGCGATGGCATCTTGGGAGACCCTGTGAAAGTGTGCCTGGTCTGTGCAATGCTGTACCCTACCCTAATAACTAGTGCATGGTAGAGTTCAAAACATTCACCAATGCAAAGACCAGGATTGTTAGGACAGGAGGGACAATAATAGCGGGTGTCACGCCTATACCCGCGCTTGCTGCAGACACATCTTTTTTGGGGGGGTTCGTTGGGTAGGGGTACTCGGGAGTACATAAAGAAAATGCCTCTCATGCAGCCGACTGCATTTGGTTGGGGATGTGAATGGGGAAAGTACGGGCGCTGCAGAAGTGGTGGGTTCTCAATTAGGATTGGCAAATGCAGCAGGAAGGGCACTGTGGGCACGACGGGCCTGTGTTTGTCTTCTTCTTGGTGGCAGCGGGACACTACTTGTGCTTGCCACCTCACCAGCTTGAACTGCACTTATGGGACCCGCCACGTCACCAAGTGTTACTGCAGTGCTGGTTTGACTACAACCGGGGTGTACTAGGCCGCTGGTGCTTGCCAGTTCACCAAAACGCTACCAAAAAAACTGTTGGCGATCGCAGGGATCAGGCCTGACTCTGGGAACGCTGCAGTTATGCGTTTAGTGTTTTGTAAGTGACAGTGATCGATCGATACTGCACTTGGGTGGGCTGGGCTGGGCCGGGCAGAGGGGCAAAATGCAGGTGCTAGCAGGTATCTGGGCTGATCCCGCTAACACTGCGTTTTTGGGAACCCTAAACTGCTGGGGACGCTAGTATAGATCTGATTGGATCAGATATTGATCCGTTCAGATACTATACCACTAAGGGAAGCGTATGCTGCGTGCGTGGGTGTTAGCGGTACTGGCGCTAACCTGACTCTGCCTGGGGCGACGCATATCACCGCCGGGCGATCAGGGGGCTAAACCTTTATTCGGTAATAAACGACGGGTGCCCTGACACTATAAAAAATAAACGAACTAACCAGCGTCACCCGTAACGGTTATACGGTGATCAGTGGTGAAAGGGTTAACTAGGGGGCAATCAAGGGGTAAAACCTTTATTAGATAGTATATGGGGGTCCCTGTCGCTATAAAACGCTGACAGCGAACCTATATATTTACCTCCCTAACTAGCGTCACCAGTGACACTAATACAGGGATCAGAAAAATGATCGCTTGGCGACGGGGGGTGATCAAGGGGTTAAAACTTTGTTAGGGGGGTACCCTAGCTCTAAAGGGGGCTAACACTAACTGCCCTACCACACTAACTGTCACAAATTGACACCATGCAGTAATCAGAAAAAAAAAACTGCTTGGGGTCAGTGTGACGGGGGGGGTGGGGGGTGGATGATTGGGGGATGATCGGGGGTGTATTGTGTGCCTGGCATGTTCTACTGTGATGTGTTGTGTTGGTGCACTCACATTGCAGTCTTCTCTCCTCGGTGCCGGAATGGAAAATGCCGAGCCGAGGAGAGATGACATAATTTCCTCTGCCTCTGTGTACAATACAGAGGCAGGGAAATTATTTGATTGGCTAGGAGCGATCGAGAGGGGGGGCCACGAATGGATGGCCTCCCCCTCACCTCCGATCGCCGGGGAAGATTTGCCGACCGCCGCGGGCACCGGGGGGGTCCGATTGGACCCCCCACCCGCGGGCAGGCAAGGACGTACCTGTAAGTCCTTTTTTCCTGCCCGTGCCATTCTGCCGACGTACATCGTCGTGCGGCGGTCGGCAACTGGTTAAAGAAGCTTTTTTTTTTTTTTTTTTTTTTTTTCTTTTAAAGAAGTGACACCTAAAAACTACTTCTAAGGGTCACGTTACAGTCGGACCATACGATCTTTGTTCTGAGGGGATCCAATTCAATCTCATGCAACAATGATGGTGAGTGGGTACCCGCAATTCCACAGTGTGAAAGTAGTAAATGTAAGTATACAGTGTTAAAAAAAAAAAAGAAAACAAGTATGCTTTATTACCTTCTTTTAGTAAGTTAAATCTAAAACTACTTCGAAGGGTCACGTTAGACCATACAATCTTTGTACAATCAGCTTTAGGTTTACCAAGACTGTGTAAAATAGTGGGGCCTAGCTAATCTATATGCTATCCATTTGTATCCAGTTAGGCAAGCCCTGGCACTACATAGTTGTTGGTATATCAAAAGGTGATTGTACACATGAGTTGTAATGTGTGTGTTGAGCTTTTTATTTATTTATTTATTTTTTTCTCCAAGAAACGACAGTTTATTAAGATATGAACCAGATATACACATACATTTGCATCTGAGTCAAGGTAAATCAAGTAGATATAACACAGCATGAAAATTACAATTTTCATTAGCCATAGTAAACTCCATCTGTAAGTTCATATATGCATACATCTTCAATAGTTAAGCAGGGTAAATCCTATAGTGGACACAGTTTTCCTAAAACAGCATCACGCAGTGCAAGTTTCACCATCCTCCAGCCATCTATCCCATATATTGGAAAATTTTTGCGGGTGGCCTCTGTGGGTATATATCATTTTCCTATATGGAAGGGTATCATTTATTTCTTTTTTCCAATTTTGAAGAGTAGGAGGTACCGCCTGTATCCAAACCTTAGCAATTACTTTCCTCGCAAGAAATAATGTTTCATGTATAAATATAGCTAAATATTTATCTATGTCAGTGTCAGGTAGTAAACCTAGGAGACATAGCTTTGGCTCAAGACCCACTGGTGAGCCCATATAGTCATGTAGAAATTGTATTACCTGTAACCATTAAGTTTGTATGTTCGGGCAGCTCAAAATTAAGTGGTAGAATGAGCCTGGAACCAATAAGCACATAGGGCACATGGGGTTTCTATTATGTTGGAATTTCGCCCATTTGTATAGGTGTAATGTATGTGCGATGCACAATATTCAGTTGTGTAAGCCTCTCTGAAAGTTTAGGGGAGGCCATCTTAACCCCCTCCAATATTTCATCCCAGTCTGTGTTATCAATTGGGCTTACATCTTGTTCCCACTTTTCTTTTGCTGTTTTGGAAACTTTGTGTGATCTATGCAGTCTAGGAACATAGTAGAGGTTTGATATAAGTTTTGTGGCGTCTGTTCCAAGTAGAATATCCAGAGCCGGGGGGGATGGGGGGGGGGTCGGAGCTGTAAATATCTAAGTAGTAGTTTATTTGGAAGCGAAAATCTTTCCTTAAGTGTTTGAAAACTTATAGGCCCATCCTCTGTTAAAACGTGCGACAGGTATATGATACCATATGCTGCCCAGATTTGCGGATCAGGTACTGTTCTCAATGCAGGCAAGTGGTCATTGAACCACAGTGGGGTATGCGAGTGTATAATGGACTGATTTTGCTTCTTAGTTGCTATGTCCCAAATGTTCTGGTGATGTTTTAACATTTCCGGTATTGAAACGTGTGGTATTATGCTTATGATGTCTTTTCTAAGAATTGTCTGGATAGGGGTGAGTAGCGGATTTCCCAACCCATCGCATACTAAAGACATATATCTTTGAGATTCAGAGGTGTTAAGGTAGTATATATGCGACAATTGTGATGCCACATAGTAATTCTGAATATCCGGAAGGGAACACCCTCCAAGAGTGGGTTTTTTTAGAATATGCCATGCTATCTTGTGCCTGCCTTGTCCCCACATGAAGGAGTTCAAGATAGCCTCCATTTGTTTAAATACTTTAAGTTGAATATACAAAGGAGCATGCCATATCATGTATAGAATTTTGGGCAGGAGAATCATTTTTATTAAGTTGATTCTGCCCATGACTCCCAATGGTAATCTTGCCCAGGTTTGTGTCTTAGATTTAATAATCGCAAATAGAGGTTCTACATTTAAGGCCACATACTCTTTGAGATTCCTGGTAATTTTAATCCCCAGATATTTAATCTCCGCTACTCTCTGTAAAGGAAGTTCTGGATCTACAGCTGTTGGGGGAAATTGATCTATGGGGAGGATTTGTGATTTTCCCCAATTAATTCGCAGTCCGGAGTATTTTCCCATATTCTCTATAATTCTCAATGCTGCTTGTAAGGAGGGACCCTGATCAGCCAGGTAGTGTGTCGTCCGCGTATAAGCCTATTTTTTCCCAGGAATCTCCCCGTCTGAGACCTATTATTTCCGGGTTTGCCCTAATAGCTATGGCCAAGGGTTCAGCTGCAAGGGCATACAACAAGGGTGACAGAGGGCAACCCTGCCTTGTGCCCCTCTCCAGGGAAATTTGGTCTGATAACCACCCATTCACATACACCTGTGCCTTTGGGGTCTGGTAAAGAAGCTGGGGCCAAAACCATAGCAGCGTAAACATTCCCACAGGTAGGCCCATTCGACAGAATCGAACGCCTTGGCTGTGTCAAGGGCCACCACCACTCTAGTTCCTATATTATCATGTTGGGCTTGAAGGTTCATAAACAGTCTCCGGATATTCATTGCCGTGTTCTTTCCTGGCATAAAGCCGGTTTGATGCGGATGGATCAAGGAAAGAATAACTGTGTTCAGTCTAGAGGATAGAATTTTTGTTAATATCTTGATGTCTACTGGCAATAGTGAAATAGGGTGGTAGGATTCCGGGTAGTGGGGATCTTTACCTGGTTTGGGGAGAACTATGATTTGGGCCTCCTGCACTGATGGGGGAAGTATACCCAGTTCATATATTGAGTGAAATAGGGTCTTCAATTTTGGAATAAGTATTTCGGAGTATGTGGTGTAAAAGTCCAGGGGTAAGCCATCCAACCCAGGGGCTTTGGATTTGGCCAATTGGGAAATTGCTATGGGTAGTTATGGGAGCCTCTAGTGCCTGGAATTGGTCTAAATTTATACGTGGAAATTGGATCGTGTGTAGGTATGCTCGAATCTCTTGGGGTGTGTACATACATTGTGAACTGTATAGTTCTCCATAAAATCTCAGGAACTGATTGGCTACTAGCGTGGGGTCTGTAATAAGCGTTCCATCTGACCCAAGTAGAGACACCACTATTGGTGGCTTGTCCTCTAAATGTGCCAGGTAAGCTAGCATTTTCCCTGCCCTTTCTCCATGCTCGTATATTCTAGTCTTACAAAAAAACAAGCGCTGTTTGGCTTTTTCCATACGCAATTGTGATACCACCCTTTCTTGCATTTTGACTCTGTTGAGGTTTTCAGGAGAAGGATGAGTGCTATACTTCTCTTCCAATTCCTGTAGGGTAGTTTCCGTCATATGCACTTTAGAAGACGCTTTAAGCCTTTTAATCCTGCCATCCAACACTCGTTTTGCATGCAGTTTAAACATATCTCATAGAGCGTTGAATGAGGAGAGGCTTTGGTGAGCCGGGAAAAAAAACTTCAGTTCTCTTTCTATAGAGGTATGGTCTGTCAGCGAGGATAACCAATATGGATTAAGTCTCCATACAGATGTAGGTGCCTTATCAAGCATAGACATCTGTATCCAACATGGGGAGTGGTCTGACAGGGCCCTCGGTGCAAAGCCTGCCCCCGTAACCTTGGGAAGTAGTGCTTTAGACACTAGAATGTGATCTATCCTGGACATGGTGGCATAACTAGTAGAATGACATGTATATGCTCACACATTTGGGTTTCTATACCTCCATACATCAATTAGCGCAAATTCCTCCATTAAACGACATAGTCTAGTCTGCTGAGTTTCATTTGCCCTTGCCCCAGCCTGTGCAGGGCGGTCTAAGTAAGGGTTCATTGTCATATTAAAATCCCCCATCCAGACAGCTGGGACCGTCAGAAATTGGGCCATGAAAGATAGGCATGCTCTAACTACTTCCGAGCGAGTTAATTGTAGTCATTTAATCGCGCAGTAAAAGATCATGGAGCAGACCACCAGGGCCATCATGACTAGAAACGTTGCATATTTCCATCTGTGTATTATATCTCTTATTGCATTAAGGATATTTATACCTGTGTAAATGCGTATCTGGTAATAAATCAAACATTTATGTATACCTTTTGGTTCAAAACTCAGGCCCTGTAAATGGGCAACAACACTCCCTCCCAGCTCTACACCTCCCCAACATGGTGAGAGCATGTGACTCCTAAAGTAAAAAATAGTTAAAGGAACAAGCATCTAGCATAAAAAACTGGCTGGAGGTGCAAGGCTTAATAATAGTACTTGGTATTCTGCATCTAATAACATTATTCCTATGGGAGCAATTGTTCACTGAACAGAGTGTGGTATAGCAATACAGTGTGAGTATGACATCCTCTTGTTCATGGAAGGAGATTCGTCTGCCAACTAACAGCTCAGTCCCAGCATTTGAACGGTATTGCAGGAGATCTGTAATAGGGAACACTTAGGTGCAGTGGGACGAGATAAACCGCTACCAACCCCATGCAGAATAAAACAACCCCACAATCTCTGTATTTGCAGACGATACTAAGCTAAGCAGGGCAATAACTTCTCCGCAGGATGTGAAAATCTTGCAAAAAGACCTGAACAAATTAATGGGGTGGGCGACTACATGGCAAATTAGGTTCAATGTAGAAAAATGTAAAATAATGCATTTGGGTGGCAAAAATATAAATGCAATCTATACACTGGGGGGAGAACCTCCTGGGGGAATCTAGGATGGAAAAGGACCTGGGGGTCCTAGTAGATAGGCTCAGCAATGGCATGCAATGCCAAGCTGCTGCTAATAAAGCAAACAGAATATTGGCATGCATTAAAAGGGGATCAACTCCAGAGATAAAACGATAATTCTCCCGCTCTACAAGACTCTGGTCCGGCCGCACCTGGAGTATGCTGTCCAGTTCTGGGCACCAGTCCTCAGGAGGGATGTACTGGAAATGGAGCGAGTACAAAGAAGGGCAACAAAGCTAATAAAGGGTCTGGAGGATCTTAGTTATGAGGAAAGGTTGCGAGCACTGAACTTATTCTCTCTGGAGAAGAGACGCTTGAGAAGGGATATGATTTCAATTTACAAATACCATACTGGTGACCCCACAATAGGGATAAAACTTTTTCGCAGAAGAGAGTTTAATAAGACTCGTGGCCACTCATTACAATTAGAAGAAAAGAGGTTTAACCTTAAACTACGTAGAGGGTTCTTTACTGTAAGAGCGGCAAGGATGTGGAATTCCCTTCCACAGGCGGTGGTCTCAGCGGGGAGCATTGATAGCTTCAAGAAACTATTAGATAATCACCTGAATGACCGCAACATACAGGGATATGTAATGAAATACTGACACATAACCACACACATAGGTTGGACTTGATGGACTTGTGTCTTTTTTCAACCTCACCTACTATGTAACTATAACTTTTAATGTCATGGCTATCCTAAATCCTAATGTTCATCCAGCAGCCTGAAGAAAAGAAATACTGTCGCTGTTGTCAGGAAGAAAAGTCATTGTGGGTCCCATAGCAGTAATGGGGTTGGACAAATGTACTCACAGTTGTATTTCTTTAGTGTAATCCTCAGGTCGATCTATCACGACGATCCAGCCATGCCATTGCCGCGGCGGGAGTCTCAAAAAATTGCACCCGGTCCTCCTCTTCCGCCCTGAGTCTAGCTGGGAAAAGCATGGCATATTTAAGGTGCAGTACCCTCAGGCGACGCTTGACATCTTGGAATTGGGATCTTTTCCGCTGCACATCACTGGAAAAATCCGAATATACTGCCACATGGCCATTTTCTATCCGTATATCTCCTTTCTTCCTTGTAAGTCACATGATCTTATCACGGTCCTTAAAGTTAAAAAATTTAGCAATAAGAGTGCGAGGACGTGCACCTGTGTGTGGGGGCTTAGCAGGTATTCGGTGCGCACTCTCCACCGCAAACATCACCGAAAAAGCCTCCCGACCGTACGTGGTAATAAGAAGATTCTCTAGATACTCTGCAGGGTCTTTACCTTCGGTTCTTTTAGGTAATTCAATAAATCAAAGATTGCATCTGCGACTTCTGTTCTCCAAGTCATCCTGGTGAGAGTGGAGCTGCTGGATCTGTCGCTGCATGTCTTCTGTGGTATGCTGTAATGTATGCAGGATGTCCTCCATGTTACTTCTACGGGCTTCAGTTTCTGTGACCCTGTCTTTCACCTTAGACAGATCTTGTTTGAGAAGCGATATATCAGTTTTTACTTCATCTATCTTGGTAGTGAGAGTACTTTGGAGAGCCGCTATTGCATCCAGTACTTTTGCTGTCTCTGCGGCCTGATGGTCTTCTCCTGGACACGCGGTGGCGCCATCTTTGGCCTGCCCTTTCTTACCCTCGTGACGGTATTTGGCTAGATTATCCGCCGCTGTTGTTGCCTTCTTCGTTGGCGACATAGTGGATCCCGATCCTGGGTTGATGTAGCGTCCGTATGGGCACTTGTGAGGGCTAGTTAGCAGTCAGGCTGGTAGACAGGAGAGTTTAGCAAGAGGAGCTCTCGTTAGCTGCGTCCTACACCATCGCTTGCCAGGCCATGTCCCGTGTGTGTTCAGCTTTGATGGGATTTTCAGTCATCGTTGTGCTTTAGAAGAAAACAAAAAAAACCTTTCTACATATATCAGTCTCCATTCTACCTGATATTTTCCCTTTACAACACCCGCTCCTTGTGTTTTTTTACTTTCTTCCATACTCTTGCTTCCCACTTCCATGTCTGTTACATAGGCTGAAAACCAATGAAAAATGAATAAATAAGTTGAAAATACGGTATATACAGGACCAAAAACCCCCAACTGATCCAGAGGATCTTCGCTTTTACAGTATGGTCCAATTTGTTTGGACAGAGATAAAAAAAAAAGAAAATCCTGATCAGATATTCTATGGATCAGCAATCTATATTTTTACATTTATATAGTAAATATTTCTTTGCAGTTAGAAACCCATCCTTTTGTGTTAAAACAAAAAACTAAAAAAAAATCTACTGGGCTGGCTTTTCCACATTTCCAAAGCTTACTTATAAAGAAGTCTTACCATATGCAGAGGCTAAACCTCATTCCCTACAGGTGTAAACCATACCCCCTTGTCATTTACAATGAACTTCTGGTGAACGATTTTACATCACTTCACTATATGGACCATTTATATATACAAGATGATCATATCCCGCCTTAAATGCCTCTTCTCACATTCAATGTTCATGGGGGAATCCCTCCTGCTCCTGTTGTATTCTGACAGCGGGAGGTTTTCCTGCCATCAGGATGTAATGATTACTGCCGCAGCTGCCGGCGGCAGTAATCGCACAAAAATGAAAAACAGACTGGTTGTACTGATATCGATCTATAGATCGACTAACCAGCCTGCCCATATATGGATCGAAATTTGGATGGTTCCTGCTGAACTGAATTTCGATCCCTCTATGACCAGCTTTACTTTCTGAAATTTTGCTGTCAAACATTTTTTTTCTCTAAAAATGCCTTAATTAAAGTGATACTAAACAGAAAAAGTGTTCATTTCCATAATTCATTCACATACAGTACTTACACTGTATTTTTTTTTTTTAATCCTCTAAATACCTTATTACTGCAGCGCTGTTGTGTGATCACATGATCTTTCCCTGGTGGCACCCGCAGGAAAAGCTCTTTGGGAGGGGCTTCTATTACTCTGCTTATGTATGTGCTCTACAGTATGAGTCTGTGTTTGGCCAGCCCTGATTGGTTCTGTGCCAGTCACATGCCTAAAATAAAAAAATTAAAAAATAAAGTTGCAGAAGAGGAATATAGATTAGAGTATAGATATCAAATAACTGTTTTACAGGTCCCAAAAAATCTTTTTTTAACATCAAATGTGTATTTTTTGTGCATTATTATGTTGTAGGCAGCGTTAAAGATGATTAACACAAACTTTAATTTTGTTCAGATGACAGCTTGCATCCAAACCCTCCTTGGGGAGTGTTATTTAGCACTGTGTATAAGCCCACATTGGTGACTCTATACTCATGTGGGCTGCATAGATAAGAAAAAGGAGCAAATGAAGATCTTAGAAGGGAACTGAAGTTGAGCATGCTCCATAGAGGACACCAGCTGGTCTAAACAATCTCAGCGTGCAGTGGGGACACAGGGAAGATGGGAGGGACAGCTGAAGCCAGGGTCGACCAAGTATATTTCATTCTACATAAAATGAATGCTTTAGTGGCTTTGTGAGTATGAACACTCTGTTATATAGCATGTAATGAGAGTTTTTCATAGTCTGGGTTTATTGACACTTTAAGTTCCATGTCTGCTTACATTTTTCTGTAATTTCAGACCACCATAACACTTAATACATTTTAAGACTCATCTCTTAACTTCATCTTTTCCCCTAATCATCTTTCAGGACAGCCACCTGAGACCTTGACTCCTCCCCTTTGCTGGAAATGCCACCCCAGCCAAATTTTCCTCCTCCCCTGCTGGCTCCTCAGTTATTGGTGTTTCCTCTGGAGGGGAGACGCCACATGGAGAACCAAAGCCAAGGAGGCTTAAGTCCTAGAAGGGGACAGCGGCTCCTTGGACTATGGCCAGGAGGCTTACCAGATCCATGGATCAGCGCCCGCGCATCCCTGAGGGCGAGAGAAATCAGGGGGAGCCCCGTTTTCAGTACCGAGTATTAGGTATAGTAGGTATTTGAAGGTGCAGTCTCCGAGACCACAGGCGGCTGGCTCTGGAGACAACATGGAGAGCCCCAGCTTCCGGTTCCGATCGCAGGACGCTAAAAAGGGGCCAGGCGCGGGCTGGAGAGGGGCCCCAGATGCTGTAGAGACAGCACAGGCTCCAGTGGCATCACCAGGATGTCCAAAGCAAAGGGCAACCAGACTGCTCCAGCAGGTGCCAGCTCCAGCTATACCAAGGTAAGGGGGACCCAGGGAGGAGCTCCTCTTACCCTATTTCCCCCCGGAGGAAAGCTGTTGGTGGGGGGGGCGACCCTCTTGGTGCCAGAGGGGAGGAACATGGGGCCCCTGGGGGATCCCACATGTTCCAAGGCCGCGTTCCTGCAGTGAACTAGCAGGGAGGGATGGTTTTATAGGGTTGCATTGATACCTGCTCTGTTTGTTTTTCAGAGAAAACCTGCAGACAAATTCAGACCCCCTCAGTTCAAAGAAGAGGTGCCCTTATTGTATGGCTACTCTTAGGGACTCCTGGGGGAAGGCTTTAGGCAAAGAATGTTTTGACAAACTAGTTAAGAAACATTCCACTAAACAAGGTAGTGAGGTAGCAGCCTCAGTTAAGGAGCTCTCTTAACTGCTTTTGAATAATTTATAAAGCGTTTTTTGTGGGTTTTCAGATCCCTCAGACTGCTCCTCTGCCAGTTCAGCAGGTCAGGTTACCAACAACGCAAGTATTACCATCCAGTAGTGCAGGCCACAAGGGAGGAAGCAGAAGAGGAGCCAGATAGTGCAGCCTCAGGCTCCCAGGAATCAGAAGGGGAAGCTTTGGAAGAGGATTCCAGGGAACCTTCCCGGTACAAGCTTTTGCTCAAGGAAGTGGAAAACTTCCTGGGTGCCATCTAATACCACACTGGGTATTCAATCTGAGTAAAAACCTCTTTCACTACATGACCAAATGTACCAGGGCCTGGGGGAGCAAGAAAGGAAAGTCTTCCCAGTCCACGAGGTCTTAGTGGAGGCAATAAAAAAGGAATGACAGGACCTGGAAAGGAAACCCTTCTTTTCAAAGGGGTTAAATGCGTCAGTTTGGAAACAAAATCCCGAAACTAGACGCAGCATTCTCACAAGTCTCGAGGCACACGTACCTAGCCTTTGAATATATGGGGGCCCTGTCCGAGGCAATGAACAAGAGAATGGACTTCCTCTTGAAGTCGTGGTATTCCACTGTGGAGAGTCTAAAACCAGCTATGGCAGTGACAGTAGTGGCCCACAATGTAGATTTCTTGCTAGCTCAGATGCAGACCCACATTGAGGAAGGAACACAGAGTGAATTTTATCCTCTTCATATGCTTTTCTGGGGCATTGCGTATATAGCAGATGCTTCCGCGGAATCAGTAAGGATGGCAGCAAGGTCATCGGCTCTATCCAGTGCCGCAAGAGCCCTTTAACTAAAGACATGGCAGGGGGACTGCATCTGAAACCAAACTATGTGGGATCCAACTTACGGGGGATCTACTGTTTGGGCCAGGGCTGGAGAAAGTGCTGGATCGAACAGCAGATAGGAAAAAATCCTTCCCACTCAAACGTAAACCGCCCTGGGGACAACCCCAACAAGCCAAGAAGAGATCCCGAGTACCAAACTGCTTTGGGGCACCTAGGTTTGAAAATCAAAAAAGACCCTGGGGACAGAGAGGGAAGGAGGAACAATTTTTTGTCCTTCTGACCAAGCCCGTACCAAAATTGACAAGTCGGTCACAATGGGAGAACGATTGGGGGCTTTCCTCCCACAATGGGAAGCGATCTCCTCCCGCCAGTTTATATTAAGAATTGTGAGAAAGGGGTATCACTTAGAATTCTAAAAACCCCCAAACAGACTTTACATCACGGAACTTCCAAAAAGCCAAAAAGGGCCAGAAGTCTATTGGAAGCCATAGGGGAACTGATAGAACTGATAGAAAATGTGGTAAGCCATGTACCACAGGAGGGAGTAGGCAAGGGCTTCTACTCCCACGTGTTTGGGGTACAGAAGCCCTCAGGAAAATTCAGATTGTTACTAAATCTCAAACCCTTAAACCTGTTGGTAAACTACAAAAGGTTCAGGATGGATTACATTTTTTCATTAAAAGCATTACTACCCACAAATTGTTATATGGCATCCCTAGACCTAAAAGATGCATACTTGCACATCCCTTTCGCTCAAAAGTGCCAAAAATTTCTAAGACTGGCAATAAAAACAAAGGAAGAAATGATCCACCTTCAGTTCCAGGCCCTTCCTTTTGGCCTAACCTCCTCGCCTCGGATCTTCACAAAGGTCATGGCAGAAGCCCTGGCGACACTCAATCAGGGGCATCTCTGTAATCGCCTATCTAGATGACCTTTGCACCCTCACCAGAGAGGTTGGCAAAAGATCTGAAGTACACCCAAGATTTTCTAGAAAACCTAGGTTGGTTGTTAAATATAGAAACGTCCAACCTGATCCCCGCCTAGCAGATCCCTGCCTAGCAGATCATACTTTGGGTACATCTTGGACTCGACACAACAAAGTGCTTTTGCCCAAGGAGAAGGTGCAAAAAATTCAAGATGCTATGAAGATGTTGCAGAACAGTCGGCCATGCTCAATAAGGTGGGCAATGTCCGCATTGGGGCTACTGACCTCCGCGATTCCGGCGGTACAGTGGCCTGGATAACATTTTCGCCCTCTACAGATATTCATCTTAAAAATGTGGGACCGCAGACAAGAGTCCTTGGACGCACAAGTGCACATACCAACACAAGTGAAGAGGGCTTTGTGATGGTGGAGAAGATCAGAGAACCTGACCCAGGGACGGGTGTGGCTCCTACCAGTCACCAAGATAGTGACAACAGACGCAAGCAGCGTAGGGTGGGGCATACATCTAAGCCCCCGGGTGACACGGTTTTTTACAAAAAGGAGGAGGTGAAGAGATCCTACCTTTTCAGCAGTACATCTAAAAGGGGAATCGAACCAAGTGACCGATTAGCTCAGAAAGGAGAATCTAAAAAAAGTTACTAGATCCTAAAACAAGAAGTTTTCAGAATGATCACCAAAAGATGGGGTCCCACAAGTGGACCTATTCGTCTCAAGAGAAAACAAAGGTTCCATCCCTCTTCTTTTCCCTGAAGAGGTCACAAGCGATCACTTGTAAACAAACCAGCTTCATGTCCGGTTCCTCTCTCCCCTCTCTGTACCAATCGGTACAGTGAGAGGGGAGAGATCAAGTGCAGCAGTGCTGTGGGCTGGATCTGTAGTGCCCACAGCGCTGCTCTGTGCCCATTGCAGGACTCATCCATCCATCCATGCCCAACCCCATCCATGCTCAGCCACGCCGTCCATGCTCAGCCACCCCTGGCCATACTCAGCCATACCCATTCATGATCATCCATGCCACTACAGTGCCCATCAGTGTCTCACAAAAGTGTAATAGGTAGTCAAATTAGATTTGACACTTATGCCTCTAAAACACCTGACTGTGCTCCCTGCATGTTGGGCCTCTGTATGTGACCAAGCTGTGGAAAAGTCTCCCACATGTGTTATCATCGTACTCAGGAGTAGGGGAATCTATTTTGGGGTGTAATTTTTGCTATGTACATGCTTTGTGTTAGAAATATTGTATAAATGGACAACTTTGTGTAAATAAAAGTGTTTTAATTTTCTTTCCACATTTTTCAAAAACTTGTAGAAAAAGACATGTTCAAAAGACTCATTATGCCTCATAGATTATACATCAGGGTGTTTTCTTTCCAAAATGGGGTAATTTGTGGGGAGTTTCCACTGTCCTGGTGCTCCAGGGCCTTCAAAAGTGCAAGAGGTAGTCAAGAAATGATATGTGTAATTTATGCTCCTAGAATGCCTGATGGTGCTCCCTGCATGTTGGGCCTCTGTATGTGGCCAGGCTGTGTAAAAGTCTCACACGTGGTATTGCCATACTCAGGAGGAGTAGTAGAATGTGTTTTGGGGTGTAATTTGTTATATGCATATGCTGTGTGTGAGAAATAACCTGCTAATATGGCAATTTTGTAAAAGATAAAAAAAATCTTGATTTTGCAAAGAATTGTGGGAAAAAATACAACTTAGAAAAACTCACCATGCCTCTAACTAAATATCCTGGAATGTCTACTTTCCAAAAAGGGGACATTTGGGGGGGTATTTGTACTTTCCTGGCTTGTTAGGGTCTCAAGAAATTAAATTAGGCTGTTAGTACTTCAGGTGTGATCAATTTTCAGAAATTGGCACCATTAGCTTGTAGACTCTAAGTTTAACACAGACCAAATATACACGATTAGGGTTATTTTTACCAAAGCTATGTAGCATTATAAATTTTGGCCAAAATTTATGAAGAAAAATGACTACTTTGCTAAATTTTATGACAGAAACAAAGAAGAATTCTTTTTTTTTATATTTTTTTTCGGTCTTTTTTTTTTTTCTTTTATAGCGCAAAAAATAGGACACAAATTTCATATGGGTACAGTGTTGCATGACTGAGTAATTGTCATTCAAAATGTAATCACTGAAAGTTGAAAATTGGTCTAGTTAGGAAGTTTAAGTGCCCAGTGGGTAAGTGGTTAAAAAAAAAAGTGTAAAAGTTACAGCTAAGCATCTAAATTTCCCCACACACGTGAAAACGTTGATTGTGCTGTACATGTCGCATATCACCACACACACGCAGCTAAGTGAAAGCAATAATTCTAGGCCCCTTATTCACGGTTAACTCTAAATTGATGACCCATAGTGGCTTTTAAAGCCTTGCCAATGAAAATTATATGGTACTGAAGTTGTCGCTGTTTCATGGGCACACACAGTTTTAAGGTTTTACCAAAAAACTTGGGTAATTGTGTTACCTTGCCCTCTAATTAACTAGTGTATTTTTAACTGGAATTTTGCATTTCCTAAACTGTTGGACTAATATCGTGTGACAATAAATAAAATGGAACTACCAATATTTTATTCTCTAGTGTAGACATTCTCAACCTTTGCAAAACAGAGGAACCCTTGAAATAAAGTTCTGGTTAAAAATGACTATATCTATTACTCACGATAAATGTGAATGGAGCCTCAGGTAGAGGAGGGAGGTGGAGGGCTGTTTGGGGCATTATGTATTTGCTTCAAATTATACCCTAAATATGAGTACAGCATGAAACCTGATTAAAAACCTGGACTTGGCCTTTACCGTTTTGCATACATAATGATTCATCCTACTTATAGATTATTTTTTTTTTTTTGTGATAATTGGAAAAATATTGTAATGTAGGGCTGCAGAATGTCACCATTTATATGCTACCTCCAGTGATTAATCTTTATATTTATTTTTCTCCTAATCTTTAGCTGTAAATTGCCCTGATCCACACGTTAAAAATGCAAGAAGACAGTCGGGGTTCACTGGCCCATATACATTGGATTCTGTTGTTTTGTTTGAGTGTGATGAAGGCTTCGAACTGAAGGGATCCAGTTCAATCAAATGCAACATTGATAGTGAGTGGGTACCCGCGCTTCCACAGTGTGAAAGAGAAAGTACCGGTGAACGTAAGTATACAGCATTAAAGGAGCATACTTTTTTTTTTTTTTTAAGAAGTGACACCTAAAAACTACTTCTAATGCCGCGTACACACGGGCGGACCTTCCGGCATACTTGGTCCGGCGGACCGGAGTCCGTCGGACAATTCGATCGTGTGTGGGCTCCAGCAGACTTTTTTTTTCTCAAAAGTTTGACGGACCTAGAAATGAAACCAGTTTCAAATCTGTCCAACGGACTCGAGTCCGGTCGAAAAGTCCGCTCGTTTGTATGCTAGTCCGACGGACAAAAAGCGACGCTAGGGCAGCTATTGGCTACTGGCTATGAACTCCCTTGTTTTTAGTCCGGTTGTACGTCATCGCGTACGAATCCGTCGGTTGATCGTGTGTAGGCAAGTCCGTTCATTCGGAAAGTCCGTCAAAGTCCGCCGGACAAAGTCTGCCGTAAAGTCCGCTCGTGTGTACGCGGCATAAGGGTCACGTTATAGTTGGACCATACGATCTTTGTTCTGAGGGGATCCACTTCAATCTCATGCAACAATGATGGTGAGTGGGTATCCACAATTCCACAGTGTGAAAGTAGTAAATGTGAGTATACAGCGTTAAAAAAATAAAGTATGCTCCTTTACCTTCTTTTAGTAAGTGAAATCTAAAACTACTTCTAAGGGTCACTTTAGACTATACAATCTTTTGTACAATGAACTTTAGATTTACTAAGACTATGTAAAATAGGGGGGGCTAGCTAATCAATTTGTATCCAGTCAGGCAGGCCCTGGCACTACATAGTTGTTGGTAGATCAAAAGGTGATTGCACACATGAATTGTAATGTGTGTGGTGAGCTTTAATGGGATTTTCATTTATCGTTGTGCTTAACCGGTTCCCGACTGGCTCACGTCTTTATACAATGGCACCGATGCGCGAAATCCCGTACCCGGCTCTCTCTCGCCGGCAGGGGGGCGCCCCCATGGGACTCGTTCCAGGACCGATCAATCTTCAGGTCCAGGCCAATGATTTCAGGCCTAGACCTGCTGATCAGTTCTGGCGAATGAAATGCTTCCCCTGCCTGTAAATGTAAACACAGGCAGGGGAAGTGATGTCATCTTCCCTCGTGGAACTCTTTTCAGTTCCAGAGAGAGGACGTCTAACTGTAAGTTGCACCAACACTACACTAACAGCAGTAGGCACACTTGTCACCCCCCGATCGCCCCCCCCCCCCAGTTAACACCTTCACTCCCTGTCATATTGTTGCCAAGTGCAGTTGTCAGATTTTTCACTAATCACTGTACTGGTTTCATTTGTGATACTAATCAGCATTAGGGCTGTTAGTTGTAGGTCCAGGGTACCCCCTAAACCCCCCTAATAAAGATTTAATCCCTTGATCGCCCCCCAGTTAACCCTGTTACCCCCTGTCAATAATATAGTGTATAGATCTATATTCTGAACGCCGTATTAGTGTCACTGGTGACGCTAGTTAGCGAGTAAGTTGGTTAGTTTCACCGTCAGGTTTTTATAGCGTCAGGTACCCCCATATATTACCAAATAAGTTTTAAACCCCCTGATTGCTCCCTAGTTAACCCTTTCACCCCCTGTCGCTAGTTATTTTTTTTTTATAGCAGCAGAGTACCCGCCGTATATTACCCAATAAAGGTTTAACCCCCTGACCACTCAGCGGGTGACATCAGTTAGGTTTTAGCGTTAGGGTCAGCCCCAGGCAGCGTCAGATTAGTGCCAGCAGCGCAACACCCACGCACGCACCATACACCTCCCTTAGTAGTATAGTGTCTGAATGGGAACAGATAAATATCTTTGATCTGATCAGATCTATACTAGCGTCCCCAAGAGTTCAGGGTTTCCAAAAACACAGCGTTGGCGGGTTCAGCCCAGATACCTGCTAGCACCTGCGTTTAGCCCCTCCGCCCACCCCACCCAAGTGCAGTATCAATCGATTACTGCCACCTACAAAACACAACTGCAGCATTCGCAGAGTCTGGCCTGATCCCTGCGAACGCTAACAGTTTTTTTTTGGTAGGGATTGAAGCAGGCTCTGCGAATGCTCTTTTTGCTTGTGAGTTGCACTAGTTGTACCAGTAAATTTAGAGGCCAAAATGTCCACCCAAAGGTACACTAATTAAGAGGCCTACACATTTCTGAGCATGACAGATGAGAGTGAAGAGGAAGTCGCCCAATTCAGGCTCAGAATCTGATCCTGTAGACAGCAGCGGCACCCTGACAGATAGCTCTGACGACGGAGTAGTGGTCCCTGCTAAGGTCAGGCATACCCGACCCTGTCCTTCTGTTGTTGAGGTGCAAGAACCGCAGGGCTCTCGTATGGAGCAGAGAGCCAGTACTAGTGTCCCTCATCCTTCTGGTGAACTGGCAAGCGCCAGCGGCCTAGTAAATCCTGGTCGTACATCTAGCACTGCAGTAACACTTGGTGATGTGGCAAGTCCCATAAGTGCAGTTACATAGTTAGGTTGAAAAAAGACACAAGTCCATCCAGTTCAACCCTAAGTTCAAGCTGGTGCGGTGGCTGTAGTGTCCCGCAGCCACCAAGAAGACAAAGACAGGCCCATCGATCCCATAGTGCCCTTCCTGCTGCATTTGCCAATCTGAATTGGGAGCCCACCACTTCTGCAGCACCCGTACTTCCCCATTCACTGGCCAACCCAGAATTCAGGTGGAAACATTTAATTTTACGCCACTTGATTTTTATTCGCGTTTTTTTCACAGAAGATCTCTATAGTGGACCAAAGCAATTTGTATGCTGGCCAATTCATCGCCGCTAATCCCCAGTTGACCCTTGCCAGAGATTAGGTAGTGATTAAACTCCGCGCCAAATTTGTGAAAAACCTCAATAGAACTAATATTATCATAAGCTGCTCCCCTTGTAGAGTGGTGTGCTCCAATAGACCTAAAAAGTGAATTGGGGGGCGCTGTGGTGACTGGTCAGAAGACCCTAACTGATCCAATACCAATCGCAAAAAAATATTTTATATATAAAAAACTGGTGCTCATCTATTATACAACAAAGCTTGAGATATCTGATTCAAGTGATTAAAATGCAACAGAATAAAATTAATATTCAAATGTCCATTTGTGCAACAAGTTGAAAAATGTAATATGATAGTCCCAACAGATTGGAAGAAAATTTTTTTAAATAAAACAATCCATAAACATCCGCACCAAATCTTGCAACTGTGGTGTTCTCTTCCAATAAATTTGATAGTGATATTTCACCAAGAGTTTGAAAATCGACACCCAAAGTGAATGAATAATTTGTCTGTTTACCAGAAAGCCGTGACTTCTTTAATTGAAAAGTAAGTCAGGCAACGCTTGTGCAGGATAGTGCCTGCTCACAATGGCTTAATCTGGAGATGTAAATGACCTTCCTCCTCATGGAGATATGCAGGATATGGAAAAAGAATGGAGGACATCCATAGCATAATAACGTTTATTATAGATAATAAGTATAGCCAAATGGCTCCTTACATTCAAAAGTGCCTCTCCCGGCACTGGGGCTGCTGGCTTATCGTTACAGGTGGTGTGTGTGTGTGTCTGCCTCGCATACATTGCTATAGCTGCGTTCCTCCCGCTTCTAACGACAACCAGAAGGACCGGAAGTGGCGTGGAAAAGCGTGACCAAGTACCACCTCGACGTAGGTTTCGTGATTACGTCTTCAGGAAGCGTACCTGGTCACTGATGGTCAAGATATTTATGGTCTGAGTTACAAATTAGTAAGGAGAAAAGAAGGGGAGTTGTGTGCGCAGCCGCAGTGCCGGTCTGAGGAGCACTCCGCTGAATCTCTGTGTGTCAACCTGTACACAACATCCATTGATACATAAACTTCCTCCAAGGTCAATGTATTCTCCTAGTCGGGGAAAAAAGGGAATCAATCCCACCAAGTATGGGTCGGCCCGGAGGAAATTCTTTGTTTTTGTGTATTTTTGGCCAGAGATTGGAGACATATTACGGTTTCAGAATTTAAGACCTTCCTGGGCCTATCCCTCCTCATGAGCATAACTAAAAAAAGTGAGTTTTCGCCATATGGGTACACTGACCCAATTCACCTTATGCCCGTGTTCTCTGCCTCCATGACCAGGACATGATACGAGCAAATCTTGTGGTTCATGCATTTTAATGACAATGAACTCTGTCATCCTCGGGGTGACCCTGTATATGATCGGCTCTACAAAATTCGGCCCCTCATAAACCACTTCAACCAACGGTTTGCAGCCTTGTTTACTCCCGATCTTAGGAACAAAGAACACGGAGGAGAGGTGGGTTTGCTTTAAGAGCATATTAAATAAGGGCATTAGCTAATGCATCCCTTTTGGGTAATACATTTAAAAGAGCGAACAAAAGTCCTGGATGGCTTAACTGCAATGTAAAAATGCATATAAAAGCAAAGGAGAAGCCCTTCAAAAAATACAAGGTTGAGGGATCATTATCAGCATACAGACTTTATAAAGACTGCAAAAAGAAATGTAAGGGTGCAATAAGGACGACTAAGATAGAACATGAAAGACACATAGCGGAGGCGAGCAAAAAAAATCCCAAGAAATTCTTTAAGTATATAAACAGTAAAAAAGGAGGACAGACCATATTGGCCCCATAAAGAATGAGGATGGACATCTGGTTACAAAGGATGGGGAAGGTATTGAATTTATTCTTCTCCCCAGTCTTCACGAGGGAATCGAGGGGCTTCAGTAACCAAAACTGCAGTGTTTATCCTCATGACACATCGCACGAAGCACCTCCATGGTTAACAGTGGACAGAATTAAAATTGGACTTGGGAAACTTAACATTAATAAATCACCGGGACCAGATAGCTTGCATCCGAGGGTACTTGGGGAACTCAGTCAATGCCAGACCATTGGTACTAATTTTTACTGACAGTCTACTGACTGGAATGGTACCAGCTCATTTAAGAAAAGCCAATGTAGCACCAATATTTAAAAAGGGCCCAAAATACATCCCTGGGAATTAGACCAGTTAGCCTAACATCAATAGTATGTAAACTCTTGGAGGGGATGATAAGGGACTATATACAAGATTTTAGTGAGAACGGTATCATTAGCAGTAATCAGCATGGATTCATGAAGAATCGTTTTTGCCAAACCAATCTGTTAACCTTCTATGAGGAGGTGAGTTGCCATCTAGATAAAGGAAGGCCCGTAGATGTGGTGTATCTGGATTTTGCAAAAGCATTTGACACAGTTCCCCATAAATGTTTACTGTACAAAGTAAGGTCCGTTGGCATGGACCATAGGGTGAGTACATGGATTGAAAACTGGCCACAAGGGTGAGTTCAGAGGGTGGTGATAAATGGGGAGTACTCGGAACGGTCAGAGGTGGGTAGTGGGGCCCCCCAGGTTTCTGTGCTGGGACCAATCCTGTTTAATTTGTTCGTAAACGACCTGGAGGATGGGGTAAACAGTTCGATCCCTGTATTTGCGGACAATACTAAGCTAAGCAGGGCAATAACTTCTCCGCAGGATGTGGAAACCTTGCAAAAAGATCTGAACAAATGAATGGGGTGGGCAACTACATGGCAAATGAGGTTCAATGTAGAAAAATGTAAAATAATGCATTTGGATGGCAAAAATATGAATGCAATCTATACACTGGGGGGAGAACCTCTGGGGGAATCTAGGATGGAAAAGGACCTGGGGGTCCTAGTAGATGATGGGCTCAGCAATGGCATGCAATGCCAAGCTGCTGCTAACAAAGCAAACAGAATATTGGCATGCATTAAAAAGGGGATTAATTCCAGAGATAAAATGATAATTCTCCCGCTCTACAAGACTCTGGTCCGGCCGCACGTAGAGTATGCTGTCCAGTTCTGGGCAGGAAGGATGTACTGGAAATGGAGCGAGTACAAAGAAGGGCAACAAAGCTAGTAAAGGGTCTGGAGGATATTGGTTATGAGGAAAGGTTGCGAGCACTGAACTTATTCTCTCTGGAGAAGAGACACTTGAGAGGGGATATGATTTCAATATACAAATACCATACTGGTGATCCCACAATAGGGATAAAACTTTTTCGCGGAAGGGAGTTTAACAAGACTCGTGGCCACTCATTAAAATTAGAAGAAAAGAGGTTTAACCTTAAACTACATAGAGGGTTCTTTACTGTAAGAGCGGCAAGGATGTGGAATTCCCTTCCACAGGTGGTGGACTCAGCGGGGGGCATCAACGGTTTCAAGAAACTATTAGATAAGCACCTGAACGACTGCAACATACAGGGATATACAATGTAATACTGACATATAATCACACACATAGGTTTGACTTGTGTCTTTTTTCAACCTCACCTACTATGTAACTAAGTTGTCTGCGTTGATGAGTTTCTGATTATATTTTCTGGCCGCTTGTCATTCAAACAGTATCTTCCCAGCAAGCGTGCCAGATATGGGGTCAAGATGTATAAGCTCTGTGACAAGGGCAGCAGGCTATGCATATAGTTTTATGAGGGAAAAGATCCAGAGAACTGCCCAAACTACATAGGGCGTGCTGGTAAGATTGTGTGGGACTTGGTGTCACCCTTATTCTGAAAGGGGTACCACTTGTACGTGGACAATTATTACAAAATCTAATAAAAAATAAGAAAGTCGCGCTGAAAAAATATGAGAGTGGCAACAAACAAGTGCCTTAAAACCTCATAGAGGGATATGAATATAAGTGGTAAACACTGTGCAAATGGTTCAGTGATAATCAATGTATTACCATAAATTCATAAAACACAGATATTAATTCTATGTCTGTAAAAAGAAAACAATAATGTGACGTAATAAAGGCAACAAATGAATGCCTCAAAACACCATCACAAAATATATCAATGTGACAAGTGAATGCCTCAAAAAAACAAAAAACATAAATCAAAAAAAATATTCAATATATAATATGAACAGATCTTGTGAGGCGCAGATATTGTGCTTAGTTTGTACGCACAAAAACAATAGTGGTTATAGTCCGTACATTATGTATAGCACAAATAAAAAATTGAGTGAAGAATATCCCCAAGTGCTGAGTGAATATTGAAAGACTTGCTGCAGTGAATAGGGTGCGTAGATAGACCTCCACCTTCAAAAACTGCTGCCTCTTACCAAAAAACGTTGGCCTCTTAATTCTAGGAGACCTTAATGGGCGGATGGCTGCAA
This sequence comes from Aquarana catesbeiana, assembly GCA_037953035.1. Classification (NCBI taxonomy): domain Eukaryota; kingdom Metazoa; phylum Chordata; class Amphibia; order Anura; family Ranidae; genus Aquarana; species Aquarana catesbeiana. The sequence continues at coordinate 1,888,535 of JBBHAA010000837.1, forward strand.
CCCCAGCCCGGGATCTGTGAGACAGGTACTAGATGTCATCCGGTCCTCAGGAACCCTCTCTGCCAGTCATACCAAGATGGATTGGATGTGTCTCCATAAAAGAGATAAACAGCTCCACATAGCATAAAATCTAACATTTATTGAACAAAAAAGCCAGAAAATGCACTTACAAACATCAGTTGTATAAAGGTGTACAAAGAAAGCCGGCCGGCTCCAGAACAACCCGTAACTTCCGGGTACTCGGATAGCGGTGTCGTCGGGATGTAGGGAGGAGGAGCTACGTCCCGACGACACCGCTATCCGAGTACCCGGAAGTTACGGGTTGTTCTGGAGCCGGCCGGCTTTCTTTGTACGCCTTTATACAACTGATGTTTGTAAGTGCATTTTCTGGCTTTTTTGTTCAATAAATGTTAGATTTTATGCTATGTGGAGCTGTTTATATCTTTTATGGTGACACATCCAATCCATCTTGGTATGACTGGCAGAGAGGGTTCCTGCGGACCAGATGACATCTAGTACCTGTCTCACAGATCCCGGGCTGGGGTTGCAGCCATCCGCCCATTAAGGTCTTCTAGAATTAAGAGACCAACGTTTTTTGGTAAGAGGCAGCAGTTTTTGAAGGTGGAGGTCTATCTACGCACCCTATTCACTGCAGCAAGTCTTTCAATATTCACTCAGCACTTGGGGATATTCTTCACTCAATTTTTTATTTGTGCTATACATAATGTACGGACTATAACCACTATTGTTTTTGTGCGTACAAACTAAGGACAATATCTGCGCCTCACAAGATCTGTTCATATTATATATTGAATATTTTTTTTGATTTATGTTTTGTTTTGGTTTTTTGAGGCATTCACTTGTCACATTGATATATTTTGTGATGGTGTTTTGAGGCATTCATTTGTTGCCTTTATTACGTCACATTATTGTTTTCTTTTTACGGACATAGAATTAATATCTGTGTTTTATGAATTTATGGTAATGCATTGATTATCACTGAACCATTTGCACAGTGTTTACCACTTATATTCATATCCCTCTATGAGGTTTTAAGGCACTTGTTTGTTGCCACTCTCATATTTTTTCAGCACGACTTTCTTATTTTTTATTAGATTGTGTGGTTTACTACTTTTCAGTCGCAGCTCACGTAGGTCTTAGTTTTTGTTAGCGCAGTATTTATTTTATAATTATTACAAAAGTGTGCCACTTTTTAGTCACTTGTTTGATCATGGAATTGGCGCATGTGGCACCGTGCGATCTAATCGCTGGGGCTTATCCCAGCGGCTTGTAGATTCCCATCTTAGACTGGGGGAGGGAGCCTGCTTGACAAGTAATAATTTGCTCGCAGTGAAGTGGAGGTATAATCGGAATTGGAGGTCGACCGATATGGGTTTTTCTCTGGCTGATGCCGATATTTAGAAATCGGGGCAGCCGATGGCCGATTATATGATGCTGATTTTAGGCTGATTTTTTTCTTTATTTGGCACTGGCAGGCACTGATTGTCACTGACAGGTGGCTCTGGTTGTCACTGGCAGGTGGCACTGGTTGGCACTGGCAGGTTTCACACTGAGCTGATATAGTGTAACTGTGTGAAACTGACATATGGAACTGAATGCAGAGAGAGAGACCAGTTGTCAAAATTCAGCAGTGATGTCGGGGGTGGACGGGACCCTGCAGCTATCAAACACCAGCCAATGATTGGGCTGCTTAAAAAGTGGGTAGGGCCACATACAGGTAGTGGCCCGCCCAGATCCCATTCCATTGGCTGGTGTTTGATAGCTGCTGGGTCCCGCCTACCCTCTGACATCACAGCTGAGTTTTGAAAGCTCCTCCTTTCTGCATTCAGTTACGAAGGTCGGTTTCACACACTGAGCTGCTCTGGCAAGCGTCAAGCACTGCTCTGCCAATGAAGTGTGGGGAAGAGAGGAGGAGCACTCGTAGGTCGACAGGCACGGTGCGGTCAGTAATCTGCCAAATTTGCATTATAATTGGCCAATGCCGATTTCTTAAAGGCCAAATATCGGCCGGCAAATATATCAGTCGACCTCTAATCGGAATGTTTTCGTTCTATCCTCCCTTTACGCAGACACGACAGTCCAAATTTTTACGGCCACTGGTGTTGTGGAGAAACCCCTCTGTGTCCATGAATACAACCTTAATATGGGTGAGGTGGACCTCAACGACCAGTTGATGGCGCTGTACTTGATTGCCCATAAGACCAAATGCTGGTACAAAAAAGGTGTCTGTATACTTATTCCAATTGGCTCTGCTGAACGCTTATGTGCTATACAAAGCGTCAGGATGAACTGGATCCTTCCTTAAATTCCAGGAAGAGATCATCACAGCCCTTCTGTTTGCAGACTCTTCTGTTTCCCAATCCAAATGCAGTGAGCCGGCTACATGGGAGGCATTTTCCGTATGACCTCCCTAGTACCCCTACCAATCGATCACCCCAGAGATGATGTTGTGTCTGTAGCAAGCGCGGATATAGGCGTGACACCCGCTATTGTTGTCCCTCCTGTCCTGGCTAACCTGTTTTTTGCATCGGTGAATGTTTCGAACGCTACTACACACTAGCAGAGCATTAGCGTAGGGCACAGCACTGCAGTCTAGGGCACACTTTCACAGGGTCTCGAAAGATGCCATCGCTTTTTGAGAGTCCCAAACCTGGAACCACTACAGTTAAAAAATAAAAAAGAAGAAAAAATATAGATATATATATATATATATATATATATATCTATTTTTTAGCTGCAATGTTTTATTTTTACTATGTTTTATCATGTTTGCTTTTCAGGTATGTAATTCTTTTATACTTTTACTGCGTTTTATTGTTAACCATTATTTTCTTTTCAGGTACGCCATTCAGCTTCAGCTCTAATTTATTTATCTTGACAGCAACAGCGTTTGCTCTCACGATGTGTAAATCAGCGACTCAAGCACTGTAGGAGGTGATTTCACCACTACAGTTAAAAAAAAAAAAAAAAAAAAAGTATATATGCCGAAGCAGGGGTTTAGGGGCGATTTGCCCCTAACATTAGGAGCGGATTGCCCCCATGCTTTGGCATATATTTTTTACTCTTTTTTTTTTTTTTTTTTTTCTTTTTTTTTGCACAGATTGTTGTTTTATTGAGTTAATGTTTTAGTGTTACCATTGTTTGCTTCTCAGGTACACCATTCAGCTGCAGCACTGATTTATTTATCTTGACAGCAACAGCGTTTGCTCTCATGATACGTAAATCGGCGACTCCAGCGCTGTAAGAGGTGATTTCACCATCACAGTTAAAAAAAACAAAAAAAAACAGTGCATGTATACCCATCCATTAGAATTGTTATACCAGAATGATGCCTGCAGGTTTGGGTATCGTCTTGGTATCGTTCTTTTTCAGCCAGCGGTCGGCTTTCATGTAAAAGCAATCCTAGTGGCCGTTTAACTCGGGCTGTCCTGTCCCACCGGGGAACCTGAGAATGCAGCCAGTGGTTCCAACAGCTGACAATAGAGCTGATCAAAGACCAAAAAGGCTCCGATCAGTTCTATACCCTAAGAAACCAGAAGCTACGAGCATTTCATGACTTCAGTTTAGCCAGATATAAACAGCGCCATTGGGAAAGTATCTCATCACACCGATCTTGGTGTGGTCACATGCTTTGAGGGCAGAGGAGAGATCTAGAGTCTAATGCACCCCAATCTTCTTTTTTTTTTTTTTTTTTTTTTGTTTTTTTGAGTACCTGTAACTACCTGTTGCTATCATAGGGGATATTTATATTCCCTGTCACAACAATAAAATGCTTACGCGCAATGGCGAGTGCAAGCGTTGGTCTCGTGTCATATGTAAACAGCAATTACACCATGCATGTGAGGTATCACCGCAAACGTCAGATTGAGGGCAGTAATTTTAGCAGTAGACCTCCTCTGTAAATCTAAAGTTTGTCGCCGTTGCCTCTGGAGCTGGATTAGACCTTTTTATATGTAAGTGTGCTAATTGCAATAAAGTGATGCTTTATTGATTTTTCTAATTCCTGCACCCTGCTGCTCAGGGTTTCTCTTACATTGATTCAAAGTTAGATATTTTTTGCTAGCTTTTGGCTAAATTGTGCAAACACCTTTTTTAGTATGTTCTTCAATAGGAAGGTAAAACATGTAAATCAGTTTTGCATCCCTTTGGAAATATATCTTCTCTTTTGTTCATACGGACTCAGCGCTCCATTAATCCTGACTATAGGGTTAAATCCCCTTCTGCAGGACTAGGCAGAACAAAAAAAAAAAACTTGGTTACGCCCATAGGCTGTCCTCAGCTGGTATAGAACACCCTCTCTGCTATAGGCATTCAGTTTGTTTCTGTCTAGTCAGGAGTAAAGACCTAGGCTCCCTGCTGGAAACTTTTAGCTTTTTTTTGTGTGCAGACTGCAGCTACGCGCTAGGTCAGCCGCGACGGACAGAGGCTGGCACGCGAGTTCAACGTCTCTCAAGGTCACATATGACTGGGCTTTGGTCCGAGTCGCAGCGTCCCCCTGGCTGACAGCCCTCCACTTTCGTGGCGAGAGGTTCTGTCTGAAGTAATACGCGCATTCATGGAGCGAAGTACAGTCCCCCCTCTCCTCCTTTGGGTGGGGTGGATGCGGGTACCCTCCAGGGATGGTGGGACCTGCCTGCAGGTTTTCCTCCTCCCATCCTAATCCCTCAGTTAAGCTGTGGTTCCCGCACTGTGGATGTTCCCTGGGGGGGCTCATGTGGTGTGGGGTGCAGTACCTGGGGTCTGTTGGGCGCAGCTCAGTTGGTTACAGACTCCTGTGTGGCAGTCTACCAGCATTTAGCAGTGTTCGGCGGCCATTTTCCCTTGGTTTGGGCTCTGGCCGGCAGCCATGTTTGTGTGGTCCGGGCCTTTGGGGGGTGTTCTCGCACACACTCTCACACACTTTTTTGTTGCTACGGGGTCTACCTTATCCTATGTAACCTAAGGGTCACATCTCCCCCACTGACCCCCTCATGGAGGCGCTCCCTATTAATGCTCTGACGATGGTCCTGGAGTCCTTGGTATCCTGGGTGGAAGTGGCATGTGGGCAAAGGCCTAGCAGTAAGCGCCCTCCACCTTCTGGTGCTTGGCCTGTCTCATCAGAGTCCGAGGCTGCTGTGGTTTGGCCCATCCAGTGGGACTTGATGCCACGCTCCCTGATCCGTCTGATTAGTGAGGATGACTCCTCCATGGTTGCAGCAGCAAAGGAAAAAACACTGGTGGACGCAAGTGTTACTGCAGTGAGCGAGACTTTAAAATGGAGGATGTGGCCATGGACGTGGCTGTCCATTTTGGTACACACAAGGCACCTTGTGCAGCTTAGTTGTTTTCTTATCTTCCCTATTTTGACTAATTTGTCTATAAGGAATGGGGGCAACCAAAGCAACCCTTTGTGGTCCCCAAACATTTTAAAAGAAGGTTACTCTTTTGAGGAGTCCCTTTTAAAAAAGTGGACCAGTCCACCACCCTCCTGTTTCTAGGTTGAATAAAGCAACTATGATCCAAGTAGAGGAATCTTCGTCCTTTAAAGACCCGGCCGATAGGAAAGCGGAGTCTGTGGCACGCAGCATGTTTACTATGACAGGTTCAGCATTGTGACCGTTCCTGGCCTTGGCCCTGGTGTCTCAGACCCTAACCGAATGGGCCAAGCTTATGCGCCAGGGTCTGGGGAATGAGCAGGTTCCCTCTTACGTTGATTTGGCGGACCAATTGGTCCAGGGGCTGCAGTTTATATGCGATGCATCTTTGGATATGGCTGCTGTGCTGTCCAAGCTCTCTGTTTCAGCGGTAGTGATTAGGCGCATGCTGTGGCTTAAGAATTGGTCTGCAGACCAAGCCTCCAAGAAAGCTCTCATCGATGTGCCCTAGACTGCCACAGTCTAGGAAAGGGAATAAGCCTTGTCGCAAATGTGGGCCCTCCTCAGCCCATAATAAATTATTTCATGCCTCTGGGACTGCAGATAAGGGAAATAGATCTTTCAAGTCTTCCCCAGTAGGCTCCAAACAACCTTGGTCTGGTAAGCCTAGAGCTGGCTTCTCTGGACCCGCAGACAAGACCCCTTCAGCATTAAGGTCTGCCCTCACCCATAATTGGGGTGGGGGAACATCTTCGCTGGTTTCCGGCCTCATGGATCTCCTTCATGAGCGTCAAGGGCATCCATAAAATTAACCTTTTGGGGGTACCAAAGAAGGGGGGCAGAGTTCATCCGTTTCTGGGTTTTAAGGGCCTGAGTCCCCTTGTGCAGATATAATTCCTGCAAAGGTTCGGGTGACGTCTGAACCACCCAAAGTCCCTCCTATCCCCGTCCAGGAAATTGAATCACCTGGGTCTGACTCTGGATTTAATGTTGACCAGGGTGGTCCTTCTGGTCAAACTTCGGGAACCACAGGCTGTGATTCGCCGGCTGCTGTCACGCAGATAGTCTTCTCTCCCAACTTGCATACCGGTTCTGGGCCTAGTGGTGTTCACCTTCAAGGCAGATCTGTTTACAGGCCTGTACATGACTTCTTCAGCAGGTTCGGTTCAACAGGAAGATACCAAGGTTTGTGGTAAGGTCACTGGTTTCTCTGGTAGACGCCGCAGTCGTCCTAGTGCCACTGTGGGGCCAATACCTTCCTCTTCTCTAGCTTCTTCTGCGATTCCTGTGAAGGATTGAGGGCGAAGGTCTTCTGGTCGTTCTGTTGGCTGTAAATGTCCCTTGGGGGCTACCTCTCAGAGAGGACCAGTTGTTCCAAGGGCTGAGCTTCCATCCTGCTTTACAGTCACTGGCTTTGATGGCTTGGCTATTGAAAGCCAAGTACTGAGGGATAGAGGTTTGTCTGGATCAGTGATCCCTACTATGTTGAAGGCGAGGAAGTCGACTTCTACCAAGATATACCATCGTATGTGGAAAGTGTACATTTCTTGGTGTGAGTCGATTGGCGCTCATACTCGCTCTTTTTCTGTGGCTCGGATCTTTGCCTTACTTCAACGGGGCATTGAGCAGAAGTTGACCTGGAGTACCATCCAGGGCCAGGTGTCTGCCTTAGCAATCTTCTTTCAGCGACACTAGCCACGCATTTTTAAGTTTGTACTTTCATTCAGGGAGTTCGACATGTGGTTCCGCCTGTACAGTCATTTTTGCCCCCGTGGGATTTAAACTTGGTGCTCTCGGTTCTCCAGAAATCTCTGTTTGAGAATATTCGGGAGATTCCCTTGCCTACATTGTCCCAAAGGGTGGTATTGGTGGCTATTACATTGGCCCATAGGGTGTCGCATTTGGCAGCATTATACTGTTGTACTCCCTATTTGGTGGTCCACAGAGATAAGGTGGTTCTTCGTCCCTGTCCATTGTTCCTACCTAATGTTGTCTTGGTCTTCCATTTGAATGAGGACACTGTGTTGCCTTCCTTATGTCCCAAGCCGGATCATCCCAAGGAACTTGCTTTGCATGCCTTGGATGTGGTTCGAGCAGTTCGGGTGTATCTGGCAGCCACTGAGTCCTTTCAGAGGTCAGACTCTTTTTGTGCTTACACAAGGACCATGGAAAGGGCTAATCGCTTTTTCAGCTACCATCTCCAGATGGATCGGACAGACGGTGACTCAGGCCTATTCTATTAAAGGTCGGGTTCCTTTTTTCCTTGTCGCGGTGCGTTCTACTCCGGTGCTTGGTATGGCTTGGGCCTTCTGTTACCAAGCGTCAATATCTCAGGTTAGCAGGGCGGCCACTTGGTCGTTGGTGCATACTTTCACCAAATTCTACAAAGTAGATATTTTGGAATCTGTGGATGCTTCTTTTGGCCGCAAGGTTTTGCAGGCTGCGGTTTGAGGGGCTGTTCCCTCTTGAGGTTTGTTTTTTCTTTAAATTTTTATTTCAGATGGGGCTCCTGTGCTCTGGTTGAGGTCCTGTGACCTGACTAGGGCTCTTGTGTTTTAGCCTTGAGGGGTGGAAAAAATAACCCATCTTCCTTTTGGCACTGCTTTTGGATGTCCCTATAGTCAGGATTAATGGAGCGATGTGTCCGTCGATGAACTAAAGAGAAAATAGGATTTTTGTACTCGCCGTAAAATCCATTTCTCTGAGGTCACGGGCGAACACAGCACCCATCCCTCTATGGAGTTTTGATACTTCTAATACTGCTTGCCACTAAACTGCCTATAGCAGGGAGGGGGTTATATACCAGCTGAGGACAGCCCATGGGCGTAGCCAAGTTTTTTTGTTATGCCTAGTCCTACTCCTGCAGAAGGCACTATAACCCTATAGTCTGGATTAATGGAGTGCTGTGTCTGTCGAACTCAGTGAAATGGATTTTTATGTTGAGTACAAAAATCTTATTTTTTTTGGTGTTTGTTTTCTTAAATCAGAAAAGGCTGTGGTAATCGCATTATGGAGTAATTAGAATCAGTTTTTGCCAGCCTGATCTTAACTGTGTGCTGACTGCCGTGGCCATCCTCCTGTTTTCAATATTTTACATTATAGTTGTGTACTATGCTTGTTCTGCCTGAAATTGTCGGTCTGTCACTCTTCAGGGATACAGTGAGTTTGCAACACACCATGACAGTATATTCATCTTTATGTGTTGGTTTGTTTGGTTTCTGGACAAGTGAATTTTTACACACTTAGTAGTGCATCTTTCTCCTTATTAAGACCCATTTTAATCCATTAACCATGCAACACCAACAATGTGGTAATGTCCACCATGTACTGTAGTGAATTGCACCATATCTTTTCACTTAAGTGGCACCTAGTTGTTCCACTGTTGTCATACAACATATTTATAAAGCACTGAATGTGACATTCACCAAACATTTATTGGTGGGTAATTTACTTTATGTTTAAACAGAATGATTCATCTGCAGAGAATGTTTAGTAAATGTTACATTCACTACTTACCTTCACCCCCTAATACAATCAGGTATATGGTGATCTCTTGCTTAGACAGATAGTTATGATCAGTGAGTATCATTACTTTTTTATATCTATTACCAATGAGCATATTTAATTCTGAGTTTGATGTAATGGCACTGCTGGTACAGTAAAAGGATTGACCCAAACTAGAAATTGATGCTTTGCTGTGATGTCTAATTCACAAGCAGTAAAGCAATTAGAAATTTTCAATCCAAGGGAAATCTATGTAGATGTGACCCATGGGCAATACGTGTAAACAGCTAAAAAAAAATACCTATGTGACCCACCATTAAAACAATTTAAAAATTGAACATTTTTTTTTTTTGTCATTTGTGATTTTTTTGAAAAATTACAGTGATGATTAGAAAAATGAACTAACTTTCATACAATATTCTTTTCTTTCGAAAATTCTACCCATCAATGGCCAGCTTTAGTAAAGCTAAAACATTACAGAAGGGTCTAAAGGACCTGGTGCCAACCAATGACCAATAACATTAATAAGCCATACAAAACTTTTGTGTTTTGTTCCAAATACCATTAAAATCCTATTATAAAAATGATACAATGCGTAAATTACATCACCATATGTTCCCTAGCATATACCGAAAGGCTCTGGTGACTAGCCCCATTAATTAGCACATATATGCACAGGTATAGAGTGGGTGGTGGAATGAGGGGTTAGTACTGGATACCTCCGCACAAGACTACCTCCATGCAAAAGAGGTGCCTCCTGTTCTGATTTATACAATAGACCAGGGGTCTTCAAACTACGGCCCTCCAGTTGTTCAGGAACTAAAATTCCCATCATGCCTAGTCATGTCTGTGAATCTCAGTGTTTTACAATGCCTCAATGGATGTGTAGTTCCGTAACAGCTGGAGGGACGTAGTTTGAGGATCCCTGCAATAGACGGTGGACAAATGGTTTGATTCCAGTGGCGTTGCTAGCACATCTGGCACCCAGGGCTGGTCATTTTTTTTGGCACCCCCAACCCCCCTGAGAAAAATGGTATGTGGCAATATAGAGGTGCCATGCCAAAATTGTGGGTGTGGTCAGATTGCATCAACAGTGGGAGGGGTTTAATTGGCCATATGCTTTAATGATTGTGCCACAAGCATGTGACAGACTGTACAAACCTCAGTACACTAATTTTAGTAAAATAAAACTGTTCTATTGCATATCCTTTACTACACACAGCTAACCTAAAAGTCTTGCAAAATTTATTCAAAAGAAGAAAACATGAACTTTAGAGGCACGTCTGTAGCGTTGAAATACAAAATGAACTGTTATTAAGCTGTAAAATTCACATTATTGACATGACATGTTAAAAACAAAACAACGTCGTTTTAGACCAAACGCCATGTTTTTTTTTATCATGTCATGTCAATAATGTGAATTTTAAAGATTAAAAAAAAAACATTTTGTATTTCAACACTACAGATGTGCCTCTAAAGTCCATGTTTTCTTTTTTTGACTAAAAAGGAAGGGCCCCCACTGTACCAACATCCAATATTATAGAAAGATTGAATGAGTTAAATTAACTCGGTCAAAAAAAGGGCGGATTTTATGGGCACAACACGAGACAGTAATTTCTTTAAAAAAAAGTACAAATCTTTATTACAAATATGCTAATTAACCACTTCAGCCACAGAAGGATTTACCCCCTTCCTGACCAAGCCCTTTTTTGCGACCCCGCACGGTGTCGCTTTAACTGACAGTTGCGCAGTCGTACGATGTTGTACCCAAACAAAATTGACGACTTTTTTTTTTTTTTCACAAATAGTGCTTTCTTTTGGTGGCATTTGATCACCTCTGTGTTTATTTTTTATAAACAAAAAAGTGACAATTTTGAAAAAAAAACAATATTCTTTACTTTTTACTATAATAAATATCTCCAAAAAATATATAAAAAAAACTAATTTCTTCCACGTTTTAGGCCAATATGTATTCTTCTACATATTTTTGGTAAAAATCGCAATAAGCGTATATTGATTGCACAAAAGTTATCGCGTCTACAAAATAGGGGATACATTTTATGGCATTTTTATAAAAAAAAATTATTAGTAATGGCGGCGATCTGCGATTTTTTTTTTTTTTTTTTTTTTTTTTTTAAATTTTTTTTATCGTGACTGCGACATTGTGGCGGACAGATTGGACACTTTTGACACTATTTTGGAACCATTGGCATTCATAAAGCAATCGGTGCTATAAAAATGCACTGATTACTGTGTAAATGTCACTGGCAGGGAAGGGGTTAAACACTAGGGGGTGATCAAGGGGTTAACTGTGTTCCCTCAGCATGTTCTAACTGTAGGCGGGATTGGCTCACTAGAACATGACAGAGATCACTGCTCCTGACACTGGGAGCAGTAGAATCCCTGTCATGTTAGGCAGAACAGAGAAATGCCTTGTTTACATAGGCATCTCCCCGTTCTGCCTCTCGTGCCACGATCGCGGACATCAAGCCTGCGGGCATGCACCCCTGGCAGCATGCCCACTAGCCGCGGATGACGGAGTGACGTACGGGTACTTCGTTTTGTACACCTGTGCCATTCTGCCGACATATCGGCGTGAGCTGGTCGGTAAGTGGTTAAAATGACATAGAACAGACAAAAACGCCTAACTGACTGACAGGCTCAACAAGTACCCAATACAATAGGCATGGAAATACAGATAAAATCCATATAGATAAATACTGCATCAATTAGTAGAGTTCATAAGTTTTTTTTTCCCATGCGTTCTTGTCAAAGCGTTTCACAAATTGCTTCTTCAGGACATTTATTGGGTAGGTACTAGTACACAATTACAAACAATAAGGGTAAGTGATACCTGGAAAAAATTTGAACTATTGTGGTCCCTCTGGCTTCACTCCTCATCGGACCTCCTCCTCAACAGAATCTCTGCTTGAGGACTGGACCCTGTATTACACAGTGTTAGAGGGAAGTAGTAGTATTCTTATTACTATTATTTTTGGTTTTAATGAAAATGTTTTGACAACTGCCTATTGCACAAGGTATGGGTAATTGGGATACCGCCAATCCTATACTGCTGAGTCCCCCCCCCCCCCCCTCTTTTTCCCCTCCTTGTTCTCCCATCCCCTTTTTTGCCCTTTACCCCATACCCTCCCCCATACAACAGTTGGATTGTATGTAACAAGTTCCAGACAGTGTCCTGAGAAGCAAGACACTGCACGGAGGGATATTTTTTACTGTGAAAAACTGTTCTAAGCACTTATGTACATGTAAAACCATACTATTTTGTATGACGGGTGGAAGGTGTGGACCTCCCCCCATCCTTAACCCCCTTCCCTTTTCTTTATTCTGTACCCTGTCCCCCTTTAATACTGGTTTACTTATGTTATTTTTTTTCTGAAAAAAAATTCAATAAAATATATTCAACCTTAAAAACAATAAGAAAAATAAACATAAGTATGTATAGTATTTCAGTGTGTATTCATAGTAAACAGGGATGAGCCGAACACCCCCCTGTTCGGTTCGCACCAGAACACCAGTCTATGGAACTCGAACATGAATAATCAAAAGTGCTAATTTTAAAGGCTTATATGTCCCCAGGGGACATGGATCAGTGCAAAAAAAGTTTTAAAAACGGCCATTTTTTCGGGAGCAGTGATTTTAATAATGCTTAAAGTGAAACAATAAAAGTGTAATATTCCTTTAAATTTCGTACCTGAGGGTGTCTATAGTATGCCTGTAAAGGGGCGCATGTTTCCCGTGTTTAGATGACATTTCAGTGGAAAAAAAGTCATTGAAAAGTACTCGCGGCTATATGAATTGTCGGTCCGACAATACACATAAAAGTTCATTGATAAAAACGGCATGGGATTTCCCCACAGGGGAACTCTGAACCAAAATTTTTTTAAAAAATGGCGTGGGGGTCCCCCTAAATTCCATACCAGGCCCTTCAGGTCTGGTATGGATATTAAGGGGAACCCCGGGCCAAAATTTAAAAAAAAAAGGCGTGGGGGTCCCCCCCAAAATCCATACCAGACTCTTCAGGTCTTTAACAAGGGGACCCCCAGATCCCGGCACCCCCTGTGTGAAATGGTAAGGGGGTACAAAAGTACCCCTACCATTTCACAAAAAAAGTGTCAAAAATGTTAAAAATGACAGTTTTGACAATTCCTTTATTTAAATACTTCTTTCTTCTATCTTCCTTTGGTTTCTTCCTCCATCCTCTTCTTCTTCTTTCTCCGATCCTCTGCTTCTTGCTCCGGTGTTCTCATCCGGCATCTTCCTCCACGGCGTCTTCTTCCCTTCTTCGTTCTCGGGCCGCTCCGCATCCATGATGGGAGGCTCCCGCTGTGTGACGCTTTTCGTCTTCTGATGGTTCTTAAATAACGGAGGGCGGGGCCACGCCCCCCTCTGACGCACACATTTTGGCGCGGGGTTCCCTTCGGGTCTGGTATGGATTTTAAGGGGGACCCCCACGCCTTTTTTTTTTTTTTTATTTATATAATTTTGGTTCGGGGTTCCCCTGTGGGGAAATCCCATGCCATTTTTATCAATGAACTTTTATGTGTATTGTAGATTACTATTATCAACTCCCTGAAAGAAGAACAAGATAGAAGACTCAGGTATCCACTGGATGTATCCACCCAGGTGTACATCCAGTTTTCAGCCAGATATGCTGACTGGAGCCTATAAAATAAATAATTAGATATAAGAGGTCAGGGGTTTAGTGTTTATAAATATATACATGTATCTGGCATCCAAACACATTGTTCAATCCCACACACCTTTTGACATCTTTTTCCAGCACTTCCTCCTATTTAGGGGGGCTGGACAGGTATAGCCACACTCTAATTACTTCCCAGATGGAGTATGGGAGTCTGGAGCAAAAAAAGGGAATAGGTAAAAAACTAGAGAACCAATGAGGTTCAACACAGGACCTCTTCGTCTAGTGTACCATTACGTACTGCTGCAAATAGTCCCATTGTACAAATGATCACAGTGGCATCATCTGCTTCACGCTGTGAGGCTTGCCTACTATCCATACGGATAAGTATGACCGAAGGTGTCTCCGCTGGTTCGTTATTTTCCAATGTGCTCAGCCCATTTAAATCGGTTTGTTTTGACGCCAAAAAGGTAAACGCAGCATCCGCCCCCACGTTGGTTTGGCCAACGCACCATCCGGCACCACAACCCTCCACCTCCAACTTGTGTGTCATTCGCCAGACATAGACAGACTAATGCCTCGGATGTTGTGACGTGATATGCACATCGCGAGGGGTCCGCACTGGACTAACGCCCCCAACATTGGAAACGTCACAACGTAATATGCGTGTCATGAAGGGTCCACGCTGGATTGGGAATAAACAGAGGTGAGGCTCTATGGCGTTGCATCCAAACAGGATAGAGAAAAGGGGGACAGATGACCCACAGAGGAATAGAATTCCCTCCATACAAGGAAAAGGCAGTTTCAATCAGCGTAACAGCTGATATTGGCTCAAACATTGTATCAGAGCATCATGGTTACTCCATGGTATTTCAAGTGATCCAAAAAGAAAAACTGACTATCATTGCCGGTCTTACAATATGACCTCCTGGGAAACTCAGTAGTCCCTGATCATACTATGAGGTCATTAAATAGTCAGGCAACAAGGAAAGCATAATATACAGTATCTCACAAAAGTAAGTACACCCCTCACATGTGAGTGTACAGCTTGTATAACAGTGTAAATTTGCTGTCCCCTCAAAATAACTCAACACACAGCCATTAATGTCTAAACCGCTGGCAACAAAAGTGAGTACACCAAGTGAAAATGTTGCAATTGGGCCCAGTGTCAATATTTTGTGCGGCTATCATTTTCCAGCACTGCCTTAACCCCCTTGGGCATGGAGTTCACTCGAGCCTCACAGGTTGCCACTGGAGTCCTCTTCCACTCCTCCATGATGACATCACGAAGCTGGTGGATGTTAGAGACCTTGCGCTCTTCCACCTTCCGTTTGAGGATGCCCCACAGATGCGCAATAGGGTTTAGGTCTGGAGACATGCTTGGCCAGTCCATCACCTTTACCCTCAGCTTCTTTAGCATGGCAGTGGTCGTCTTGGAGGTGTGTTTGGGGTTGTTATTATGTTGGAATACTGCCCTGCGGCCCAGTCTCCGAAGGGAGGGGATCATGCTCTGCTTCAGTATGTCACAGTACATGTTGGCATTCATGGTTCCCTAAATGAACTGTAGCTCCCCAGTGCTGGCAGCACTCATGCAGCCCCAGACCATGACACTCTCACCACCATGCTTGACTGTAGGCAAAACACACTTGTCTTACTCCTCACCTGGTTGTCGCCACACACGCTTGACACCATCTGAACCAAATAAGTTTTATCTTGGTCTCATCAGACCACAGGACATGGTTCCAGTAATCCATGTCCTTAGTCTGCTTTTCTTCAGCAAACTGTTTGTGGGCTTTCTTGTGCAACAGCCATGCAGACCAATTTGATGCAGCGTCTGGCGTATGGTCTGAGCACTGACAGGCTGACCCCCACCCCTTCAACCTCTGCAGCAATGCTGGCAGCACTTATATGTCTATTTCCCAAAGACAACCGCTGGATATGACGCTGAGCACGTGCACTCAACTTTTGGTGGACCATGTTCTGAGTGGAACCTGTACTGTTAAACCGCTGTATGGTCTTGGCCACCATGCTGCAGCTCAGCTTCAGGGTCTTGGCAATCTTCTTATAGCTTAGGCCATCGTTTTGTAGAGCAACAATTCTTTTTTTCAGATCCTCAGAGTTCTTTGCCATGAAGTGCCATGTTGAACTTCCAGTAACCAGTATGAGAGAGTGAGAGCGATAACACCAAATTTAACACACCTGCTCCCCATTCACACCTGAGACCTTGAAACACTAACGAGTCACATGACACCGGGGAGGAAAAATGGCTAATTGGGCCCAATTTTGACATTTTCACTTAAGGGTGTACTCACTTTTGTTGCCAGCGGTTTAGACATTAATGGCTGTGTGTTGGGTTATTTTGAGGGGACAGCAAATTTACACTATTATACAAGCTGTACACTCACTACATTACATTGTAGCAAAGTGTAATTTCTTCAGTGTTGTCACATGAAAAGATAGAATAAAATATTTACAAAAATGTGAGGGGTGTACTCACTTTCGTGAGATGCTGTAAATGGGAGCATAGAGACAAATGGACAAAACAAATAAAACATGAACACCAGTGTACATCAAGACAAATAAAAAAGCAAAAAAAAACAAAACAACCCAGCGGCCGCAAAGCCTCAATTATACAAGAAGGGTTTATAGCTCATGGCCTTACCCCCTTTCTGCCCAAGCCATTTTTCAGTTTTCAGCGACGTTGCACTTTAACAAATGCTCAGTCATGCTACGCTGTACCCAAACAAATTTTTTTATAATTTTCTCCACACAAATAGAGCTTTTTTTGGTGGTATTTAATCACTGCAGGGTTTTTTATTTTTTACTAAAAAAAAAGACCAAAAAGTTTGAAAAAAAAAGTTTTTTTTACTTTTTTTTTTCTGTCAGTAAATTTTGTAACTAAGTAATTTTTTGCCTTCACTGATGTGCACTGATAGGCTGAACTGGTGGGCATTGATGAGGTGGCACTGATGAGGAGGCACTAATATGCCGCACTTATGGGCACTGATAGGCGACACTGGGCACTGTTAGGTGGCACTGATGGGCACTAATAGGCGGCACTGAGAGGCGGCAGTGGTGGGCACTGGTAGGCGGCACAGATAGGCAGTACATATGGGCATTGATGGACAGCAGTGATGGACAGCAGTGATGGGCGGCACTGATTGCCAGCACTGACTGGCATGGCTAATGAGCACTGAATGGTGGCAGTGGTGGGCACTGATTGCTGCCACTGGTGGGCACTGTATTGTGACACTGTATTTCACTATTGTAATCAGGGCACTGATGATCAGTGCCCTGATTACATTCCTACATGTCGCTGATCGGACACAGCTGATCACATGGTTAAAGAGCCGCGGACGCGGCTCTTTACACAGATCGGGGTCGCGCCGTGTCCTAGCAACATGGCGCGATCGCTGCACGCCGCTCTGGGACGCCGTCATATGACGGCGTCCCAGAACAAGAGCTGCACTGCTCCGCCGTCATTTGATGGTGGGCGGGCGGGCAGCAAGCAATTAAAGTGTGGATCCATCGCATCTCTGTAATTTTTTTTATCCACATCACCCCCGCTCGGGTCCGGTGCAATATGTTCCAAGGCTGCAAATTTCTTTTAAATCAAGAAACAACTTTTTTGAGATGTCATCCTCAGTTATAAATATTCAATACAAATGAAGTACATCGACTCATACCCAGATAGAGCCAATCAAAGTAACACTTAATCTTACAGATACTATGAAGTGTGCCCAACAACCATTGTTCTTCCACTTTTGCAAACTCTTAAATTCCCAATCATAAACTGCATAATACAGGCGATGCCCTCCAACCTATAACAGAAGCACTCTTTTCATAAGTAAATCAGTTGGAGCTAAACCCGATGTATTTAACCAGCTTCCCCATACCTTCTCGAATGCTGGTATATAAGTTTTTCAAATCTTAACATAATGCCCACCTCTTCTAGCCGTATTTTAGCTGTGGGGGGATCCGGAGAGATTCATTGCATAAGTATGGGCCTACGGGCCTGAAAATGGCACCCTTGCTGCTGCCTCCTTCAAGTATTTATCTGGAATGACACTGTCAAGCATGCACAAAACACATTGTTTAGTTTCGGAATTGAGACCTGCAGGGCAGTATTAATCGCTGCCACTACTAACCCCCATTAACGGTAGAGCTTTGGACATTTCCACGTGAGGTGGATTAAATCGCCCACATCCCTCTCACATCCACCACAAAGAGAAGTTGGACGTAGTCCCATGCCGTAGAGCTTAAGAGGGGTGTGGTGTGTCTGCAATAGGATGTAAAGCTGGAACATTCGTTGTGATACATTCCATGAGCATATCCGAACATTTTCTAGGGCCTCCTCCCACAGTTCCCCGGTATCGCTCCGACGTCCATTACCCACCTATCACAGGCCGAGCTAGGATATTTGTCCAGGTACATTACCAGTAGGGAGGAGTAGCAACTGGAAATAAATCCTTTGGTGGAGGAGGCCTGCTGCAAAAGGGCGAACACCGGTGTGGGCGAAAGTGCAAGATTATCCATCAACCTCTGGGCTTTAATAGCATGTTTCAGCTGCATATAATAAAATAGCATATTTTGAGCAATTTTTAATCTAGACTGTAGTTGAGCAAATGATAGCAATACACCATTGTCAAAAATGAGTTTTAGATGTGTTATACCCAAGAGCAACCTTGTGCATTACCAAAAGGTAAAATGTATTTGAAATAGAAAAAACAAGAGTAATACTCTCAAACAACTGTTTAAAAGAGGCTTAACGTTGCTCCAAAAATTCGGAACCGTGTCTTCTAGACACCTGCAACCTGGACCGGATATTAGGAGGAACCAGATGGCATCGCAGACGGCTCACGGGTTACGAGGGAGTACCCTTTTCATCAGACCCACAGCAATAGCAGACTGACCTTCTCAAAGTTCCCTCTATATGGAGCCACATTCACCTGTCTAGGTGGATGCCCACCAGAGCCTGCCACACCCATCCAGATGGGTGCCGCCTACCATGTCAATCCATCAAAACATACCACATACTATATCGTGCTATTAACCACTTACCATGTAACTATGTAACCATCTAGGCATATCTTTGCTCCCATAAACAGGGAGCCATATCCCTGCACTAGCGACAGGGTGCATCTCCTGCATCCACCAAGCCATCATCCCATGCAGCGACCAGGTCTAATGCTCCTCATATCTCATTGTAGCATAACATTAATTTATCACTCTAAAATTCACCTACCCTTTTTCACTGTAGTTCCATCCCATGCTGTACACTGTTCCTGCAAGAAGGTTCAGTTATAGGGCAAGGATTGGGTGATGAAAGTGCTGGAGGAGGGAATAGGGGGGAAGGAAAGGAGAGGAACAGGAGAGATGGGGCGCCGCCATCATTTAATTAAAACTTTAAATTGTAGTGCTAGTGAAGGGTGAATATCAGAATGGAAAGACAGGCATAAAACGGCTCATAGAAGGAACTCCCCCAGGCATATGAACCCACAACGGACCATTGTAGTGGTACACCGTGGGGACTCATGGTACAAGCATTCCTAGCTCGGCCTGTGATAGATGGGTAATGGATGTCTGAGAGATACCGGGGGGACTGTGGGAGGAGGGCCTAGAAAATGTTCGATATGCTCATTGAATGTATCACAGCGAATGTCCCAGCTTTACATCCTATTGCAGACACACCACACAACTCTTAAACTCTACCTCATGGGACTACGACTACGTTCATGATACGCATATTGCGTGGTGACGTTTCTGATGTTGGGGGCGTTAGTACAGGGCAGACCCCTCGCGCATCACGATGTCCGAGACGGGGGCGTTAGTCCGTCTATGGCTGGCAAATGACACATGAGGTGGAGGTTTGTAGCGCCAGACGCTGCGTCGCCCTGCCCACGTGGGAGGTGGATGCCGTGTTTACCTTTTTGGCGCCAAAACAAACCAATTTAAATCGGCTGAGCACATTGGAAAATGCTGAACCAACAGGGACACCCTCGGTCATACCCATCCGTGTGGATAGTAGGTAAGCCTCACAGCGTGAAGCAGATAATTCCACTGTGATCATTTATACAGTGGGACTATTTGCAGCAGTATGTAATGGTACACTAGACGAAGAGGTCCTGTGTTGAACCTCAACACTAAACCCCTGACGTCTTATATCTAATTATTTTATTTTATAGGCTGATTGATAATATTTTATAGAGATGATAATAGTAATTATTACATTATTGGTAAGCACATAGTCTAATATCCAATGCCTCCTTTTTTTTTTCCCCTCTCTTTATGGACACATGTATTGATTATTTTATAGATATCGATGGTGATGTCCCGATCAAACCAGTGGGTGCTAGTCATTAACCCCTGCTGGTTCATGTATGTATTTACTATTTTTTAGAACCGCCAGGTTTTCCAATCAAGTGTTAGAGCAATGACTTGCTGTTGCTCGATAGTTGATGAACAGGAACCTATCCAATCTCTAATCTACCCCCCCTGTGGTGTCTTCTACATCTGTCTTTGTTGGCTCACCAGGCAAGCATACATGTGATAGGTGTCTGTCTAAAAAGTCTGTTTGGTGTTGTCTGTTATGTTCCAAGATTAATGCACATTGTTTACTATGAATACACACTGTAATACTATCCATACTTATATGGATAAAACCCATTGATACAGTATTACAGTATTTATCTATATGGATTTTATCCATATTTCCATGCCTATTGTATTGGGTACTTGTTGAGCCTGTCAGTCAGGTGTTTTTGTCTGTTCGATGTCATTTTAATTGGCATATTTGTAATAGATTTGTACTTTTTTTTTTTAAAAGAAATTTACTGTCTCGTGTTGTGCCCATAAAATCTGCCTTTTTTTTTTTGACAGTTATTTTCAACTCATTCAATCTTTTTCTTCTTTTGAATACATTTTGCAATATATTTAGGATGTTGGCACACTTATAACTATCTGTATCCAAAACGCCATCTTGTGTGTTGATACATTTAAATTTAAATTTCAACCTAAAAGTCTTGTTTTTTCTTTTTGTGTTGATACCAAACATGTACTTTTCTGCTCTGTATAATGGTTTTGCACAGAGCAGCCAGGATCCTCCTCTTCTCGGCTTCCTTCATGGGTGCCCCTGGCCCTTTCCTCCTGCCAGGTGCCCCCACAGCAAGCAGCTTGCTATGGGGGGATCCAAGCAGGCGCACTCCCACCCACTCCGTCTCCTGATTGGTTCGCTGGCTGTGATTGACAGTCAATGGCTCCCGCTGCTGCCAAAAGCCAATCAGGAGTGCGAGTCCTCAGAGAGCCAAGGCTCTCGTGGACATCGCTGGATTGAGAGGGGACTCAGGTAAGTATTAGGTGGAGCTGGAGGGGCTGCTGCACAAGTTTTTTTTTTGTTTTTGTTTTTTTTCCTTCATGCATAGAATGTTGTCTTTTACAACCACTTTAACAAAGAATGTGCTGTACTTAGAATGCAGTAGTGAGGAGTAAGAAATGTAAAACACAGTGAGGGGAATATATAATAACTGGTGCAGTCAGAATCTGGAACAGCTGCACATGGCAACCTATCAGCTTCTATCTTCAGATTTGAAAATGAAAGCTATGAGCTGATTGGTTGCCATGCACAGCTGCTCCATATTCTATCTGCTCTGGTTTTGATAAATTCCCCTAAGGCAGGAATATGCAATTAGCGGACCTCCAGCTGTTGTAGAACTACAAGTCCCATAAAGCCTAGCAAGATTCTGACAGCCACAAGCATGACAGGCAGAGGCATGATGGGACTTGTAGTTTTGCAACAGCTGGAGGTCCGCTAATTGCATATCCCTGCCCTAAGGGCTCGTTCAGACAGGCCCTGAGACAGGTCCTGTATGCTGAGACACTTTTTGCTGCATCCACCAGAGAGCTTTACCTATAGAAGTGGGTGTACAGATCTGAATGCAGACACTGTGCATTCCGATACATGCATCCCTTCCTGTCTGCATGTAAAATTTTGACATTTGACTAGGTCTATGCAGGTGCTGCGTCCCAATTGACTTTGACTGGACTGCCTGCACAGAACACCAAATTTCCCCATGTGGTACATGGCCATCACACTGGGCATGGACGCATATGCTCCATGTAAATGAGACCTAATTGTTATGTGGGCCGGATAGCAGGAAAGAGGAGATGTTGGGAAATTAAATGAGAAGTATGGTCATTTTTTTAAATCATACTTACCTAGGTGGATGCTGCATCTTGTCCCCCCGCCGGGTCTAAGGCTGAGAACCGAGTAATCAAACACCACCGATCACTCAGTTCTCGGTGTTCCCTGAGCAGAGAGCTGGTGACTGTCAGTCTCTGGCTCTCTGCTCTGCCCTCAACCCCCCCCCCATGCTCACTGAAACACTGGGCTGTGCAGGGGGCAGGAGCGGCCGTACCAGGCATGTTGGCGGGTCCCAACCATTGTGATGTTTCCCCAGCCTGGACCAGCTCTGTGACATCAGCCGACAGCCCACTGTCAGCTGAAAAATGGGTCACAGGAGTGCAAAACATTCTGCACTGCTGTGATCCACAGGAGAAGTGCAGCCAAACATCCAAAAAAAAAAAATCGATCACACGACTTGTCTCTCTGCTCCTGTTTGGCATTACATGTAACAATTGATAAATGTCCCCATTTATGTTGTGAACTCGCCCTAAAGGGCCCAGGCAGGCCATTCCTCAGCCCAGGCTTTAAATCCAGGCTCTTTCTCCCTGAAGCTGGCAGGGCCTTCAGGCACCCTCTTTCCTAGTCTCCACTATCCCTCTCTCATAGTCAAGGGCCTCCAGACACTTGCTGTCCTATTCCGGGGCTTCCAGGCACCCCATCTCCTAATCTGGGACCCCCGGGCACCCTCTCACCTAGTCCAGTATCTCCCTTGTAGCCCCCCCATCCAGGGGCCTTTGCCACACCAACCACCATTTCCTAGTCAAGGGCCTGTTCTGCACCCCCCCCCCCCAGTCCAGGGCTTCCTCTCCACTCCCCTCCTAGTTCAAGGCCTCCTCCACCCCCCCCCCCCCTACAATTTCAGAGCCTGCCCTGCACCCTGGCCTCTGAATTGAGGTCCTTTGCCACACCAACCCCGCTTTTCATGTCCAGGGCCTCCTCTGCACCTCCCAGTCCAGGGCCTCATGTACTCCCCTCCTCACCTAATCCAGGGTCTTTACCACACCAACCCTTCTCTAGTCCAGGGCCTCCTCTGCTACCCCCCCCCAGTCCGGGGCCTCCTCCGCACCCCTCCTCAGTCCGGGGCCTCCTCCACCCCCCCCCAGTCCAAGGCCTTCTCTGCACCCCCCCAGTTCAGAGCCTCTGAAACCCCCAATGTCCCCAAACCTTTGCCATACCAACCCGACTTCCTAGTCCAGGACCTTCTGCACATAAACCCCTCTCCTTGTCCTAATAAATGCTTTCCAATTCCAGGCAGGCTCTCCCATGCTGAAGTGTCGCTATGGAATGCCTTTCTATAGCGCTGGTGGGCAGGAGGAGCAGAGTGATTCAGCGCTAGTGCGCCTGTGCAATCTCCCTCATAATTGTTTTTTTCCATTTTTTGGCAAACTATGCAGCTGGCGCTGCCTGTCTATTACACTTGATCAGGCGGCAGTGACACCCTTACAGCAGTGCTTTTCCACTGCAGGTGGGGGCAGAACCCTGGTGGCACCCCCCCTAGATGCGTCACCCGGGGCATGTGCCCCCCTAGTTTCGGCCCTGCGTGGCATATAAACATGTACAATTATGTTGATCGTGCCTCATGTCGGGTTGTGCTCATATTCAAGATATAAGAAAAGCTGGACGCTGAAGGAAAGTATATACAGTATGTTTTATGACCATGTCATCTGTGCTATATATGTGCTAATTAGATTAGTTTCACTATATGCTAGGGAGTATATCTGTGGCATATTTATTTATGTGGTGTGCACTATTTTATTATGATTTTAATGATATTTGAAATTAATAAAAGTTTTATATGGCTTGTTAGTCTTTTTGATCATGAGTTGGCACCAAGAATGTCCTTCATACCTTTCTGTGCTATTGTTTCGAACAGTTCTGTAGGGATGGGGGGGGGGGACATCATCCACCCATCAACACGCCCAATTGATTATCTGTGTAGAATTGTTCCTGACGTGGCCTGTGCATCTAAACTTCATATATTTATATGTGCTCTGTAAATTGTAATATTAGTCTAGTGGAAACCACCTTGCTAACCTGTAAGTATTTAAAGATGAACGCCAGAAACTTTGGAACATGTTCTGAATTACTATGGGTTAAGTCCAGTGCGGTGCATGCCATCTCATGCACTTATCTCTTTAACCACTTCAGCCCCGGAAGGATTTACCCCCTTCCTGACCGGAGCACTTTTTACAATTTGGCACTGCGTCGCTTTAACTGCTAATTGCGCGGTCATGCAATGCTGTACCCAAACTAAATTTGCGTCCTTTCCTTCCCACAAATAGAGCTTTCTTTTGATGGTATTTGATTACCTCTGCGGTTTTTATTTTTTGCGCTATAAACGGAAAAAGACCTAAAATTTTGAAAAAAAATTATATTGTCTACTTTTTGTTATAAAAAAAATCCAATAAACTCAATTTTAGTCATACATTTAGGCCAAAATGTATTCGGCCACATGTCTTTGGTAAAAAAAAAAAAGTCAATAAGCGTATATTTATTGGTTTGCGCAAAAGTTATAGCGTCTACAATTTTCTGGAATTTACACAGCTTTTAGTTTATGACTGCCTATGTCATTTCTTGAGGTGCTGAAATGGCAGGGCAGTAAAATTATATATTGCTCACACGGGCCATGGGCAAATGTAGAATTGCACCCCAAAATACATTCAGCTGCTTCTCCTGAGTACGGGAATACCACATGTGTGGGACTTTTTGGGAGCCTAGCCGCGTACGGGGCCCCGAAAACCAATCACCGCCTTCAGGATTTCTAAGGGCGTAAATTTTTTATTTCACTCCTCACTACCTATCACAGTTTTGAAGGCCATAAAATGCCCAGATGGCACAACCCCCCCCCCCCCCCCCAAATGACCCCATTTTGGAAAGTAGACACCCCAAGCTATTTGCTGAGAGGCATGGTGAGTATTTTGCAGCTCTCATTTGTTTTTGAAAATGAAGAAAGACAAGAAAAAAAATTTTTGCAAAATACTCACTATACCTCTCAGCAAGTAGCTTGGGGTGTCTACTTTCCAAAATAGGGTCATTTGGGGGGGGGGGGGGTTTGTGCCACCTGGGCATTCCATGGCCTCCGAAACTGTGATAGGCAGTGAAGAGAGAAATCAAAAATATACGCCCTTAGAAAGCCTGAAGGCGGTGCTTGGTTTTCGGGGTCCCGTACGCGGCTAGACTCCCAAAAAGTCTCACACATGTGGTATCCCTGTACTCAGGAGAAGCAACAGAATGTATTTTGGGGTGTAATTTCACATATTCCCATGGCATGTTTGAGCAATATATCATTTAGTGACAACTTTGTGCAAAAAAAAATAAATAAAATTTGTCTCTTTCCCGCAACTTGTGTCACAATATAAAATATTCCATGGACTCGACATGCCTCTCAGCAAATAGCTTGGGGTGTCTACTTTCCAAAATGGGGTCATTTGGGGGGGGTTTTGAACTGCCCTGGCATTTTATGCACAACATTTAGAAGCTTATGTCACACATCACCCACTCTTCTAACCACTTGAAGACAAAGCCCTTTCTGACACTTTTTGTTTACATGAAAAAATTATTTTTTTGCAAGAAAATTACTTTGAACCCCCAAACATTATATATATTTTTTAAAGCAAATGCCCTACAGATTAAAATGGTGGGCGTTTCATTTTTTTTTTCAAACGCACTTTTGGGGGAAGAAGACACTTTTTTTTTAAATTTTAATGCACTAAAACACACTATATTGCCCAAATGTTTGATGAAATAAAAAAGATGATCTTAGGCTGAGTACATGGATACCAAACATGACATGCTTTACAATTGCGCACAAACGTGCAGTGGCAACAAAATAAATATATTTTTAAAAGCCTTTACAGGTTACCACTTTAGATTTACAGAGGTGGTCTACTGCTAAAATTACTGCCCTCGATCTGATCTTCGCGGTGATACCTCACCTCACATGCATGGTGCAATTGCTGTTTACATTTGACGCCAGACCGATGCTTGCGTTAGCGCGAGAGCAGGGGGGGACAGGGGTGCTTTTTTTTTTTTTTTTTTTTTCCTTATTTTTTTGCTTTTTTATCTTATTTTTAAACTGTTCCTTTCTTTTTTTTTTTTTAAATCATCATTATTGTTATCTCAGGGAATGTAAATATCCCCTATGATAGTAATAGGTAGTGACAGGTACTCTTTTTTTTGAAAAAATTGGGGTCTATTAGACCCTAGATCTCTCCTCTGCCCTCAAAGCATCTGACCACACCAAAATCGGTGTGATAAAATGCTTTCCCAATTCCCCAATGGCGCTGTTTACATCCGGCGAAATTATGAAATCAAAACATGAAATGCTCGTAGCTTCCTGTTTCTTAGGCCATAGAGATGTTTGGAGCCTCTATGATCAGCTGGCTGAATCACCGGCTGCATTCTCAGGTTCCCTGTTGAGACAGGAGAGACAGAGAAAAACAGGGAAGACGGTGGGGGGGGGGGGGGGGCATTCCCTCCCACTGCTTGTAAAAGCAGTCTAGAGGCTAATTAGCCGCTAGGATTGCTTTTACATGAAAGCCGACCGCTGGCTGAAAAGAATGATACCAAGATGATACCTAAACCTGCAGGCATCATTCTGGTATAACCACTCAAAGTCGTGAATGGCGTACCTGAAGACAAAAAAATGGTTAACAATAAAACACAGTAAACGGTAAAGTATAAAAAATTGCATACCTGAAAAGCAAACATGATAAAACATAATAACAATAAAACATTGCAGAATAGAATACAGTAAAAAAAGAGCAGAACAATAGAGAGAGAATAGAGAGAGAGAGAACAATAAAACAACTATTTTTATTAATTTTATATATTTATTTTTTACACTTTTTTTTTTTTTGTAACTGTAACTTTTATAACTGTAACCGGTTCCAGGTTCGGGTCTCTCAAAATGCGATGGCATCTTGGGAGACCCTGTGAAAGTGTGCCTAGTCTGTGCAATGCTGTATCCTACGCTAATACTCAACTAGTGAATGGTATCGTTCAAAACATCCACCAATGCAAAGACCAAGATTGTCAGGACTGGAGGGACAATAATAGCGGGTGTCACGCCTATATTCGTGCTTGCTGCAGACACGACATCTTTTTTGGGGGGGTTCGTTGGGTAGGGGTACTCGGGAGGACATAAAGAAAATTCCTCTCATGCAGGCGACTGCATTTGGTTGGGGATGTGAATGGGGGAAGTACGGTCGCTGCAGAAGCGGTGGGTTCCCAATTAGGATTGGCGAATGCAGCAGGAAGGGCATTATGGGCACGACAGGCCTGTGTTTGTCTTCTTCTTGGTGGCAGTGGGACACTACTTGTGCTTGCCACCTCACCAGCTTGAACTGCACTTATGGGACTCGCCACGTCACCAAGTGTTACTGCAGTGCTGGTTTGACTATGACCGGGGTGTACTAGGCCACTGGCTCTTGCCAGTTCACCAAAACGCTATCAAAAAAACTGTTAGCGATCGCAGGGATCAGGCCTGACTCTGCGAACGCTGCAGTTATGCGTTTAGTGTTTTGTAAGTGACAGTGATCGATCGATACTGCACTTGGGTGGGCTGGGCCGGACAAAACACAGGTGCTAGCAGGTATCTGGGCTGATCCCGCTAACACTGCGTTTTTGGGAACCATAAACTGCTGGGGGCGCTAGTATAGATCTGATTGGATCAGATATTGATCCGTTCAGATACTATACCACTAAGGGAGGCGTATGCTGCGTGCGTGGGTGTTAGCGGTACTGGCACTAACCTGACGCTGCCTGGGGCGACGCATATCACCGCCGGGCGATCAGGGGGCTAAACCTTTATTGGGTAATAAACGGCGGGTGCCCTGACACTATAAAAAATAAACGAACTAACCAGCGTCACCCGTAACGGTTATATGGTGATCAGTGATGAAAGGGTTAACTAGGGGGCGATCAAGGGGTTAAAACATTTATTAGGTAGTATATGGGGGTCCCTGACGCTATAAAACGCTGACGGCAAAACTAAATATTTACCTCCCTAACTAGCGTCACCAGTGACACTAATACAGCGATCAGAAAAATTATCGCTTAGCGACACTGGCGACAGGGGGGTGATCAAGGGGTTAAAACTTTATTAGGGGGGTACCCTAGACCTAAAGGGGGCTACCACTAACTGCCCTACCACACTAACTGTCACAAACTGACACCAACGCAGTAATCAGAAAAAAAAAAACTGCTTGGTGTCAGTGTGACGGGGGGGGGGGGGGGGGTAAAGGGGGGTGTATTGTGTGCCTGGCATGTTTTACTGTGTGTGTGTTTTACACTCACATTGCAGTCTTCTCTCCTCTGCGCCGGAACGGAAAATGCCGAGGAGAGATGACATAATTTCCTCTGCCTCTGTGTACTATACAGAGGCAGAGGAATGATTCTATTGGCCGGGAGCGATCGTGATGGGGGGGCCACGAATGGATGGCCTCCCCCTCACCTCCGATCGCCGCTGGACAAACGCCGACCGCCTCGGGCACCGGGGGGGAGGTGTTTCCGATCGCCCGCACGAGGCAGATCACGTACAGGTACGTGATTCTGCCTGCCCGTGCCATTCTGCTGACATATCAGCGTGAGGCGGTCGGCAAGTGGTTAATTTACAATTGAAATTTTTACAGAACGACAGCAGCATAGATATTACTATACATCCAGCACTCTGACGCTGGATCTTCTGGTCTCGGCTCCAGCAACTGCAGAGTTGCAGCTACTGTGCCCTGCCCTTTCTCTCCTCCTGTCCAATCAGAGCGCTTTGAGTTATGTGAACCCATTCACAAAATACAAAAACTCCTGTGAATGGACAAGAGAGAGGAAGGGCGGGCAGAGCTACTGTGTGTAAGGGACTTTCTTGTAAGCATTATGGGCGTGTTCCCATAGCTCCAAAAAAAGTCATCCAAATTAAAGAGAAGTCCTTCAGGTAGCGTGCACCTCATTTGACTTAAAGCGGAGTTCCACACAAAAGTGGAACTTCTCATTTATCTCCTCTCCCCCCTCCAGTGCCACAATTGTCACCTTTCGGGGGTCTTTGACAGGTATCCTGTTCCCATTTCCAGGAGTCTGCGCTGCAGCCTATTACGTCACCGCAGGGCTCCCCCCTCCTCCCCCTGTCGCCGGGCCAGTAGGAGAGAGAAGTGGAGCCTCGCGCATGCGCAGTAGGGTTCCCGGAGTGAAGCCGTAAGACTACTCTGCTGGGCTCCTTTACCCGCAATGGCGGCAGCAGCACCCAACAGCTGATGGAAACATCAGCTGCGGTGCCGACATTGCTGGACTCCAGGACAGGTAAGTGTCCTATTATTAAAAGCCAGCAGCTGCAGTATGTGTAGCTGCTGGCTTTTAACTTTTTTTTTGGGCGGACCTCCACTTTAACTCATAGTATGCCAGCACATTTTACAAATTGTCTGGATTCCTGAAGTTTGGCTTGAAAATGCATTAAAGTATCTGATGTAATTATAAAGTGCCTACTTTTCTTTCTCTCCTTAACCAACAGACATTTGCAATCGGCAGATTACCATTCCCAACCATGGGTTCCCATACAACAGGAATGTTAGTTACAGAGTTGGGGCCTTAGTCAGCAGGCTTTGTTTACAGCAGATAGATTTTGCATTCCTGTACAAGTCTATGCGAATAGAAACCTAATGGAAGCAGGTGAAATGCGGGTCAGAAGAAGGTCAGTTGCAGGTCAAAAGTACTGGTCAAAGAATTCCGAATCTCAGAAGCACCTCAAACTGATGCCATCAATTTATGCCCAAAGCCTGTTGACAGAGACCCGTGCAGTGTGTTCGAAACACCCCCCCCTTCCGCACTGCAAGGGTTAAATGGAAATGGTCATTATGCCAAGGGGTTATTTATTTTTCACGAAGTTGTGCTTTAATGTCTGATACAAACTTTAGCTGCTAAATTTGATCTGGGTATTTACACAACAATAGCCTCTAACAGCATTAACTCACTTAAACACCAGTGTTGGATCAGTCCCCTGGACCCAAATGCTTCAGTGCTTTCTTCCATTAATTTGTTTGTGGGTACATTTAGTCATAAAATAGCCAGTCTTTTTTCAATTACATATTTTTCTACTTTTACGAATGGTAAAATATAACATAGCTCAGCCATTTTTATAAAGAACATCTTCAATGCTGATGGTAAAATTACATCTCGTTAAAAAGAAAACAAATACATGCAATCTTCTCTTCTGTCCTGTCCTTGCAAATTTATTTGCCTGATCTTTATTTTTACTTATTTATACATACTAATTGGATTACCTTTAAAATACATTTTTCAGAACTAAACAAACTATACATTTTTCGTTAGCTACTCTAAACTGCATGAATGAAAACTCATGGGACTCGCATTCACAGTATTTTATATTCTGTTCTTTTAATTGCAGAGCGTCTCAGTGTTGGGGCAATTATCGGTAAGTGCAGTATTTATATTTACATACTGTATTTTTATATCACAATTCTGACACATCTGTTCTGATGCATGATGTATAACTTATTAAGGTTTTAAGATTACTTAAGAAGATCCCGTGTTAATAGCAGGTCTCCTGCCTGGCACTAATTGAGTCATAAGCTAGCTATAGGATGGGTGGTAAATGAGCAGACATTGTTCAGGGTTTTCTTTTGTCTTTCTGTTTTTTATTTTTTATTTATTTATTTTACCAGACAGTTTAATACATATGCATGCTCTAATAACCTGAGCCTGCATGCTGTTTATTTTTATGCGGGAAGTAAGGGGGAATGCCTAGACTGTGGCAGCTCATTGTCCTGGAGGAAATTGGAGTTTAGTCAACTTTTCTCAGAACAGTTTATGACTTTCTCAAAGACCTGTTGGCTAAGAATGTTTAGCAGAGTCGGAAACTGGCTGTAGACCTGAGGATCGATAACTGGATCTGTCCAATAGATATGAGCACATATTTATTTCACTTTGTAGTTTACATGCCAGAGCTGGCTAGTCATTATTGAACATGTATCATTTCCTTGAATACAATGGATGGGGAGATTACCGTCTGTCCTCCAGCACCAACACCTAGCTCTATTTCTACGCAAATGACAGATTTGATATTGAGGCTATGTATTCTATTATTTTGACAGCAAACCTATCATTAGTGTTTTTCCTGCCCTTTCCTACATAGTAGAGTGAAATTCTGAAAGGAAAGGTTTTTCTTATATATTTAGGACATTTTTGTTTACTTTATGGGGTTTCCTTTCTGTTTCCCCTAGGGTTAAACTGTTGGTCTATATCTGTCAGTTCTTGCCAGATGCTGGAAACAGTTGGCTAGATAGTGGGCAGGTGAAGCATTGACAGCCAGAGGATAGTTTAAACAAAAAATAGTCTATGCATTCAACAAGCCCCAGTAGATAACATTAAACTTAGAAGCTTTCATAAGTCTTTGTTCCTACGGGTATGGTAGATACATTGATAATGTGCTTTCTCTTCTGTCACCACGGCTAAGCTTAGAGTACAGGGATAATGGATAGTCATCTCTTAAAAGTATATACACATGGAAGTCATTTTACAACTAGTATTACAGGAAAACATTCTTCTTAAGAGATGATCCTATATTTTAGTAGGCAGGTTTTTTTTCTGAATCCGTTTTAATTCAGATAGAGTGGAAGCAGTGTCACAGAGCTGGGAAGACAACTTATTTGGGTTTGTGTTGTCGATATCCTGTGTTTTGTGAAAGCTAACCGCAAATGGGGAAAAAAATATCCATGTTACCTCTTTCTGGCTGAGAAGGTCATACTTCCCATTGATGCTCTACATAGCAGAGAAGTAGGAGAGGCCATAGGATACCAGAATGTCTATTGAAGAGGCACTATGATTCAATAAAGTCAAACCAGAGCCACTTTTGCACATATGTTAAAATGAACATTTTTGTCTTCAAGATTAGTTAAAATCCCAAAACATTAAAAATTTTGTGAAGGTAGACATGTTGAAGAATATAATGATGGTAGTTGCAATTTTTAGTAACATATAAAGGATGAAGTTGCATTAAGTAAATGGTATCAAACATGTCAAGTCTTAAAATCACATGCGCTTGTGAAATGGTAACTTTGGTAACCAATATTATTTATAGGCAACACTTGAAAACATTTTTTTTACAAGTAATTAGTGTAGGCCTTCGAATTACCGCTCTCACCCTGATGTGCGCAGTGTAGTTTTGTACGTAGGCATGCGTGTTTACATTTGTGTATTCTGGGGCAGGGGTTTTAAATGTAAAAATTTCAGCAAACAGTTGTTTGCTGATTGACCTTCACTCTACCTGTGGGCATCTGCCATGGCTATCCCAGGCCCACAGTAGGAGTAGCAGAGCCTGTGTCAGGTGGGTGAATAGTGCATTCTGCGGTGTGTGGAAGTGGTCAGGCAGCGTTCCAGTCCCCAACTCACTTCCAGCAGAAACAACTTAACCAGTGTAAACACCATACTTCACACCAGAGGATTTTACCCCTAGCTACCTAACAAAGTGGGGAAACAGATCTTAATATGAAGTTGACACTGGAAGAAAAGGGCAAAAGACTATATTATAATCAAAGTACCAAGAATTGGGTTTTAAAATCTTGACCTGATGCTACGAGACACTGCATACTTTACACACTGTTCCTGTCCATCCCAAACATTTGCATATATCTTGCATATCTTATGGTCCTGCCCCGTTCTTCAGTCCTTCAGTCCTTATGGACTACTGTTCGCTCTGTCTCACAGCAATTTACTGATTACCCTCTTCCACATGACTCAGCCTTTTTCTTATTGCACCACAATATTCCTAGACAAATCACAGGTTAGTACTCCCTCACCTGATCAGTTTGGCTAAAAAGTTGCAGCCTTAGGTCCTGG
Organism: Aquarana catesbeiana; assembly: GCA_037953035.1. Lineage (NCBI taxonomy): Eukaryota > Metazoa > Chordata > Amphibia > Anura > Ranidae > Aquarana > Aquarana catesbeiana. The sequence continues at coordinate 1,921,098 of JBBHAA010000837.1, forward strand.
AAACAACCACAGGCGCCTCCCATAGCCACATGGGTGACAAGTCACTGAGATTGAGCGAATAGAAAACCTAATTGCCTCTGACAGATTTAGAAAAACCTGGTTTTACTGGAATTAGTTCACTTTCACTCCCATATACAAAGCACTGTTACAAGATGACTCTATGGTAGATGTGGCAGCCCCCACCCCCCGGGCACTTGGGAAAAAGAGCGAGAACAATACTACAATATTACGCCATCCTTCCCTCTTCCATAAACCTTTTTAACCTAGTACTTTAGGTCTATTAGGTCTTTTTTTTCTTTGGTTTATTCTGTTTATATCCTCCCAACTCTTTTAGAATAAAACTGATTCATACAGTGGCCTCCCTCTACCAGATCAGATTAGGTATAGCTGTGAATGACTACTTTAAGTATTGGTAACAATAAGTTTTAAGTGATAATATGGTCTTACTGACTTGAGTTACTACTACACACGAGTACTTGTTAACAAACAGAATGTACTAAAGTATATGTGCTGTAAATGTTTTAATACTGTTATTAAAATATGTATCCATGGTATGTTATCATTCAGATATGAAGAATGCCTAAAAAAAAATAAAACAGTCTCGCCTGCTATTGTCTTTTTAAAAGCCGGTGCTGCCACCCAGGTAAGCCTTGCAAAGGTGGCAGCGAAATACCCTTCATGGAAGTAGGAACCTCAGTTTTAAAAATTAATTTAAAGTGGTGTTCCACCTTAAAAAAAAAAAAAAAAAAAAGTCATGATTGTGCCTTAAAAAAACTAAAAAAAAAAAACATTTGGATATTTTTTTTTTTTTTACTTCTAAATGCCTGTTGCTAGGGGGTCCCTCGTAGTCTGCCTCTTCCAGTGCCTGGGCTGGTGACATCACTTCCCCCTCGGCACAGGAAGGGCTCAGCTCTGCTCCCTCACTCCTGTCAATTATCTGGGACCCATTACAGGTCCCAGGTGACTGAGCGGCCAATCACGGCGCGCGGCGCCGCTCGTGCATGCGCAGTGGGTGCCAGGCTGTGAAGCCACAGCCCGGCGCCCACAGTTGCAATGCCGGCGCCACTGAACAGAGGAGGAGACGAGCGGGGCTTCGATCCCCCGTATCGCTGGACCCTGGGACAGGTAAGTGTCCAATTAAAAGTCAGCAGCTGCAGTATTTGTAGCTGCTGACTTTTAATTTTTAATTTTTTTTTTTTGACTGGCCCTCGTCTTTAAAGTGTTACTAAAGGCAAAACTTTTTTTTTTTTCATTTTGGATAGAGTAAGGGAGGGCTTATAACACTTGTCAGGTGTTTTTTTTTTTTTGCCATCTGTCTTTCTTCCCCCATCCCCCCCCCCCCCCTCCAAAGTAAGGGAATCCTGGTTTGACACCAGGATCATGAGAACCAGTGTCCTCATTGGAAGATTTACACTGTATTCCTGTTCCAATGGCAACCCAAAATTTGGGATTTCTTTTTACTTTAACTTTCGATGATAATGGTAAATAGGAATAAAAAAAAGGATCAATCTCCCTAACTGAGGCATAGACAGCAAAAAAAAAAAAATCTGACGAGTTCTAATCCCTCTCCACTTTATCCAAAAACTAAAAAAAAAATCTTGCCTATAGTGACACTATAAGACTTGGGAAAACCATTTCTAATTTTAATTCAGATAATAGATGGTATTGGCTTGGATTTTGCTTATGGAAATGTCATTACTTACTGGTTATGAGATTTACACAAATGCTCTATGACAGTCCATTGTTGTCCTCAACAGAATATGACGTAATTAGGGTTGTCAGTAAAAGCAAAACTTTAAATCTATTGAATTTTGAGAATTACATATGCTATTCTTCTACTCTGTATTGTTAATACTTCTGAACTGTACATATTTTGTATGCAAAATTTGAATATTGTGGAGATAGATCCCATTAAAAAGTGGTCGTAAACCTGAGTCAGTCACTTCAATTTTTCCTAAAACATGAGATAAATTTGTGAGAGAGGAGCTTGTTTATTCACAACACAGTTATTCTGCTGTGTGGAGGGGAATGTGTGTGCTTTTCCTGCAATCAGCTCTCATACAGTGTAAGTGCAGTCTCCCTGCCCCCTCCTCTCTGCTGAGACAGATGAAGAAAGATTTTTAACACGATCTGCACTTCTAAAAGCATAGAGAGGGGAACACTGCAGATAACTGAATAAAACCTATGTAGGAGGATTTGTTTCGTCTCTATCACCTGAGTTTGTTCACTTCACTCGGTATATGTGAGGTTTTACAGCCACTTTAAGTATATATTATACTCTCTAACCATATAAAATATTTTCTTCTAAATATTTGATACTTTTGACATGTTACTAATATTTAAAGTTTAACTTTTTCATTTTTAATTCTCTTAAGGCATAGTTCTTGGGATCATTGTAGCTGGAGTGGGACTTTGCTTCGGGATATACAAATTTTGCAGCAATAAGCAAAAAAAAGGGTGAGGCCAATTTTATGTTCCTTTGCTTGTATCTATCTGGTCTGTAGAGAAGAGTCTTCTCTACCTTTCTTGTTGTGTTGATGTCATTTGACTTGTATTTTTTCCATTTTCTTAGAGTCAATTCACAAATAGTGTGCTGCAGCTATGAATGCAGTATTGCATGCTTTGTGCAGCACATTACAATTGTTGGTCATAAGTGTTGTCATTCATTTTAAATGGCATTCCAACACATGCACAAACCTGCACAATTGTGCTATAAAACACCCAAAAATGCACAAATAGTACATTCAACATAAAGCATGCTCTAATGCATGATATTGTTTTTGGAAATTACACAGGGCTGCAGTCTCTGTCCCTTCTCCTATATGACAGTACTTGGACAATCCCCAGCCACTAAGAACCAGTGCTATTATTTATGAGTAAGGGGGGAGAGTACCATGCTCCTTCATTGCTTACATATAGTATATCTGTTCTTGAACTAACCTCTGGTATAAAAATGCTGAAAGCATGGATTTATGAAAGACCGTTCTTGCCATACCAAGGTTTTAACATTCTATGAGAAGGTGAGCTGTAAAGATATCCAAAGATAGAGAAGGCCTGTGGACGTAGTGTACTTAGATTTCTCTAAGGCATTTTATACAGTACATCACAAATGTTTAATTTACCAATTACAATCTTTTGGAACTGATGATATTGCATGTACCTAGGTGGAATACTGGTTACAGGGGGGGGGGGGGGGTGTTAATGGCATTTTTCTGAATGGCCTATAGAAGGGGTCTCCAAACTGGCCAAAAAAGTAATTGTGAGCCAATAAGTTAATGAATAAAATGTAAATGAATGAATATGATTTACATGAATCTTTTTTTTTTTGTAATCAGCAGGACATGATTCTGAACAAAAGAGAACTTTACTAAAACAAAGTGAAGTCATTTAAAATAAATTTGAGCCTTTAATAAAGGGCAAACAAAAATACATTCAGTCTCCCTGTGTCCCTGTCATAGTTTCTTGGTACATTTGTATCCCCATAAAAGTTTTCCAATACATCTGTGTCCAGTGCCGGACTTGCCTACCGGGATAGTGGGAAACTTCCCAGTAGGCCGCCTGCCCAGCGCCGCTGTCAGCTAGGAGCTTTGGACCTTTTTTCTTTTTAACCTCTTCAGCCCCGGACCATTTGGCTGGCCAAAGACTCTTGTGATTCGGCACTGCGTCGATTTAACTGACCATTGAGTGACCGTGCGACGTGGCTCTCAAACAAAATCACGTCCTTTTTTCCCACAAATAGAGCTTTCTTTTGGTGGTATTTGATCACCTCTGCAGTTTTTATTTTTGCGCTATAAACAAAGAGCAACAATTTTGAAAAAAATGCATTTTTTTTTTTACTTTTTGCTATAATATCCTCAAATATATGAAAAAAAACTTCTTTTTTTTTTCCTCAGTTTAGGCCGATATGTATTCTTCTACATATTTTTGGTAAAAAAAAAAAAATCGCAATAAGCGTATATTGATTTGTTTGCGCAATATACAAAATAGGAGATAGTTTTATGGCATTTTTATTAATTTTTTTTTTTTTCTACTAGTAATGGCGGCAATCAGCTATTTTTATCGTGACTGCGACATTATGGCGGACACGTTGGACAATATTGACACATTTTTGGGACCATTGGCATTAATACAGCGGTCAGTGCGATAAAAAATGCATTGATTACTGTAAAAATGTCACTGGCAGTGAAGAGGTTAACCCCTTCACTGCTCCCTAGTGTTAATGTGTGTCCTAGGGAGTGTTCTAAATGAAGGGGGATGTGGTCTGTGCAGGGAAACTAACAGATCTCCTGTTCATACTCTGTATGAACAGAGGATCTGTCAGATCTCCCCTCAGAGAACCAGAAACTGTGTTTACACACACAGCTCACGGTTCTCCGTGTGCCCCGAGTGATCGCGGGAGCCCGGCAGTGATCGAGACCGCCGGGCACTCACACCGCGCACGTGCCCCCTAGTGGCTGTCTATGGTACCGATGTACCATGATGGCGATTCGCCTGTCTGTGCCATTCTGCAGCGTTTTAACTACGGCGGACGGTCGGCAAGCGGTTAAAAAGAACAGCTGAGAGAGAGAGAAGGGGCGGTGGGTTTGCTGTAAACAGGAGGCAGGGCTGGCTGAGGAAATGTCTAGCTGGCCGAGGAAATGTCTAGGGCTGGAGGAGAAACTGGCTATCATGCAGCAAACACTGTAACCCTCCTCCTCTCCAGCCCGCCACATTCGACTGCACACAGTTGCTGAATGGGGGTCCGGGAGGAAGATACTCAGTACCTGAAGCCGAGCACATAGCAGAAGGCATGACCACAGCAAAAGGAATCCTGCAGCACACAGCTCTGGCCGGCGTCTTCCAGAAATTTATGCCTCAGGCAGTGTGCAGGTTACCGATCAATCTCCCCCTCGCTCCATACTCCGAGCTCTGTGTGTGCTGTACAGTTTGATGTACTGATTTACTGCTGATTCAGGCTAGAAGCTTCACAGACCCATTAACTGTTTACTGTCCTCCACTACCTGTAGTATGTCTGCAGTCTCTGACCATCTCCTGTGTCATGTCTGCAGTCTCTGACCATCTCCTGTGTCATGTCTGCAGTCTCTGACCGTCTCCTGTATCATGTCTGCAGTCTCTGACCGTCTCCTGTATCATGTCTGCAGTCTCTGACCGTATCCTGTATCATGTCTGCAGTCTCTGACCGTCTCCTGTATCATGTAAACTGAAAGGTAACCAGGAGAGTCCGCCTAAACCTGCACTACCACCTCCGCGCTAGATGAAATGGAGAGCACAAAATAGAGCTGCCACTTAAATATCAAATCATATATAAACAGAATCCACCCTCCAATGGTGCAGATGGATAGCGGCGCTAACTATAACAATGATGGAAGAAAAAAAAAAAAAAATGGCTAGAAACCCCACCGTTCTTAGTACCTTGGGGTGAGTTAGAGATGTGCTGAATCTCAAAGGTGATGCATCATAACTTAGCACTCACTCTTATAACACATATTATATTAGTGATCTAAATGAATAAAACACTCCCGTGCGTACAACAAAATAAATGTCCCCCAATATTCCAACTAATATGTGATAAATATATATTACCATACACCACGTGAAAAAATACAAATAGTTCCTACAATATATAATCACTTGAAAAATATATAAAAACTAAAAATAAAATAGTATATGAAAACAATATAATAAATAAAGTCCAAAGTGAAATCAAAAAAATCCAAAAATAGTCCACAAAAACAGTGATGATAATGTGTGACAAGACACATTACACATCTCCTGTATCATGTCTGCAGTCTGACCGTCTCCTGTATCATGTCTGCAATCTCTGACCGTCTCCTGTATCATGTCTGCAGTCTCTGACCGTCTCCTGTATCATGTCTGCAGTCTCTGACCGTCTCCTGTATCATGTCTGCAGTCTCTGACCGTCTCCTGTATCATGTCTGCAGTCTCTGACCGTCTCCGGTATCATGTCTGCAGTCTCTGACCATTTGCCGACGACATGTTTCCACTACACTGCACAGCACACCCTGCCTATAAGGCAGGTCTCCACTTTTACAACCGGGATCCATGCAGGAGAGGGTACGCACACTGTACACACTTTCCCATCTATTACAGCAGAGCTATAACACAAACCCCAGTCCTGGACCAGTACAGGGGGAGGATACTGTATTAGGGGGCTAGACCAAGGCACATTCCACAGTGCGATCCCCCTCCACCAAAGACAATCATTCATTGGGTGCAATACACATATAGGTGTAAATACGTACAGTGTGTGTGTGTGTGTGTATATATATATATATATATATATATATATATATATATATATATATATATATATATATATATATATATATATATATATATATATAATTTTTTTAGATATTTATTTAGCATTATATTCAATAATGCAATAAATGGGCATGTAGCCATTTACGTCCCGAAAAGAAAGAGGGATAGAGAGAAAAAAACAAGGAGTGAGAGAAGGAATGAAAAGAGGGGGAGGAACAAAGAAAAAGGGAGAGAATGAAAAAAATTAGGATAGAGAGAGATAAAAAGGGATAGAAAGAAGGACAAAGAAAGAGTGGTACATCCTAAAATGTACCATAAGGGGTTTAATACTGTACGAGTGGAAGGGACTTAGGGAGCATTAAATGTCCACCAGTTAGGGGTGAAAATGACTTGTCTTGCCTTGAGCGCTCACGACATACGCTACACCACTGGGGCTGGTATGAAATTATTTTCAGGGCTGGTTTTTATTCCTAGTCCGGCCATGTCTGTGTCCCCATCAGACTCTCCTGTCCATCTGTGTCTCATCAGACTCTCCCTGTCCATCTGTGCCCCCATCAGACTCTCTCCCTGTCCATCTGTGCCCCCATCAGACTCTCTACCTGTCCATCTGTGCCCCCATCAGACTCTCCCTGGCCATCTGTGCCCCCATCAGACACTCCCTGGCCATTTATGCCCACCCAACATTTCCCCCTTACTTGAATATGCTTTACCGCTAATTCCACATACAGTGTTCTTGTGTGTCAGCTGGAGATCTGCTACACCTCCTGACTCCCACACAGCTTTTGCACAGGCATGTTGTATATGGAATTACAGCGGCAAGACACTGGCATTAACAGAAGAACAGGAGCTGGGAAGTGCTGCAGGTCTGCACTGAAGCATGTCATTAGTTGCTAGGATGCTCACAGTCCTAGCAAACAAGGGGAGGCAGGGAGGGCTTTGTCAGTGGATTGCAGGAACCCTCGCATACTGCAAAGAGACAGGTAGCAGTTATCCTAAAGCTGCACCAGCTGTGCAGTGAGTCTGAGGCTCAGAAATGTCCATGCAGGCCAGATGTGGTAGGCCATACTTTGGAGGCCTCTGGTCTAGAGTTATTAGAGGTGTTCCCTAGGGCTCCATCCGGAGGCCAGTTCTCTGTAAATTCTTTGTAACTTCTTTCTTATACAGTGGGTATTTGATTTTTTTTTCAGCTGTATTTACTCAGCTGCAGCTTATAACATCAAGTGAAAGTCTCTACTAATTTTGCACAACACGACTTTGCAATATTTGCCCAAATTTCTTTGCAGAACTGCTCAAGTTAGGTTAAATTTGATGGTGACCATATGTGGACTGCAGTCTTCAAATCATTCTACAGATTTTCAATGGGGTTTAAGTCTGGGCTCTTACTAGGTCATACAAGGACATTCACCTTTTTCTCTTTCAACCACTATGTGGTCATTTTTTCTGTGTGCTTTGGGTCATTGTCATGTTGGAAGGAAAACCACCTTCTCATTGACAACTTTCTGGCAGAGGGCAGCAGATTTTCCTTAAGAATTTATTGGTATTTTGCACCATCCATTTTTCCTTCAATATAAGTGTTCCAGTCCCTGCTGCAAAGCAACACCCCAATAACAGGATATTACCACCTCCATGCTTTACTGTAGTAATGGTGTTATTTGGATGGTGAGCTATATTGGATTTCCACCAGACATATCGTTTGGTGTTGAGGCCAAATAATTCAATTTCAGTCTCATCAGACCATATCGCCTTTTTCCATGTGGCTTCAGAATCTTCAAGGTACGTTTTGGCAAAGCTCAGTTGTGACTGTATGTGTCCTTTCTTAAGGAGTGGCTTTTTTTCTTGCAACCCTCCCATACAAGCCACATTTGTGGATAATTTGTAAAATTGTTGTCACATGCACACAATGACCACTCTTTGTCATAAATTTCTGCAACTGCTTCAGAGTTGCTATAGGCCTCTTGGTAGCCTCTCTGACCCGTTTCCTCCTAGCTCTTTCATCCAGTTTGGAGCAACGTCCTGATCCAGGGAGGGTCTGTGTTGTACCAAATACCTTCCACTTCTTAATAATAAACGTGTGCTTCTAGGCATTGATAAAGCCTTTGAATTTTTTTTTTGTATCCATCTCCTGACTTGGGCCTGTCCACAATTTTATCCCAGGGATCTTTTGACAGTGTCTTGCCACCCATAGTTGACTGTTTGCTTCAGTTGCACTACCAGGGACTGAAATGCTCCAGGAAAGCTCTTTTTCATGCTGAGCTAATCAAAATGACCACAGCTGATCACAATTGCAAGTCAAATGTCTTTGTGTTCCATTGAGAAGGTGATGAGCTACACCTGATTAAGTTTACAAGTCATTTTTAGGAGGGGGTGATCCTTTTTCTAACTCTGTGATTGTTGTTTTTTTTTTTTTTTTTTTTTTTTTTAATTCTGACATGTTGGTGTTATATTTTTCACATGGTTTTTATAAATACAGCTGGATAAAACAAAAACTGTTAGTTTTCATTTCTGGCTGCTAAGCAACAAAATGTGATTTTTTTTTTAAAGGGGGGGTGTTTATTTTTCTATATCCAATGTAGTTATTTTAATTGGCTGTATATAATGCTTATGTGATTTACAAAGCAACAGAAAGAAGTGGATCCTTTCTAAAATTTCAGGAAGCAATTGTTACAGCCCTTTTTTTATCCAGAAGGTCCTGTGATCCAAACCCAAAATCCGGATGCAGTGAGCTAATTGCATGAAAATAATTTTCCTGATGGTGTCTTTCCTGGTACCCCGACCCAAAAATCACCCCAAAAAAGGTGTCTGTACCAGTACTGCTTCCGTCGCTACCACACCCTAGTGGAGTATTAGTTTAGGGTACAGCAAGGCACAGTCTAGGGCAGTGTTTCTCAACTCCAGTCCTCAAGGCGCCCCAACAGGTCATGTTTTCAGGCTTTCCATTATTTTGCACAGGTGATTTGATCAGTTTCACTGCCTTAGTAATTACCACAGCGGTTTCATCTGAGGGAAATCCTGAAAACATGACCTGTTGGGGCACCTTGAGGACTGGAGTTGAGAAACACTGGTCTAGGGCAGTGGTCATCAACCCTGTTCTCAGGGCCCACGAACAGGCCAGGTTTTATGTATTACCTTGGGGAGATGCAGACTGGAATACTGCAATCACTGAGCAGCAAATTATATCACCTGTGATGTATTTGTTACCTTGCAAACCTGGCCTGTTAGTGGGCCCTGAGGACAGGGTTGATGACCACTGGTCTAGGGTACACAATTCACACGCAAGGGTCTCAAATGATTTTAGGTAGTCAGAAAACAGGCTTTCACATTCAAAAGCTGCAAGGTTATTGTTCTAAAAAGTTAAATTCCAAAAAAAGTTAGTGAAAAAAAAATAGTTAAAAAAAAAGTTGTTTTATTGAGTTAATGTTCTATTGTTTGTGTTTTATTGTTAACTGTTGTTTGCTTTGCAGGAATGCCAGTCAGCTGCAGCACTGATCTGATCTGACAGCAGCAGTGTGGTGCTCTCAGAATACATATGTCAGTGCCTGCAGCACTGCAGGAGATTTCTCATCTGCAGTAAAAAAAAAGTGTATTTTATTTTTAAACTTGTATTGTATTTTTTATTTTTTTTTTTTCATGTTTCATTTTTCAAAACCTTGTGACACAAAATGAAATCTGCAAAATACTCACCATGCCTCTTATCAAATTCCTTGGGGTGTCTACTTTTCAAAAAACAAGGGGTCATTTGGGGGGGTGTTTGTACTAACCTGGCATTTCAGGGCCACCAAAACTGTAATAGGTAATGAGGAAATGCACCCTTGGGGGGGCCTGTACGTGCCTAGGCTTCCAAAAAGTCTCAGATGTGGTATTCCCCATACTCTAGAGAAGTAGGGGTGGAATTCCAAATAGACCCATGCCATGTGTGAGACCTATCTCTTTAAAGTGACAGCTTTGTATAAAATTATCTCTTTAACCACTTCAGCCCCGGAAGGATTTACCCCCTTCCTGACCAGAGCACTTTTTACAATTTGGCACTGCGTCGTTTTAACTGCTAATTGCGCGGTAATGCAATGCTGTACCCAAACGAAATTTGCGTCCTTTTCTTCCCACAAATAGAGCTTACTTTTGATGGTTTTTATTTTTTGCGCTATAAACGGAAAAATACCGAAAATTTTGGAAAAAATGTTATTTTCTACTTTTTGTTATTAAAAAAAATACAATAAACTCAATTTTAGTCATACATTTAGGCCAACATGTATTCGGCCACACGTCTTTGGTAAAAAAAAGTCAATAAGCGTATATTTATTTGTTTGCGCAAAAGTTATAGCATCTACAAACTAGGTTACATTTTCTGGAATTTACACAGCTTTTAGTTTATGACTGCCTATGTCATTTCTTGAGGTGCTAAAATGGCAGGGCAGTACAAACCCCCCCCCCCCATGACTCCATTTTGGAAAGTAGACACCCCAAGGAAATTGCTGAGAGGCATGTTGAGCCCATTGAATATTATTTTTTTGTCCCAAGTGATTGAATAATGACCAAAAAAAAAAAAAAAATTACAAAAAGTTGTCACTAAATGATATATTGCTCACACAGGCCATGGGCATATGTGATATTGCACCCCAAAATAAATTTAGCTGCTTCTCCTGAGTATGGGGATACCACATGTGTGGGACTTTTTGGGAGCCTAGCCGCGTACGGGGCCCCGAAAACCAAGCACCGCCTTCAGGATTCCTAAGGCCATAAAATGCCAAGATGGCACAAAACTCCCCCAAATGACCCCATTTTGGAAAGTAGACACCCAAAGCTATTTGCTGAGAGGCATGTTGAGCACATGGAATATTTTATATTTTGACACAAGTTGCGGGAAAATTACAAACTTTTTTTTTTTTGCACAAGGTTGTCACTAAATGATATATTGCTCAAACCTGCCATGAGCATATGTGGAATTACACCCCAAAATACATTTAGCTGCTTCTCCTGAGTACGGGGATACCACGTGTGGGACTTTTTGGGAGCCTAGCCACTTACGGGGCCCCGAAACCAAGCACCGCCTTCAGGATTTCTAAGGGCATAAATTTTTGATTTCACTCCTCACTACCTATCAGTTTTGAAGGCCATAAAATGCCAAGATGGCACAAACCCCCCCCAAATGACCCTATTTTGGAAAGTAGACGCCCCAAGCTATTTGCTGAGAGGCATTGTGAGTATTTTGCAGCTCTCATTTGTTTTTGAAAATGAAGAAAGACAAGACAAATTTTTTTTTTTTCAATTTTCAAAACTTTGACAAAAAGTGAGGTCTGCAAAATACTCACTATACCTCTGAGCAAATAGCTTGGGGTGTCTACTTTCTAAAATAGGGTCATTTGGGGGGGGTTTGGGCATTGCTTGGCCCCTGAAAGTGTGATAGGCAGTGAAGAGTGAAATAAAAAATTTACGCCCTTAGAAAGCCTGAAGGCGGTGCTTGGTTTTCGGGGTCTCGTACGCGGCTAGGCTCCCAAAAAGTCTCACACGTGGTATCCCCGTACTCAGGAGAAGCAACAGAATGTATTTTGGGGTGTAATTTCACATATTCCCATGGCATGTTTGAGCAATATATCATTTAGTGACAACTTGATTTAGTGAAAAATAAAAAAATTGTCTTTTTCCCGCAACTTGTGTCACAATATAAAATATTCCATGGACTCAACATGCCTCTCAGCAAATAGCTTGGGGTGTCTACTTTCCAAAATGGGGGTCATTTGGGGGGGTGGGGGTTTTGAACTGTCCTGGCATTTTATGCACAACATTTAGAAGCTTATGTCACACATCACCCACTCTTCTAACCACTTGAACACAAAGCCCTTTCTGAAACTTTTTGTTTACATGAAAATTTATTTATTTTTTTACAAGAAAATGACTTTGAACCCCCAAACATTATATATATTTTTTTTAAGCAAATGCCCTACAGATTAAAATGGTGGGTGTTTCATTTTTTTTTTTTTTCACACAGTATTTGCGCAGCGATTTTTCAAACGCCTTTTTTTTGGGAAAAAACACACTTTTTAAAATTTTAATGCACTAAAACACACTATATTGCCCAAATGTTTGATGAAATAAAAAAGATGATCTTAGGCCGAGTACATGGATACCAAACATGACATGCTTTAAAATTGCGCACAAACGTGCAGTGGCCACAAACTAAATACATTTTTAAAAGCCTTTACAAGTTACCACTTTAGATTTACAGAGGAGGTCTACTGCTAAAATTACTGCCCTCGATCTGACCTTCGCGGTGATACCTCACATGCATGGTGCAATTGCTGTTTACATTTGACGCCAGACCGACGCTTGCGTTCGCCTTTTTTTTTTTCTTTTTTATCTTATTTTTAAACTGTTCCTTTCATTTTTTTTTTTTTTTAAATCATTTTTATTGTTATCTCAGGGAATGTAAATATCCCCTATGATAGCAATAGGTAGTGACAGGTACTCTTTTTTTGAAAAAATTGGGGTCTATTAGACCCTCTATCTCTCCTCTGCCCTCAAAGCATCTGACCACACCAAGATCGGTGTGATAAAATGCTTTCCCAATGGCGCTGTTTACATCCGGTGAAATCTAAGTCATGCAATGCTCGTAGCTTCCGGTTTCTTAGGCCATAGAGATGTTTGGAGCCATTCTGGTCTCTGATCAGCTCTATGGTCAGCTGGCTGAATCACCAGCTGCATTCTCAGGTTCCCTGTTGGGACAGGAGAGCCAGAGAAAAACATGAAAGACGGTGGGGGAGGATTTCTCTCCCACTGCTTGTAAAAGCAGTCTAGAGGCTAATTAGCCGCTAGGATTGCTTTTACATGAAAGCCGACCGCTGGCTGAAAAGAATGATACCAAGATGATACCTAAACCTGCAGGCATCATTCTGGTATAACCACTCAAAGTCCAGCAACATACCAGTACATTGCTGGTCCTTGTTGGGCATATATTGTAAACTTTTTTTCATGCAGCCTGTGGGCTGAACGAAAAAGAGATTGATCGGTGGGTATGCCCACCATTAGAATACCTCCCTTCATCCGCCCACTTCTAGAGATGGGCATACATGCACCGTATATATATGCCGAAGCATGGGGGCATCCGCCCCAAAAGGTAGAAGCAAATCGCTCCTCCGCCCCTGCTGCCCCCATGCTTTGGCATGTATGCTCTTTTTTTTTTTTTTTTTTTTTATAACTGTGGTGGTGAAATCACCTCCTACGGCGCTGGAGTCACGGCTTTATGTATCGTGGGAGCAAACGCTGCTGCTGTCAAGATAAATAAATCCGCGCTGCAACTGAATTGCGTACCTGCTAAGCAAATGATGGTTAACAATAAAACAAAGTAACATTACAATATAACAGTAAGACTTACCATACCTGCAAAGCAAATACAAAAAAAAATAGTAAAAAATAAAACATTTAACGCAACCTGTGCCTAAAATATATATATGCAGAAGCATGGGGGCATACTCCCACAAAAGGTAGGAGCAAATCGCTCCTCCGCCCTCTACTGCCCCCATGCTTCAGCATATATGCTGAAGTATGTAACTGTGGTGGTGAAATCGCCTCCGACAGTGCTGGAGTCACAGCTTTATGTATCGTGGGAGCAAACGCTGTTGCTGTCGAGATAAATAAATCCGCTCTGCAGCTGAATGGCGTACCTGAAAACAAAAAAATGGTTAACAATAAAACACAGTAAAGTATAAAAAAAATTGCATACCTATAAAGCAGACATGATAAAAACATAATAACAATAAAACATTGCAGAATAGAATACAGTAAATAAGAGCTGAACAATACAGAGTGGAACAATAAAACGACAACTATTTTTGTTTTTATATATATATATATATATATATATATATATATATATATATATATATATATATATATATATATATATATATATATATAATTTTTTTTGTAACTGTAACCGTTTCCAGGTTCGGGTCTCTCAAAATGCGATGGCATCTTGGGAGACCCTGTGAAAGTGTGTCCTAGTCTGTGCAATGCTGTACCCTACGCTAATACTCAACTAGTGTATAGTAGCGTTCAAAACATTCACCAATGCAAAGACCAGGATTGTCAGGACAGGAGGGACAATAATAGCGGGTGTCACACCTATATCCGCGCTTGCTGCAGACACAACATCTTTTTTGGGGGGCTCGTTAGGTAGGGGTACTCAGGAGAACATAAAGAAAATGCCTCTCATGCAGCCGGCTTACTGCATTTGGTTGGGGAAGGTGAGGTGGAGCACTGTCTGGAAACAGAAGGGCTCTGACGATCTCTTCCTGGAATTTAAGGAAGGATCCAGTCCGTCCTGAAGCTCTGTATAGCACATAAGCGTTCAGCAAAGCCAATTGAAATAGACACACTTCTTTGTACCAGCGTCTGGCCTTACGGGCAACTAGGTACGGCGCCAACAACTGGTCGTTGAGGTCCACCCCTCCCATGTTAAGGTTATATTCGTGGACACAGAGGGGTTTCTCCACAACACCAGTCGCCGTAGTAATTTGGATCGTCGTGTCTGCATGAGGGGAGGTAAGAACGAAAACGTTCTTATTATCCCTCCACTTCATAACGAGCAAATTATTACTCTGCAAGCAGGCTCTCTCTCCCAGCCTAAGACAGGAATCTACAAGCCGCTGGGGAAAGCCCCGGCGATTAGGTCACACGTTGCCACATGCTCCAATCTGATGATCAAAGAGGTGACTAAAAAGTGGCACGCTCATGTAATAATTGTCCCACGTATAAGTGGTACCCCTTTCCGAATAAGGGTGACACCAAGTCCTACAGGCTTCCTATGTAGTCAGGGCAGTTTGTCGGCTCTACGTGACTATTTTTTCCCTCGTAAACCATAAAACTACATGTATAGCCTGTGGCCCTGTCACAGAGCTTATAAATCTTGACCCCGTATCTGGCACGCTTGCTGGGAAGGTACTGTTTGAATGACAAGCGGCCAGAAAACTTAATAAGGGACTTATCAACGCAGACAACTTGATGGGGAGTAAACAAGTCTGCAAAATGTTGGTTGAAGTGGTTTACGAGGGGCCGAATTTTGTAGAGCCGCGATTGTATTCAGGGTCTCCACAAGGACGACAGAGTTCATTGTCATTGAAGTGCATGAACCGCAAGATCTGCTCGTATCGTGCCCTGGTCATGGAGGCAGAGAACAAGGGCATATGGTGAATTGGGTCAGTATAAAACACTGACGGCGAACCTATATACTTACCTCCCTAACTAGCGTCACCTGTGACACTAATACAGCGATCAGAAAAACGATCGCTTAGTGACACTGGCGATGGGGGTGTTCAAGGGGTTAAAACTTTATTAGGGGGGGTTAGGGCGATATCCTAGACCTAAAGGGGGCTACCACTAACTGCCCCACCACTTATAACTGTCACAAACTGACACCAATGCAAAAAAAAAAACTGCTATTGGTGTCACTGTGACAGGGGGTACAGGGGAGTGATGGGGGGTAAAAAGTTTGCCTAGTGTGTTCTACTGTTAGTGTAGTGTTGTGCAACTCACATTGATCTCTCTCCTCGGCGCCGGAACGAAAAGACCGGCTCGAGGAGAGATGACGTCACTTCCTCTGCCGCTGTTTACATTACAGCAGCAGAAGAAGATTTTCATTCCTTGGGATCGATCGCGAGGGGTGGCCACGAATGAGTGGCCTCCCCCTCAGCCTGGATCGCTCCCCTAACTAAGCTGACCGCCTCCCGCCCGTGGGAGGCAGAACGCGTACTAGGTACGTGATTTTGCCTGCCCGTGCCATTCTGCCACAGTATATCTGCGTTAGGCAGCCGGCAAGTGGTTAACCCTTTCGCTGCCAGGCCCTGTGCTCCATTTTTACACTTAGGTGGCCAGGCCATTTTTGCAATTTTTTCATTGCTTTTTTATTCTTCCCTTACAGCTTTCAGCATTTGTTAAAGCATACATTTTTTGGAAGCACATGACCAGTAGAATACAAATAAGGTGCTACTGATTTTTCGGGTACTATGATAGTTGCGCAAATGTTTATCAAAACAATATTTTTGTTAAAAAAATACACTAAACTCATTATTGGCAGATAAAAACACAGTACATTTTATAAAATCCCCCACTAAAGATAAAAGCTTAACATTTATTGAGTTATTAAATAACAAATATTTGTAATTTTTAAATTATGCCTTTTTGCAAAATGGTGAAAACTGAAAGTATGCAAAAAATGTAAATGTAAACCACATTTCTCTAAAAACCTGAAGGTTTTCATTGATCCCTTATAGCTTTCTGCGTTTTAACCACCTACGGACCACCCGCTGTCGTTATACGTCGGCACTTTGAAGAGGAATATCGTTATGGCAGCAGCAAGGTGCCATAACCCTGGTATTCTTTTCTTCAGCGGGCGGCCTGCCTTCAGAATTAAAGTGATCTCTGTGGCAGATTCGCCACAAGATCATTTTTATCGGCGGTGGGAGAGGGGCCCCCCGCCACGCTCCGGTGCCCTCCGCCACTTACCGGAGCCGCCGGCAATCGCGTCCGCCTCCCTTTGTGGTATGGAGCTGAGTGAGGGGAAAATGGCCCCCACCCGTCTCCATGCCAATGCAGGGTGGAAGCAACGTCAAAACGTCACTTCCGCCCATAGCTCTTAAAGGGACATTTTTTTTTTTCCGAACTACTTTTTTTATTTTTTTTTATTGCATTTTAGTGTAAATATGAGTTGTAAGGTCTTTTTGACCCCAGATCTCATATTTAAGAGGTCCTGTCATACTTTTTTCCTATTTAAAGGGATGTTTACATTCCTTGTAATAGTTATAAAAGTAACACAATTTTTAAAAAAAAAGAACAGTGTAAAAATTAAAAAATCGGTGGAGCGAGAGCAATAATTCTAGCTCTAGACCCCCTCTAACTCAAAACATGGAAAAAGGGGGATGCCCCAAGGGATAGTACAGGCAAGGAATCAAAAAATGGTCAAAGAAGTAATACAGGAAGTATAAAATATAAATTTTATTATATTATATTATATGTAGCAATATGAATATCTAAAAAAAAAACAGAGTGGAACAGAGATATCAATGTAAGAATACAGTTGCTCAATACTGCAGCACACAATGCATAGACCTTAAGTAAAAAAAATGATACACCGTGAATATTGCAGAGAAACCCTACGTGTTTCGGAACACAAAAAAAAGATTTTTTCCTCTTTTGTAGAGTGTATATTTCCTTCTTCAGGATTTGGATGAGAGCATGCTGATATATTTCTTTTAAGAGAATTATATATAAATAAGCAATACATAAACAATAGTATCACATATAGCAATTGTTTTCAGAACAGCAGATACACATAGTGTTAATACAAATAAGTACTCACAAATCACATGTTCCTTTTTAAAAAGAGATGATACACAACATGATTGCAGAAGGATGGCATCCCACGTCCAAAAATCCTCTGAGCTGTATGGCAACCATAGGGTAGGGGCAGATGAAATGTTGCCCTAATCACTAGGACCGTGCTACCCACTAAAGTATAACATAGATCAGATGGATCTGTAAGGGAGGCCAGGAACAGATTCCACCCCCACACGGCGGCAAGTCAGAGCTCACAGGAATCACCAAAAAAGCAGGGGGAATGCGTGCATGGAGGGCACAGATCTGGCAGATAGAAAAAACAATAAATAAAACATATACACATTGCATAGGTATTTGCATATATGTATCTAATGGGGTGCTGGGATATGGACTAAACGAAAGTCATCTCCCAGGTCAGAAGGCTGCAACACTATATAGCAAAAAGCTAGAGTTTGGAACAAAAGTGGATACAGAGTAGAGTAATTTATAAAGCCTATATTGGAAGCAGACAAGCATCATGCTTGTCTCTTGCCTTCAGTAGTGTTCCTCTCAGGTTCATGCAGTTGAAATGACCACCTACGCTGTGCAGCAATCATACGCTGCACATGCCAGAAATAAATACCTAGGTAGAGGGGATGGACAAGGGATAGTAGCCAATCCCAGTTGATTATAGATAGGGGGTGTGTAAAGGCCGACAGGTGTAGTAAGATGATGCATCAAATGCCAGGAGTTCGTGTCTGCATATTGGTGTAATGCCGCCATATCCGCCCTTCCGCTCACAACCCTCCATCAGTGGCTTCTCGGCCGACACGGCGTCCGGCGCCAACGCGTTGATAGAGCAATGACATCAGACGTCGACGCAAGCCGCTGACACGTCAAGTGGGTGACATCTACTGATAGGTGGAAGGAAAAAAACAGTGCACATGTGTGGGACAAGGAACGTCCTGTCAGATGCGCAGATTATGTCATCCACACTAAGGGATACTGCCTCCAGCCCACACCCTGATGTGGTATGGAGGCCCCTTTGTGCCAGGGAACTCCTACGAGCCATATCACGGGGGGAAGTGAACACAATACGGCCACCCTGAACAGATCCAATATTAAGCAAAGTATATGTAGTTAAATGGTGAGATATAATAACGATACAATAAACCAAAAAAAAAAAACCGCATCAGACACTGGATTATGAGGATGTGGGATAATCATCCGTACATATTATACAGTTCGAGAATAATAGAATCTGCAAAGAAAAAATCATAATTTTTTTTGCTTGAAAATTACTAAGAACCCCCAAAAATTATGTTTTTTAGCAGACACCCTAGGGAATAAAATGGCGGTCATTGCAACTTTTTATCTCGCACGTTATTTGCGCAATGATTTTTCAAACGCCTTTTTTTTGGGAAAAAAAACGGTTTCATGAATTAAAAAATAACACCGTAAAGTTGGTTGGTAAAGTTTTTTGTATAATGTGAAAGATAATGTTACGCCGAGTAAATAGTTACCTAACATGTCACGCTTTAAAATTGCGCACACTCATGGAATGGCGCCAAACTTCGGTACCTAAAAATCTCCATAGGTAACGCTTTGAAAATGTTTACAGGTTACCAGTTTAGCGTTACAGAGGAGGTCTAGTGCTAGAATTGTTGCACACGCTCTAACGCACGCGGTGATACCTCACGTGTGGTTTGAACAGCGTTTACATATGTGGGCGGGACTTGCGTGTGCCTTCACTTCTGAGCGCAAGCTACCGGGGACAGAGGCGTTTAAAAAAAAATTTTTGTTAATTTTTTTTTTTTTTTTTTTTTACTCAGTTTGTTTATTTTTACACTTTTTTTTACATTTATTTTTTTGATCACTTTTATTCCTATTACAAGGAATGTAAACATCCCTTGTAATAGGAATCTATTTGACAGGTCCTTTTTATGGAGAGATGCGGGGTGAATAAGACCCCACATCTCTCCTCCAGGCTGGAAAGCATGAGATCGTGAAAAAAAATTCACCGATCTTCGTGCTGACAGCCACGATCGCGGCTTTGTTGACATCCAGCCTCCGACGGTCATAGAGATGACTGGAAATCCCTATTGTCGTCATCCGATACCAGACGATTCTTTCTCCCGGCCCCCGATGGCACGGGAGAGCCCGGAGAAGCAGCGGATGGCGGCGGAAGGGGGGGTCCCCTCCTGTCGCCTAGAAGAACGATCAAGCGGCGGAACTGCCACTATGATCCTTCTTATCATGCACAGAATCGACGGCTAAAAAGAATGATATCTTAAGGATGCCTGTAGCTACAGGCATCATTCAGATATCCACACTCAAATCAAGGACGTTTTTTTACTATGGCCTGGTTTTGAAGTGGTTAAATCAGGAAAAACCATGCATGTAAGCTATGTTATGACCACAAAACAATGTCACAACTCAAAACATGCAACATGTAGAATTTTT
Source organism: Aquarana catesbeiana (assembly GCA_037953035.1). Taxonomy (NCBI): domain Eukaryota; kingdom Metazoa; phylum Chordata; class Amphibia; order Anura; family Ranidae; genus Aquarana; species Aquarana catesbeiana. The sequence continues at coordinate 1,941,150 of JBBHAA010000837.1, forward strand.
TAAACGTCGCATATGGAGATTTTTAAGGGTAAAAGTTTGTCGCCATTCCACGAGCGAGCGCAACTTTGAAGCGTGACATGTTTGTTATCAATTTACTTGGCGTAACATTATCTTTCACAATATAAAAAAAAAACATTGGGCTAACTTTATTGTTGTCTTATTTTTTTTATTCAAAAAAGTGTACTTTTTCCTAAAAAAGTGCGATTGTAAGACCGCTGTTCAAATAAGGTGTGACAAAGTATTGCAACGACCGCCATTTCATGCTCTAGGGTGTTAGAAAAAAAATATTTCTTTGGGGGTTTTAAGTAATTTTCTAGCAAAAGAAAACTTATTTTAACTTGTAAACGCCAAATCTCAGAAAGAGGCTTGGTCCTTAACCACTTGCCGACCGCCTAACGCACATATACGGCGGCAGAATGGCACGGGCAGGCAGAATCAGGTACCCATACGTGATCTGCCTCCCGCGGGCGGGGGGTCCGATCGGACCCCCCCCGGTGCCAGCGGCGGTCGGCACTTGACTGGGAGCGTCGGGAGGCGAGGGGGAGACCATCCGATCGTGGCCCCCCCCTCGCGATCGCTCCCAGCCAATCGGAATCCTCCCCTGCCTGTGTGTAGTTTCACACAGGCAGAGGATGTGATGTCATCTCTCCTCGGCTTGGCAGTTTCCGTCCCAGCGCCGAGGAGAGAAGACATGTAAGTGCACAACACACACACACACACACACACAGTAGAACATGCCAGGCATACTTTACACCCCCGATCCCCCCCCAATCACCCCCCCCCCCGTCACAAACTGACAGCAAGCAGTATTTTTTTTTTTCTGATTACTGCATGGTGTCAGTTTGTGACAGTTACAGTGTTAGGGCAGTGAGTATTACCCCCCTTTAGGTCTAGGATACCCCCCTAACCCCCCCTAATAAAGTTTTAACCCCTTGATCACCCCCTGTCACCAGTGTCACTAAGCGATCATTTTTCTGATCGCTGTATTAGTGTCGCTGGTGACGCTAGTTAGGGAGGTAAATATTTAGGTTCGCCGTCAGCGTTTTATAGCGACAGGGACCCCCATATACTATCTAATAAATGTTTTAACCCCTTGATTGCCCCCTAGTTAACCCTTTCACCACTGATCACCGTATAACCGTTACGGGTGACGCTGGTTAGTTTGTTTATTTTTTATAGTGTCAGGGCACCCGCCGTTTATTACCGAATAAAGGTTTAGCCCCCTGATCGCCCGGCGGTGATATGCGTCGCCCCAGGCAGCGTCAGATTAGCGCCAGTACCGCTAACACCCACGCACGCAGCATACGCCTCCCTTAGTGGTATAGTATCTGTACGGATCAATATCTGATCCGATCAGATCTATACTAGCGTCCCCAGCAGTTTAGGGTTCCCAAAAACGCAGTGTTAGCGGGATCAGCCCAGATACCCGCTAGCACCAGCGTTTTTCCCCTCTGCCCAGCCCACCCAAGTGCAGTATCGATCGATCACTGTCACTTACAAAACACTAAACGCATAACTGCAGCGTTCGCAGAGTCAGGCCTGATCCCTGCGATCGCTAACAGTTTTCTTGGTAGCGTTTTGGTGAACTGGCAAGCACCAGCCCCAGGCAGCGTCAGGTTAGCGCCAGTACCGCTAACACCCACGCACGCAGCGTACACCTCCCTTAGTGGTATAGTATCTGAACGGATCAATATCTGATCCGATCAGATCTATACTAGCGTCCCCAGCAGTTTAGGGTTCCCAAACACGCAGTGTTAGCGGGATCAGCCCAGATACCTGCTAGCACCTGCGTTTTGCCCCTCCGCCCGGCCCAGCCCACCCAAGTGCAGTATCGATCGATCACTGACACTTACAAAACACTGAACGCATAACTGCAGCGTTCGCAGAGTCAGGCCTGATCCCTGCGATCGCTAACAGTTTTTTTTGTAGCGTTTTGGTGAACTGGCAAGCACCAGCGGCCTAGTACACCCCGGTCATAGTCAAACCAGCACTGCAGTAACACTTGGTGATGTGGCGAGTCCCATAAGTGCAGTTCAAGCTGGTGAGGTGGCAAGCACAAGTAGTGTCCCGCTGCCACCAAAAAGACAAACACAGGCCCGTCGTGCCCATAGTGCCCTTCCTGCTGCATTCGCCAATCCTAATTGGGAACCCACCGCTTCTGCAGCGACCGTACTTCCCCCATTCACATCCCCAACCAAATGCAGTCGGCTGCATGAGAGGCATTTTCTTTATGTCCTCCCGAGTACCCCTACCCAGCGAACCCCCCCAAAAAAGATGTCGTGTCTGCAGCAAGCGCGGATATAGGCGTGACACCCGCTATTATTTTCCCTCCTGGTCTTTGCATTGGTGAATGTTTTGAACGCTACCATTCACTAGTTGAGTATTAGCGTAGGGTACAGCATTGCACAGACTAGGCACACTTTCACAGGGTCTCCCAAGATGCCATCGCATTTTGAGAGACCCGAACCTGGAACCGGTTACAGTTATAAAAGTTAGTTACAAAAAAAAGTGTAAAAAAAAAAAAACACATACAAAAATATAAAATAAAAAAAAAATAGTTGTCGTTTTATTGTTCTCTCTCTCTCTCTATTCTCTCTATTGTTCTGCTCTTTTTTACTGTATTCTATTCTGCAATGTTTTATTGTTATTATGTTTTATCATGTTTGCTTTTCAGGTATGCAATTTTTTATACTTTACCGTTTACTGTGCTTTATTGTTAACCATTTTTTTTGTCTTCAGGTACACCATTCACGACTTTGAGTGGTTATACTAGAATGATGCTTGCAGGTTTAGGTATCATCTTGGTATCATTCTTTTCAGCCAGCGGTCGGCTTTCATGTAAAAGCAATCCTAGCGGCTAATTAGCCTCTAGACTGCTTTTACAAGCAGTGGGAGAGAATGCCCCCCCCCACCGTCTTCCGTGTTTTTCTCTGGCTCTCCTGTCTCAACAGGGAACCTGAGAATGCAGCCGGTGATTCAGCCAGCTGACCATAGAGCTGATCAGAGACCAGAGTGGCTCCAAACATCTCTATGGCCTAAGAAACCAGAAGCTACGAGCATTTTATTACTTAGATTTCACCGGATGTAAATAGCGCCATTGGGAAATTGGGGAAGCATTTTATCACACCGATCTTGGTGTGGTCAGATGCTTTGAGGGCAGAGGAGAAATCTAGGGTCTAATAGACCCCAATTTTTTCAAAAAAGAGTACCTGTCACTACCTATTGCTATCATAGGGGATATTTACATTCCCTGAGATAACAATAAAAATGATTAAAAAAAAAAAAAAAAAAAAAAATGAAAGGAACAGTTTTAAAATAAGATAAAAAAGCAAAAGAATAATAAAGAAAAAAAAAAAAAAAAAAAGCACCCCTGTCCCCCCTGCTCTCGCGCTAAGGCTAACGCAAGCGTTGGTCTGGCGTCAAATGTAAACAGCAATTGCACCCTGCATGTGAGGTATCACCGCGATGGTCAGATCGAGGGCAGTAATTTTAGCAGTAGACCTCCTCTGTAAATCTAAAGTGGTAACCTGTAAAGGCTTTTAAAGGCTTTTAAAAATGTATTTATTTTGTTGCCACTGCACGTTTGTGCGCAATTGTAAAGCATGTCATGTTTGGTATCCATGTACTCGGCCTAAGATCATCTTTTTTATTTCATCAAACATTTGGGCAATATAGTGTGTTTTAGTGCATTAAAATGTAAAAAAGTGTGTTTTTTCCCCAAAAAATGCGTTTGAAAAATTGCTGCGCAAATACTGTGTGGAAAAAAAAAAAAATGAAACACCCACCATTTTAATCTGTATTGCATTTGCTTTAAAAAAATATATAATGTGTGGGGGTTCAAAGTAATTTTCTTGCAAAAAAAAAAAAATTTTTTTCATGTAATCAAAAAGTGTCAGAAAGGGCTTTGTCTTCAAGTGGTTAGAAGAGTGGGTGATGTGTGACATAAGCTTCTAAATGTGCATAAAATGCCAGGACAGTTCAAACCCCCCCAAATGACCCCATTTTGGAAAGTAGACACCCCAAGCTATTTGCTGAGAGGCATGTCGAGTCCATGGAATATTTTATATTGTGACACAAGTTGCGGGAAAGAGACAAATTTTTTTTTTTTTTTTTTTGCACAAAGTTGTCACTAAGTGATATATTGCTCAAACATGCCATGGGAATATGTGAAATTACACCCCAAAATACATTCTGTTGCTTCTCCTGAGTACGGGGATACCACATGTGTGAGACTTTTTGGGAGCCTAGCCGCGTATGGGACCCCGAAAACCAAGCACCGCCTTCAGGCTTTCTAAGGGCGTAAATTTTTGATTTCACTCTTCACTGCCTATCAGTCTCGGAGGCCATGGAATGCCCAGGTGGCACAAAACCCCCCCAAATGACCCCATTTTGGAAAGTAGACACCCAAAGATATTTGCTGAGCGGTATAGTGAGTATTTTGTAGACCTCACTTTTTGTCACAAAGTTTTGAAAATTAAAAAAAGAAAAAAAAATTTTTTTTTTTGTCTGTCTTCATTTTCAAAAACAAATGAGAGCTGCAAAATACTCACCATGCCTCTCAGCAAATAGCTTGGGGTGTCTACTTTCCAAAATGGGGTCATTTGGGGGGGGTTTGTGCCACCTGGGCATTCCATGACCTCCGAAACTGTGATAGGCAGTGAAGAGTGAAATCAAAAATGTACACCCTTAGAAATCCTGAAGGCGGTGATTGGTTTTCGGGGTCCCGTACGCGGCTAGGCTCCTAAAAAGTCCCACACATGTGGTATCCCCGTACTCAAGAGAAGCAGCAGAATGTATTTTGGGGTGCAATTCCACATATGCCCATGACCTGTGTGAGCAATATATCATTTAGTGACAACTTTGTGCAAAAAAAAAAAAATAAATAAATTGTCACTTGTGTCAAAATATAAAATATTCCATGGACTCAACATGCCTCTCAGCAAATAGCTTGGGGTGTCTACTTTCCAAAATGGGGTCATTTTGGGGGGGTTTGTGCCATCTGGGCATTTTATGGCCTTCAAAACTGTGATAGGTAGTGAGGAGTAAAATCAAAAATGTACGCCCTTAGAAATCCTGAAGGCAGTGATTGGTTTTCGGGGCCCCGTATGCGGCTAGGCTCCCAAAAAGTCCCACACATGTGGTATCCCCATACTCAGGAGAAGCAGCTAAATGTATTTTGGGGTGTAATTCCACATATGCCCATGGCCTGTGTGAGCAATATATCATTTAGTGACAACTTTTTGTAATTTTTTTTTTTTTTTTTTTGTCATTATTCAATCACTTGGGACAAAAAAAATGAATATTCAATGGGCTCAACATGCCTCTCAGCAATTTCCTTGGGGTGTCTACTTTCCAAAATGGGGTCATTTGGGGGGGTTTTGTACTGCCCTGCCATTTTAGCACCTCAAGAAACGACATAGGCAGTCATAAATTAAAGGCTGTGTAAATTCCAGAAAATGTACCCTAGTTTGTAGGCGCTATAACTTTTGCGCAAACCAATAAATATACACTTATTGACATTTTTTTTACCAAAGACATGTGGCCAAATACATTTTGGCCTAAATGTATGACTAAAATTGAGTTTATTGGATTTTTTTTAGAACAAAAAGTAGAAAATATCATTTTTTTTCAAAATTTTCGGTCTTTTTCCGTGTATAGCGCAAAAAATAAAAACGGCAGTGGTGATCAAATACCATCAAAAGAAAGCTCTATTTGTGGGAAGAAAAGGACGCAAATTTCGTTTGGGTACAGCATTGCATGACCGCGCAATTAGCAGTTAAAGCGACGCAGTGCCAAATTGGAAAAAGTGCTCTGGTCAGGAAGGGGGTAAATCCTTCCGGGGCTGAAGTGGTTAAAAACCCATCCGTTGTCTGTAATGACAGACATCCGATAGGTTCATGCACAAATGTGCTTATATGATCAAATTCAGGGGAAAAAAAACTACTTTTATCTCCAAACGGGGATGATTTTTACCACATTAATACCGGTAAGGGTCCACTGGTGAGGTCCGCCCGTGTTAAAGAAATCATCTACTATCCATCTCTAAAATCGCCTAAATCGCCAAAGTCGCATACATCCACACATTAATCAATTGTTGAAAAATTACCGAAAAAAGGCAACATGAATGTATTAGAGACTGAATATGGCTGATAGTAAGTATCTAGCTCCTATCTAGCAATTTATGCCTGATATCTAAAGAATTTAAAAAAAAAAACAGATGAGGTTTTTGATTTGAAGATGATTTAATCAGAAATTATTGATAAAACAATTGAGGTCTACCTCAATGTTTAACCCTCTAGGAGCAAGACACTTCATCAAAAAGATCCAGCGGGTTTCTCTTTGGGAAAGGTCCCTTACCCTATTAGAGCCCCTCCAAGATGGGTGAACAGTATCTATCCCACAGAATTGTAGTAAAGAGGGGTCCTGATTATGTTTTTCTTTAAAGTGTACACTATGATAACGGAAGCCTTTCCTTATATTTGCCAGGTGTTCTGCTATACGGACTTTTAAAAGTCTTTTTGTTCTTCCCACATACAGTAACCCACATGGACACCACATTAAGTATACAACATGTGAGGAGTTGCAGGTGATGAACTCCTTAATGTCAAAGGATTCGCCGTCTCTGTTAGAAATTTCAGTTCTACCCCATTGCTGAACATTTCTGCAACATATACATAAGCGAAGAATCCTTTCAGATTGATTTTTAGAGCCTGTTGATCTGGAGGATCCAATATTTTTTTTACTATCCGATCTCCCAAATTTGGGACCCCCCTATAGATGAACTTAGGTTGATTTCTTAATAGCTCCCCTAAATGTCTGTCCCTACACAATATATGCCAATGTTTCTTATAGATGTTTTCTATTTCTTTATATTGGCAGTGAAAATTAGATATAAAACCCAGTTGGTGCTGGCTATTTGGCATTTGGACCTCAGGTTTCTTCTTTAGGCACAGTTCTCTTGGGATTTCAGATACTTCTTGAATGATTTTATTCAAAGACTCCTCTGTATATCCCTTCTGCACAAATTTCATCTTAAGCAATTGTGCTTGATGATAATCAGCTACTTTAGTACAGTTCCGTCAAATCCTTAGCATTTGCCCCCTAGGTATATTTCTAATCCACAAAGGGTGATGACCACTTCTAATTGACAGAAAACTGTTGCGGTCTGTTGGTTTGAAGTATACTTTAGTAAAGGGTTTCTCAACCAGGGTTCCATGGATCCCTAGGGCTCCCCCAGAGGTTGTTAGGGGTTCCTTGAGCAATCTCTGCCTCTCAGATAAGTTCCTACTGACACCATTGATCTTTTTAGCTAACTGTAAGGAAGTAATTCTTCCCAATGACCCCCAGCGTAAGGAGCATTCTTCCCACTGACCATCACACTAATGTATCATGAGTTGTAGAAATAGTCATTTTTAGTAGGGGTTCCCTGAGACCGGAAAGTCATTTCAAGGGTTCCTCGGTGTTGGAAAGGTTGAGAAAGGCTGCTTTAGTATTTAGTTTGTTATCTTTTTCAATAATTACATCCAAGAAGTTACTACTCTCGCTGATTTGATAATCCAACTTAATATTATTAGTGTTCCGATTTAAATCTTCTAAAAATTCCACAGCAGATTCTTGTGACCCCTCCCAGATAAACAGGAGGTCATCTATGAATCTTCGATAAAACTTCATCTGTGGACATCTTTTACTGAAAACATGCCTGTCCTCCCATTCTGCCATGAACAGGTTAGGCAAGCTGGGAGCATATTTAGCTACCATAGCAACGCCAACCTGTTGCGAGAAGAATTGTCCATTCCACCAGAAGTAGTTATGTGACCTAAAATAATCAAGTGCATATCCCAAAAACTGCTTCTGTGAGTGTGGAATGTCATCTCTTCTACTAAGTGCCCAATTTAACGCCAAAGCTGCATCCTCATGCTGGATAATGGTATATAATGAGCACACATAGGCTGTTACCAAATATGTTTCAGATGCAGTGCTCAATTGAACATCATCCAACAACTGTAGCAATTCTGAAGTGTCCTTCAAATAGGCTCTGGTCACTTTCACACTGGGTTGAAGAAATTTATCCAGATACTCCCCCAACCATGCTGTTACCGACCCTATGGCATTAACAATAGGGCATGCTGGAGGGACTTGTATGTTCTTATGTATCTTGGGTAACGTGTAGATGATGGGGATCCTACACGCACTAGGTACTAGATACAGTCTTTCTTTGGAGTTCAGGGCATTAATGCCATAACCCCATTCCATTAATAAATCCAACTGGGTTCGATATGACTCTGTGGGGTCCGACAACAGTTTTTTTATAGGTGATATTATCTCCCAACAGGTCACTTAGTTGACTAATTAATTCTTTTTCTTGGGGTCAATTCCTCAATATCTTTCAATACTAGGCTTTTAAAAACCTCAATGAAGTGGTTACTTGGGTTCTGAGGGTTGAATATGGACTTATTTTTCAGACCACTATCAATTTTCTCTGTTGTATAGGAGACCTTTGCTAAGGGTCCGCCTGGTTGGCTTAAAAAAATATTTTTTTATGTTTTTAGTGTTCTGATGAATTTATGCGTATCGGTACATCGACCTCAAACTTATTCAAGCTTTTTCTCTGTGTGCATTTCAAACCCAAATTCAGTATAATCAACTCACTTTGGTTCACCTCCGTCTTGCTTAAATTGTATATTCCCTTATTTAGTTGTTTCATATCCATTTTTTTGGATTTTTTGCGTCGACCGGATCTGCACCCCCTTCTTCTCTTTGAGAAAATGTTATGTCTTTGTTCTGGTAATACGGAGGTGCATTTCTTTCTCCTCTCTGGTGTTTGTACACTTGAGGGTTCTTTCTCGGAATTCCCCCTCCTCTTCCCACCCTTCCCCCGCTGCCCTAAAAAAAGGGGGGGTATTGGTTAGAGTGATTTCCATAGTACTCGTCATCTGCCAACACCTGATATCTATTGTACACAGGTAACTCATTCCTTGGATCCGGATAGTGGTTCGGGGGAGGATTATGGTACCACTGTTGATGGTCCTGCGGAGGAAAGCAATTATTACTCTGTGGTGTACTCCCTCTATTTAATCTAAGTGATTGGTAATGGTGTGGGGTATCCCCCCTAAAGGCATGAGTGGATGGTATAGAGGCTGGGGCACTATCTATATAAGATGGTTCACACTATATACAATAGCCAGATGTGATCTTTGTTCTATATTGTATACCTCCCAGTCAGGCATCTTTGAATCTGTGATTATCAGCGCTTTGCGGTCATGGGGACATGATGTGTGCGCATGCGTGATATGGTACCCACGTGATCTGCGGAGGGGAGGATATAAAAGGGATGATTGATGGACGGCAATCTATCCTACCGACGTGAGACGCTGCTCGCTGAGAACAACACACTGACACCGACAGCAGGGGCTTTTGAGTGGGTGAGAGATGCATTACAAGCGCACACTTCAGGTCCGCCGCGGCCGCAGTGCACCGCTGAGCCATCTTTCTCTGCTTGCTGTGGTTATTTATTTGATACTGATTTTTATCGTTTGATATGTGAGTGCAAACATTGAAGCGTTGGTGTGATTGTTATTAAACTGGTTGAAACTTTATCACGCTATTTGGAGCACTTTTTTTTATTTTTCACATATGGAGAAATCTTGATTTGAACTACGGTGATACAGTGGATGGTCGTTTTTAACCCAGGTGTGGTTAAAACTACTCTTTAGCCAAACACGAGAGTGGGAGGCAATATAAGCTGGTGAGTGCGTTTTTCAGAGGGAGAGGTGTCACAAGCACGTTGGTGTGGTGGAAGATTTAAAGTTTTAAGAAGTTCAAACCTTTTTTTTCATCCAACTTTTTTTCATCTAACATTTTGTTTATGGACTATTTTTTGTCACATGTCACTGGGTGATTGTTATTATATTTAACTAGCGGCACTAGTTTTTCCTATTTCTCAATGTGCATGGTTATAGGTTTAATTTCTGTTATTTCCCCGTTCTGCCTTGTGACATGACAGAGATCCCTGTCGTCGGGAGCAATGATCGCTGCCATGTGAATCGAAGCCCATCCTCCCCACAGTAAGAATCACTCCCTAGGACACACTTAACCCCTTCCCTGCCAGTGTCATTTACACAGTAATCAGTGAATTTTTATAGCACTGATCGCTGTATAAATTACAATGGTCCCAAAATAGTGTCAAAGGTGTCTGATGTGTCCATCATAATGTCGCAGTCACCATAAAAATCGCAGATCGCCGCCATTACTAGTAAAAAAAAAAAAATAATGCCATAAAACTATCCCCTATTTTGTAGACACTATAACTTTTACGCAAACCAATCAATATACGCCTATTGCATTTTTTTTTTTTTTTTTACCAAAAATATGTAGAAGAATACATATAGGCCTAAACTGAGGAACAAAAATAGGATTTTTAAATACAGCTTACCTGTAGAATCCTTTTCTTGAGAGTACATCACGGGACACAGAGTATTCATTACATAGTGGGTGAGATAGGCACCATCGGTGATTGGACACTGGTTAACCCCAATTGAGGAGAATTCCTCCCCTATATAACCCCTCCCATACGGGGAGAGACCTCAGTTTTGTAGCAAAGCAATAGCTAACCACGTAAAACCCATAGAAGGGCGGGAGCTCTGTGTCCCGTGATGTACTCGCAAGAAAAGGATTTTACAGGTAAGCTGTATTTAAAAATCCTATTTTCTTGATCGTACATCACAGGACAGAGTATTCATTACATAGTGGGATGTCCCAAAGCAATGCTCATTTGAGGGGAGGGAGACACAGATCAGAAAATATAGACCGCAAACGGACCAGAGGAACTAAACTGTAGCCTGCAGTACACTGCGCCAGAAGGCGGTATCCTCTTGCCCTCTTACATCCACCTGATAGAATCTGGTGAATGTATGGACTGAAGACCAAGTCGCAGCCTTACAGATCTGAGCCATGGAGGCCTGGTGATGCACTGCCCAAGAAGCACTAACATCCCTAGTTGAGTGCGCTTTCACATAAAAAGGAGAAGTCTTCCTCTTTATATCATAAGCCTGAAAAATAACCTGTCTAATCCATATAGAAAGAGTGGATTTCGATGCTGCTTGGCCTTTCTTATTGCCATCTGGCAGAATAAACAATCAGTTTTCCGTATCTGAGCGGTTGCCTGCAGATAGACACTGACTGCTCTAACCACATCAAGGGTGTGCAAAGATTCTTTCTCCGCGGACTGCGGATCTGGAAAAAAGGATGGTAGGATTACATCTTGATTCAAATGGAATCCTGAAACCACCTTAGGTAAGAAGGAACGATTAGGAAGCATAACAATCCTGTCCTTGTGAATAATTAAATATGGCTCTTTACAAGAAAAGGCTGTCAATTCTGATACTCTCCTAGCAGAGGATATGGCTATCAGGAAGACTAATTTTTTAGTCAAAAGCGCTAAAGGAGCCAGGCGCAGTAGCTCAAAGGGTTGTCCCTGTAAAGCCGACAACACCAAATTAAAATCCTATGGGCATACTGGAGGTTTGGCTGGCGGATTCAACCGCAGTGCCCCCTGAATAAAGGCCCGGACCAGGGAATGTGAAGCAATTGCCTTGTGAAAAAATACAAAGCCAAAATTTGGAATTTGATAGTGCTCAAAGCCAATCTCATTTCTAAGCCTGACTGAAGAAAGGTCAAGATTCTGCTAATCATATACCTTCTAGGATGCCATCCCCTGGGTTCACACCAGGAAACATATGCCTTCCAGATTTTGTAGTAAATAAGCCTGGAGGCCGGCTTTCTGGCATTGACCAGAGTGGAAAGGACTGACTCCGAGAGCCCACAGTTTTTTAAATGTGGGTTTCAGCAGCCAAGCCGTCAAATTTAGACTTCGTGAAGCAGGGTGGCAAATCGGACCCTGTGTGAGCAGATCTGGCCGGAATGGGAGGTCCCAAGGCCTGCCCACTGCCATCTTTACGATCTCTGCATACCAAGGTCGTCTGGGCCAAGCCAGGGCTACTAAAAGGACTGACTTTGCTTCCCTTTTGACCCTTCCCAGGAACCGCGGAAGAAGTGGGTTCGGAGGGAAGGCATACATTAGATTGTACTGATCCCATGGTATTGTAAGAGCATCTGACCCCTGAGCAAGTACATCCCTTATTCTGGACACAAATTTGTCCAGCTTCCTGTTGAATCTGGACGCGAATAGATCCACATCTGGTGTTCCCCAGCTTTGACATATGGTTTGGAATATGTTTGGGTGTAGGGACCATTCTCCTGGGCATAATTGCCGGCGGCTTAAGAAATCCGCTTTCCAATTTTCCACTCCTGGGATGAATACCGCAGACAGGCAGGGAACATGGCTTTCTGCCCATGCAAGAATGCGATTCACCTCCCTTTGGGCATCCAGACTTCTGGTGCCTCCTTGGTGATTGATATAAGCCACAGCCTTGGCATTGTCGGATTGTATCCGAATAGGATGACCCTGTAGCCTGAAAGACCAGTCCATGAGGGCCAAGTAAATTGCCCGAATTTCTAGAATATTGATGGGCAAGCGTCTCTCGGTTGCACACCATCTTCCCTGCGTGCATGTTTCTTCCAGAACTGCTCCCCAGCCTGTCAGACTGGCATCTGTGGTTACGATCTTCCATTGTAGTGGAAGAAAGGCTTTGCCTTTCAAAAGATTTTTGGTTCGTAACCACCAATTGAGGCTTTTGCGTATCCCTGGGGATAGGCACATCGGAAGATCCAAGGCATGAGTCTTTTTGTTCCAAGCTGCAAGAATGCTTCTCTGCAGGGGCCTTGAGTGAAACTGGGCAAATGGAACAGCCTCGAAAGTGGCAACCATTTTTCCTAACAGTCTCATACATAGCCGAATGGATGGACTCTTTTTGCTTAACTACTTAAGGACCAGCCTCGTTTTGGATTTTAGGTGTTTACATGTTTAAAACAGGTTTTTTTGCTAGAGAATTACTTAGAACCCCCAAACATTATATATGGTTTTTCTTCTAACACCCTAGAGAATAAAATAGCGGTCGTTGCAATACTTTTTTTTGCACAGTATTTGCGCAGCTGTCTTAAAAGCGCACTTTTTTTGGAAAAAAATTAACTTTTTTGAATAAAAAAAATAAGACAACAGTAAAGTTAGCCCAATTTTTTTTTTTATATTGTGAAATATAATGTTACGCCAAGTAAATTGATACCCAACATGTCACACTTCAAAATTGCGCCCGCTCGTGGAATGGCGTCAAACTTTTACCCTCAAATATCTCCATAGGCGACGTTTAAAAAATTCTACAGGTTGCATATTTTGCGGTACAGAGGAGGTCTAGGGCTAGAATTATTGTTCTCGCTCTACCGGTCGCAGCAATACCTCACATGTGTGGTTTGACCACCGTTTTCATATGCAGGCGCTACTTGCGTTTGCGTTCGCTTCTGCGCGCGAGCTCGTCAGGACGGGGGGTTTTTAAAAAAAAAAATAAAAAAATTATTATTTATTTTACATTATTTTATTTATTTTTACACTGTTTTTTAAAAAAAATAAAATTGTGTCACTTTTATTCCTATTACAAGGAATGTACACATCCCTTGTAATAGAAAAAAGCATGACAGGACCTCTTAAATATGAGATCTGGGGTCAATAAAGACCTCAGATCTCATATTTACACTAAAATGCAATAAAAAAAAAAAAAGTCATTTAAAAAAATTACATTTGAAAAAATGTGCCTTCAAGAGGCGTGGACGGAAGTGACGTTTTGACGTCGCTTCCGCCCAGCAGTGTCATGGAAACGAGTGGGCGCCATCTTAGCCTCACTCGTCTCCAGGCACAGGACGGAGACGGATGCGATCGCCTCCGCCGCTACGGACGGCTCCGGTAAGCGGCGGAGGGCACGGGATCGCGGCGGGAGGGGGGACCCTCTCCCGCCACCGATAAAAGTGATCTCGTGGCGAATCCGCCGCAGGGACCACTTTTATCTGAAAGCCGGCCGCCGCACGAAAACGGTGATACCGGGGTTATGGCAGCTAGCTGCTGCCATAACAACTATATACCCCTTCAAAGTTTGGACGTACATCGTCATGCGACAGTCAGCAAGTGGTTAATACTAAGCGGACTAGAGCTTTTACGGCCTTGACCTTTTGGCTCTGGTAGAAACACCCTGCCTTGAGCGGTGTCTATGATCATGCCTAGATACTCCAACCTTGTTGAAGGTTGCAAAGAAGACTTTTCTAGGTTGATTATACAGCCTAGTATTTCCAAATGTCTTACTGTCTTGAAGACAGCGCGGTTCAGGTGTGCCACCGATTACTCTATAAGTAGCAAATTGTCTAGTTAAGCTACCACAGTTATGCCCTGAGTTCTTAGATTTGCTAAGAGAGGGTCTAGAATTTTTGTAAAAATTTGAGGAGCTGTAGCGAGACCGAAAGGAAGGGCCACAAACTGGAAATGGCGCTAGTCTACCGCGAACCTTAGATATCTTTGGTGAGCAGGAAAAATCGGTACATGAAGATATGCATCCATGATCTATTGATGCCATAAATTCTCCCCCCTGCAGGGTGGAGACCACCGAAGGAATTGACTGAATTCGGAAGGATCGAATGTGTAGAAATTGATTTAGATCCTTTAGATCTAGGATGGGTCTAACATCTCCATTTGGCTTTGGAACGGTGAAGAGATTCGAGTAGAACCCTGAACCCTGATCTTTTGGGTTCATTTCTACTATCACTCCCTGGGAGCGATCTAAGGCCAGTAGCAGCGGTTCTCGCTTTACTGGATCTTTGGGAACTCTTGACCTTAGGAAATGAGCTGGTGGAAGCTCTAGGAACTCTATTTTGTAACCTAGAGATACTGAAGAGACCACCCACTTGTCTTGAACCTCTTCCCGCCAGGCTCCTGAAAACTGTAGGAGCCTTCCCCCCACTCGGCCGAGTGGGGGCGCTCCTTCACAGGGATGTTTTGGGGCTCTGCTTGGCAGGCTTTTGTCCCCAAGCCTTTTTTTCTGCCCTTGGGTGTGACCCTGGGCCCTTCCTCTGAAAGTAGATTGGGAAGGTCGTCGCCACTGCTTAGAGCCTAATGTTCCAGGGGAAGGGGAAAGAGACCGTTTGAATGGTGGACGTTTACTCCTCTTAACTAGTAGGAGTGTAGATTTACCACCTGTAATTTTTTGGATAAAATTATCTAGGTCATCCCCAAACAGGCGTTCCCCTTTGAATGGGAAGCCAGCTAAATATCTTTTGCATGAAAGCTCTGCTGCCCAACTTTTAGGCTGGGTTCACACTGGTGCAACACGACAGCCGTCCTACTTTGGATCCGACTTTGCCCTGCGACATGAAGCCGGCATGTGTCCGACTTTCAATGAACGGGGATCCGACTTGGATCCCCGCCAATGCCCGGCACTGTGTTTGGTATGAATCTTTAGGGGGAACTCTGCGCCAAATTTTAAATAAAAACCGGCATGGGTTCCCCCTCCAAGAGCATACCAGGCCCTTGGGTCTGGTATGGACCTTGAGGGGAACCCCCTACGCTGAAAAAAATCACCCGATGACCACGCCCCCTTATGCCGTCACAGTCCCAGCATGCCCAGGGACTGTGACGGCATAAAGGGGCGGGGTCACCGCCTATATAAGTCAGAGCGGAGCGCCCAGAGTGCATTCCAGCCGGAGAGTACGTCGTGTCAACATCAGAAGAAGAGAAGAGGGCAGAAGACCGGGCTCCTCCGCTATAGCAAAAGAGCAGAAGATAGTGGAGGAGCCCGGCAGAAGACCCGGAGAACACGGAGAAGAACCGGAGAGACCCCCGAAGAGAAGGCCCCCGGAGCTGTCTAATAAATTACTTTAAAAATCTGTGTAGTGGTTTTTTTTTTAATTGACACTTTTTTCCTCCAGGTGAATAGGTAGGGGTACGATGTACCCCATACTCATTCACATAGGGTGGGGGGCCGGGATCTGGGGGCCCCCCTTATTAAAGGGGGCTGCCGGATTCCGATAAGCCCCCCGCCCGCAGACCCCGACAACCAACGGCCAGGGTTGTCGGGAAGAGGCCCTTGTCCTCATCAACATGGGGACAAGGTACTTTGGGGTGGGGGGGCCGCAGCGCACCCCCCTCCCCAAGGCACCAACCCCCCCATGTTGAGGGCATGCGGCCTGGTACGGTTCAGGAGGGGGCGCTCGCTCGTTCCCACCCCCATTCCCGACTGGCCGGGCTGTGTGCTCGGATAAGGGTCTGGTATGGATTGGGGGGGACCCCCACGCCGTTTTTTCGGCGTAGGGGGTTCCCCTCAAGGTCCATACCAGACCTAAGGGCCTGGTATGCTCTTGGGGGGGGGGGGACCCATGCCGGTTTTTTATTTAAAATTTGGCGCGGAGTTCCCCCTCAAGATCAACTGAGCACAAGTCCCGTGCCGAAGTCGGATCATGTGAGACGGTGATCTGACTTTGATCCGACTTCAATGTTAATAGGCTGAAGTAGGATCAAAGTCGGACCAAAGTAGTACAGGGAGCATTTCTAAAGTCGGAACGACTTGTGTCGGACCAGTTAGGACAGCTCCCATAGGGAAACATTGGATTTCAAACGTCATGCGACATGAGCTCCCAATGTCGGAGCGTTTGTCGGACCAGTGTGAACCCAGCCTTAAGCCAAAGGGACCTTTGCATGTGTACCAACAGGAGAGACAAACGAGATGTTTGCTGGGCAGAATCCAGAATGGCATCAATCATAAAACACAGCACCTGTGGAAGGTCTGCATAGTTCTCCACTTCCTCACTGGGAAGGAGGCCAAGCATCTGCTTAACCTGTTCCTTGAGGAATCGACACAAACCCACAGTTGCGACTGTAGGTTGGACTACAGCGCCAGCCATGGAGAAGGAGGCTTTTAATAAAGTTTCCAGCTTTCTATCAGTTGGATCTTTAAACACCTGAGCATTGTCCAAGGGACAGGTCAGGTTTTTATTCACACAAGAGACAGCCGCATCCACGGATGGGACCTCCCACTTCTTGGTGAAGCTTTCCTCCAGAGGATAAAGCATAGAAAACCTTTTAGGAGGAGTAAACAGTTTATCGGGATGTCCCCAGTCCTCATACAACAATTTATCCATTAAAGGATGAATTGGAAAGGAAAAGGCAGTCTGTGGGATCCTTCTGACACCAGGGAAGAAACAGAGGATGTAGCGGCCTCAGCAGAGGGCATTTTAAATGTGGAACCCACTAGTTCAGTATAATACTGGACCTGCTTCTTGAGTGCCTGAGCGGAAGAAGCTCTCTCCTCTTCCTCTGAATCCTCAGACTGCTCTTGATCCCTATCTCTGGATAGGGATCAATCCTCATTGTCAAAAGATTCATCTGAAAGAGAAAGTGCAGCAGAAGAAGGGGATCTACCCCTTTTTCTGCTATCTTTTAAGGAAGCTGAAATAAAATTAATAATTCTTCCCTCAAAACCCTCCAATGTAGCCCTAAGGGAATCCTCTGTGACATACGCTGGGGCTGTAACATTAGGAGAGGCTGCAAAACCTGACGGGGCACTGACTCATCCTGTGAGGCTGGCTTCAGTCTTGCAGGGGGGATGGTAATCTGCAGGCATCTTTAGGACCCCTAGACACAAGCAGTGACTTTCTTGTGCCTTTGTTACCTCTCCCCGAGAACCTTACGAGGAGACATAGTCCGAAGCTACAAAGCAGAGGTACTAGTACATATGCAATCACTGTTGTGCTAAAAGTCTCACAATATACATATATGCTTAATACTGCACAACCTGATGCCGAATAGGTGTCTTAGGTTAGCCTGGATCCGACCACTTAGGATGCTCACTGCCCACACTGTGTGTCCATCTGTTTACAGAGCTCTGAACGCTCTGGGCTTTTAAATTAGCCACCTGGCGTCTGCACACCTGCAGTGGAGGAAGTGAGCAGATTGGACACCAGCTTCACTGAGTGTGTATCTGAAAAGCATGTAAGTTTGCTCCTTACTCTCTCTAGTGGTGGAAATCAGGTAAGACATGCAACTACTCATTGAAGAAAATCCATTTGTAATATAAATATATATATATATATATATATATATATATATATATATATATATATATATATATATATATATATATATATATATATATATATATATATATATAGGATTAACTTCTCTTACCTGTCCCGCCGCAGGAACTGCTTACAACAGACAGTTTCCAGACTTCACCCATCACGGCGGGTAGCGTTGTGCCAACCTTCAGGGTTTTTTGGGTTCCTACTCAGAGAAACCTCTTACCTGGACCTGTAAAAGACTCTGCCAGAAACTTTCATGCCACTGTTTTAATAGTACACCAAGCCTGGTTTTCTCAGAGCCCAGTCCTCCAAAGAGAGACTTACAGGCAAAACCTCGCTTCTTCGGATGACGAGGCCCGGGTACCATACCATCTTGAAATATCGGCCCGAGATATGGATCCGGTCAGCATAGCCCTTTAAGCCCCCACAGGGACCAAACTGGAGCTTTCTTCACCGCACATGTTTTACGTGACCAACCACCTTAGACACTGGTGAAAAAACTGAGGTCCTCCCCGTATGGGAGGGGTTATATAGGGGAGGGATTCTCCTTAATTGGGGTTAACCAGTGTCCAATCACCGATGGTCCTAACTAACCCACTATGTAATGAATACTCTGTGTCCCGTGATGTATGATCAAGAAATAGTTTTTTTTTTATATCTTTTTGGGGGGATATTTATTATAGCAAAAGTAAAAAATATTGCTTTTTTTTCAAAGTTGTTGCACAAAGTTGTGGTTCATCTGGTGTCTTATCCATTTTCATGCTTCTGTTTGTCTGTTTTTTACTGTTTTGTCTTTTCAGAAAGTATAGACTTATCTGACACCAGTGCTTTGGATGCGATGCTACATGTTTGATACTTTTGACACATTTGTAACCACTCTTTCGGGTAGTTGGACCGACCCCTTTTTCAGATCTATGTATATATTTTTCACTGCATATATTTTTTTTTGTCAACTCTCTCGTCTATAAAATACAAGTGGTTAAGAATAATTGGAGGAGTAATGTGCATAAATCTCTAATTTCATGTTTAATGTACATACACGCTGATCTCATGTCTAATATGCTTGTACTTTGATCTCATGAAAATGTGTGTATATTTCATTTAAACTGCTTATGCACATTTGCTGTTTTAGGGTTGTGAGAGTACTTTGACACCTTTTTAGCACTCCCAACTACCCAAGTTTGTTCCATTGTTGCGGCTTCACCTGCTATGGAGGGTTTTAGCATCCAATACCTACCTTTTCTTTTTTTCTCTTTTTTTCAGTTATTTTTATGAGTTCGTGCTGATTTTTATTGGCATGACAGTTTTGTCTACTTATATTTTTCATTATGCATTTTGGTTAGGTTAACAATGGATGTTTTCTCTCCTCTTTTAGCAGGTGTAGTTTTTTTAATGAGATCAGTATTTTAATCACACTGAGAGGGTGGGTTTGCTATGTAGCGCTGTGATTGGTTGTTTTACCGGCATGCATACCCCGCCCCCCCTCTTTTACTTTTTCACTTTTCTATTTATACCACACTACTACTATCCCTCTCTAGCTACGAATAAGCATCCAAATGATGTGAAACGCGTTAGCAGTCTACCACCCTGTAGGTCTCTTCAATTGACTGTATTGTTGAATTCTATTGAAATAAAGATGTCCTTATCCCAGAGTGTGGCTATCCAGTGTCGCACGACCGCGCAATTGTCAGTTAAAGCGATGTAGTGCCGAATCACAAAAAGTGCTCTGCTCAGGAAGGGGGTGGAATCTTCTGGGGCTGAAACAGTTAAAGGGGTTGTAAACCCTCATGGTTTTTCACCTTAATGCATTAAGGTGAAAAACCCTTATTTTTTTTTTTTTTTTAGTGCTGCAGCCCCCCAGCCCCCCTAATTTACTTACCTGGACGCTGTCATCCTCTGTCCGGGAACGAGCACACCATCTGTAGCTGGTGTCTCGATTGGATAGATTGATGGCAGGGCAGGCATTGGCTCCCGCTGCTGTCAATCAAATCCAATGACGGGGCGGGGCCAAGTCCTGCATTCTGGGTGAATGGACACAGATGCGGGACTCAGTCCTCCTTCACATCATCCCCACCCTCTTCACAGTATTGTACTGAATCACCTTTATATAACACACCCTCTTTTTTCACAGCAGTATCCTAACCCCCCCAGTAATATCCTATGCTCCCTTCACATCAACCCCCCCCTCACATCACAAATCCCCCCCCCCCCACAGTAGCATGCTTTACACATCCCCCCCCCCCCAAAACACTGCCCCCTTCACATCCAGCCCCCATACACAGCAATGCCCCCTTTGCCCCCCCCCCCCCCCCTCACATTTCAAATCCCCCCCATCCACAATAGTGTAATCTGCCCTCTGCACGTACCCTACATACCCTTCACATCATCTGCCCCCCCCCTTTTTACATTACCCTTACAGCAAAAATCCCCCAGGAGTGTGCTCTGCCCTCTTTACTCCCCTACAGCACTGGCCCCTCTCAAATTGCAAACCCACCTCTTCACAGCCCCCCCTCCCTCCCCACCCCAGCACTGCCTCCCTTTACAGCCCCCCATAGCACTACCACCCCCTTACCCCCCCCCCCAGTAGTGTGCTCTGAAGAGGCCACCCCCTCCAGGAGGCAGGATGGTAATAAGCTGAGTTCGGGAGGCACAGCTCTGCATTGAGGGGCAGGTAATAAACTGAATTAAAAATAAATCTTGTGAGCCACACTGGTTCTGTGCCCAGCATGTACTACCTCCAGCTGCGTGCGCTGATCATGTTTCATATATCGTGCAAAGGTATAATTGGAAAATATGCTTTGCGCTTGAGTAACCCAAAAAATATATAAATAAAATAATCAAAATCCAACTACGTGCGTGTAAATCAAACTGTACAGTAAAAATTCTGTCCTATTATAAATAAAGTGCAATATGCGAGATATATTTTTTTGGGTTACTCAAGCGCAGGTAATAAACTGAGTTCGGGAGGCAAAACTCTACACTGGATAGGAGCTGGAGCTGCCAGCTGTTAACTTTCCAGATTAACCAGCAGGTGATTGGTGGCTAGGATGTAGGGAGGTCCTAGCCACCAATCACTTGCTGGTTAATATGATTATAATATTAACAACTAGCAACTCCCGCTCCCAATGCAGAGCTGTGCCTCCTGAACTCCGCTCATTACCCACCCCCAATGCAGAGCTGTGCCTCCTGCACCCAGCTTATTATCATCCCCCCTCCCGACATGCAGATAATGACAGTGGCTGGGGAATAGAAGCTGTTCCTAAATGGCCTGACTGTGCCATTTAGAAGGGGGGGGGGGGGGGTGAGGATACTGCTGGGGATAAAAGCGATGTGTTCTGTAAAGGTGATTCAGTACACTACTGTGAAGAGGGTGGGGATGATGTGAAGGAGGACTGAGAACACTACTCTGAAGGGAAAACTGTGAAATGAAGTGAGAGACTGTGATGTGAGGGGGACTGAGAACACTGATGTAAGAACGAGATTGTGATATATGGGTGGGCTGTGATGTAAAGGAGTCTTCGTGCAATGGGACAGTGGCCCAGTCCGAATGCGGCCCGCCTATTAGTGATGCCTGGTTTAAATTGTTGCCTCTCTCTTTTTATTTATTTTTCTAACAAAGGTAATGAGAACATAATAAACCTCTGCTTCATAAAGTGAATACACAAATGAACATGCATCACTCTTTAAAGTAATGTAGATGTTTATTAAATTATGGAATCCAGAATTAGTGTAGACTCTGTTGTATCTAATACCAAAAATCAGATAATTGTTCCACTAAATCTGGATAAAGACACCTCAGGAGTGATTAAATAGTCTGTTGAGCATTCAGCCTTTTGTTTTTTCCACAAGTCTGGTTAGCTAATTGCTTAGGCCTCATGCACACTGGACGTCAAAATAACGTTATAAAAATGTCACTAGCTTTGCAGTGAGTTTCTTTTTTCAACGCTTTTGCAATAGCGTTTTTTAGCGACTTTCTGTGTTAGCGTTTTAGCGTTTTTTTTTCAATGGATCAAAAACGCTAAACGTTGGTGAGCGACGTTTTTGAACGTTTATCAGTGTTAGAGTGTTTTTACAGCTGAAAAAGTCTCTCAGAACCCACTAGTTTCGGGTTTTTTTACTGCTCAAAAACGCCACTGCCCAAAACTGCTGATAACAGCCTATGTGTGCATAGACACATGGGATTACATGATGGAGAGTTTAATGACTGTAGAAAAAAACGTCTACAGCCAAAAACAGCTGCTGTAAAAATTTCAAAAAACGTCCAGTGTGCATGCGGCCTTATTCTGTGGATTGTGTGAACTGCAGCTGCACTCAGTTTGTTGACACCTATCCTGATCATCAACCTGTTATTTATTCTATTGCTCAGGCCATGTGTCTGAGGACTTCATGCTACTCGTTTTCAGGGTTGCACCTCAAAGTCTGTATGACTCTTGACTGTCGGTTATTCATGCATTTTGGGTGTATAAAACTGGAACATTGCATTTAGCAGTTAATTATTGCTGCTCACGCTTCTTTGCCCCCAGTGACGTTACTAAGGAAGCAAGATATCAGGTGTACCCACAACGAATTATCGGGCACGTGTATTCTTTACAATCAGTTATTGCTTAAATCAGACTGTTCACATAAATGGATAATGCAGGCACATGGTGGAAAAGTCAGGTTTTCTGCTCTAGGGAAGTGTGCTTCTATATTGGCATCACTAAGATGAGAGCGACAGATGCTGCCTAAGAAAATTACAATTACATTGCTGTTGAGAATGCACCCATAAATGTGTTTTTAAACTGTAATTCTAAGATCCTACATGTCAGGTTGCTAAAATTACGAACAGTTCAACATTTTTATTAGTTACAACACATTGTTGATTTGTAGTTAAATGTTGTTGTTCTTTGCAATTTCATGTACATAGCTCCCTAAAAAGAAATGTTAGTCGTTATATTTGTTGGTGGCGCTTTTTTTTTATCCAACAATAGATTCTTTTCTTCTTTATCTAGTGATTATTATTGTTCCGTAAAGACAGACAAGTTTGCGGCGTCTGTAGAGCCAGAGCTGTGAATCAGATATATAATAAAAAACCATACGTACAAGGTACTTCCATTCTTACATAAATACATAAAAGGTTTAACATTGTACAGTCTATACCACCTTTGTAAGAATGTCACTATTTGTACTGTGCAGCTTTCTACTTTGCATACTAACATAATTTGACAATGTTGAATAGAAGTACCAGAAACAAACTCCCATCTGCTAGAAATCCTTACCATGTTTACTGAACTGAATATTTCACCCCATCTGTATCTGAAACCACAAGCTTCTATATCTAGTTCTATAAAAGAAACTGAAAATAAACACTATAGTCAGCAACACTGATCATTCTATTCTGGAAGGCTCCCTGCTGTCAGTATACAATACCACAGTGGGACAGATTATTATTATTATTTTACTTTTTATTCAATCAGCTGGTTGAATGAAAAAAAAAATATCAGTGTATGGGCTGCCCTACCCTTAAATGATTTAAATTTGCAGGATAAAGAAGAAACACCTAATCATTTCATATTGGGGTTGGGCTTGCTTTAGCTGAATTGTGCATTTTTATGGAAGGAGCAGAGCTGGACACAAAATACAACTTTATGGTGGTAATCAAATGCATATTTTGCACAAAGTATTCTGTTGAACTTAAATAATCTAGTCCATGGCATTGACCCTGGCTTTTAGGTTTGTCCTTCCAACCTTGAAGTGGTCATTGATCCTGTTGCTGCGTTCTCTCAAAATATAGCATGCTTTTTAAAAATGACAAAGTCAATTGGTAGCATAAAGAAACAACATACTAACCTCTATGATGAGTTGCCAAAGAATTATTGAAAGTAATTTTGGTAAACTGCTATTTCCTACAATTTGTTTTAGATCTTATGTTTTTTTTTTCTGTACAACTCTTCTTTTACTGAAACTTCTAGCTGAATGGTTGCTCCTGTCAAGCCATAATTAGTTTTAAAGAAGACAGAGATCCTTTGTTTTCTGACATTTTTATGCAACAAACTGCTGTTTTTAACCATTTCGGTGCTTCTGTATACTACCAGGAATTCAGATTTTTGCTGTCACAGTGAGATGCTCATCTGGGAACTCTTGCTTTATTACTTAGTGTAGGTCTTGCCCATTTTAATGTGATTTAGAAGGAGATTTAAAGTGATATAAAGTTGATTTTTTTTCTTAAATAAAAGAGAGGTCATACTTGGCTGCTCTGTACAACAATATTGCACAGAAAGCACCATCTTCTGGCAGTCCCCCTTGCTTCTGTCGCCTTCTCCCTGCTCCAGGTGCCTGCCTAGCAATCCCGGGGCTAAGGAGGCACCTGTGTGTGTGTGTTGTGCTCCCATTCCCTCTTCACAGGAATTGACTGACAGCACTCCACTGCCCAATTGCTCCAGTTTCTCCTGTGAATGCAGGAAGTGAGGGGAGCTTTGCTGGAGTGGTGACAGGAGCAGATACATGTTTAGGGATATTGAGGGTTAGTAAAAATATTGGGGTGTGTTTTACCCTTACTGCAGATAATGCATTAACGTAAACAAAACTTTTATTTTAGAACCACTTTAACTTCACAGATACACTGGCTCAGACTTGAAAACAATAAATTCCATAGTACAGCACTGTGTTTTTGTGGTCTTGATTTAATTATCTGCAAATCCATTAACATTTGCTATTCATTTGCTTTTTCTTTGTTCTTTTATTTGACTTTTAGGCAGGCCATACAATTTTTTTTTTTTTTTCCAACAGCAGGTTGAAAAAAAAATTAATCAATTTCCCCTTCCACACATGGATGGGGCATTCCCTCCCATGGAGCTATAGCCCATGGCACTGATCAAGCAAACACTTTCCAACAGGCTGGTCCTTTTTTTTTTATTTTTTTTTTTTTTTTCTTTTAGAATTCTTCACTGTACTTTGGCCTTAATATATTACTTTCCCAAAAGTTATGTATATTATTGCTAATAATTTGTTTCTTCTTTGTTTTAGGAAGATGCAGTCTGATACCCCTGTGCAATATAGCCACTGCAGCCCCATAAATACCTAAAAAGCAGAAGAAAATATTTGCTGTGTCTGAATGTAAACCAAAAATATCTTCTATGCACTGAGTGCCACATTTTCTGTGTACTTAATTATGTCTATTTATAATGTGGGCATGAAATCCATTTTGAAGGACCCTACTGATTGAACTGGCTTTTCTGGCATACAGCTAGATGTGTTAAATGTTATTTCTGTTAGACCAGCACCTTTTTAAGTGTGTATAATTATTTTTTGCTTTTTTGTTACAATTGTGTAGATTTTTTCACAGCTATTATATGCAGAGGGGTATATCTCACCGTTTTATCTTTTTTAATTTATTTTACTTGTTTCTTGACTAGTTATGTCATAGTACTGTTTTATACATTGCAGCCTCGTAGTGCCTAACATGTAAGTTAGACTGCAGTTAGGAGCTCCAATAGCAAAATTAGTACGTGTGAGTTAGGGGTGAGTGGCACTGCCTGCAAGTTAAAAAGTGAATCACTCTTTTCATAAAGTGTACTACTCTAAAGTGAATTAACACCAGGTGTGAGAATTGGGTGTGATCAAATACTCCACCTTCTCAGGATAATGGAGCCTTGTGTAAAAAAATGTGCATTTATCAAAATCCATATGTCGTCTTCTCGTAGACATAAATTGTAAACTGATAAAAAAACAACACATGCAAGTGTTTTTAGCTACATACAAAGTAGTTAGTGTGACATTTAAAAAAAAAACTTCAACTAAACGCAGTGCAAAAACAAAACCAAAAAAGAAGAAAGTCCATGTATATATCAAGTATTAAAAGGCAGTCCAATCTAATATGATCACTGATAACACAATTTTCAAGTGACTTGTGCAATATTCATAGTGACTTGTGCTGGAATTTGTTTCCAATCCTTGAGCAGAGTGATGGGTGATTTTTGTGCTCCCCTTTTGAATCCCTACTTACCAGATCCTAGCACCCCTGCAGGGGTAAACCGCATGTAGTGAGTATGTGGTGGTTGCTGGACTGATCACTCCCTCCTTCCACACATCCTGGGAAATACAAGTCCTCCAGCCCATCAAAGGATCGTTGGAACGTTCTTTTAACATTGAGTCAGAGTGTAACAGTCTCCTTTTCTATACCCCTGATATTGTATCCTCATACAGAAATGAGATGGGCTCTCATAGTGTAAATCCAAAAAGTCATTTTTATTAAAAAATAGATTTTAAAACAAGAATCAACTTTAAAACAAAAATGGGTGGTAGTTTCCAACCCAATACAGCTTAAAAAGCAACAACAAGCGCTCTAGTTTAGCATATGTTCCACAGACCGAAACTTTGCTAAACCAAAAAAATGACGTGTGTTCGTAGCTCTGTCTTGCACGTTTCGTCAGTGGATGACGTCTGAGGCGGTGCCATCTTGGTGCACCTTACGTCATTTATGGTGAGCGTCCACGCAGGTTCCACCCCCTGTAAATTTGTTACGATGGGCGGATTGTAAAAGTAGCCACACTACTACCCATATTATATGTGAATCAAGCAATGTGAATACTAGGTAAAAACAATGCCTTCCACTCGGGATCGAACTTGGTAAACATTATACTTTCCATTCAAGATCCCGTAGTCCTACTAGCTTGTTTTAAAATCTGTTTTTTATTAAAGACAACTTTTCGGATTTACACTGAGAGCCCATCTCTTTTCTGTATGAGGATACAATATCGGGGTATAGAGAAGGAGACTGCTACACTCTGACCCAGAGTTAAAAGAATGTTCCAACGATCCTTTGAAAGGCAGGAAGCCTTGGATTTCCCAGGACATGCGAAAGGAGGGAGTGAGCGGTTTGGCAACCACCACATCCGGTTTATCCCTGCAGGGGTTCTAGGATCTGGAGAGTAGGGATTCAAAAGGGGAGCACAAAAGTCACCCATCACTCTGCTCAAGAATTGGAAACGAATTCCAGCACAAGTCACTATGAATATTGCACAAGTCACTTGAAAATTGTGTTATCAGCGATTATATAAGAGTGGACTGCCTTTTAATGCTTTAAATATATATATTTACTTCTTTTTTGGTTTTGTTTTTGCACTGTGTTTAGTTGAAGTTTTTTTAAAAAAGGTCACACTTACCACTTTGTGTGTAGCTAAAAACACTTGCATGTGCTGTTTATCAGTTTACAATTTATGTCTAAGAGGAGACTCTAGGAATACTCAATTTTTATATATAATGGGATTTTGATGAATGCACATTTTTTTTTACACAAGGCTCTATTATCCTTAGAAGGTGGAGTATTTGAGCACACCCAATTCCCACACCTGGTGTTAATTCACTTGAGTACACTCGCTATGAGAAGAGTGATTCACTAAGATCACTTTTTAACTTACAGGCAGCGCCACTCACCCCCTAACTCACACGTACTGATTCTGGAAAATTATGATGGCATGTCTTAAATAGAAACTTCACTGTGCCAGGTAACCGACATCCTCACTGGCTTCCTTAAGTATTTAGGGTGCACTCACACTAGCACTTTAAACCAGGCACAGTTCATCCCACTTGGGCTGGTTTGTTTGTGCAGTGTGGTGGGTGCTCTGAACCGCCGAGCTCGGGACCACTTGGAAAGGGTGGTCCTGGGTGCGGTTCACTTGTGGTCCAGTATAGTTTTCTGAAGTGTGAGCGCAAACCGCGCTGGAGCACAGTTCCCTCCATAGAGAACTGTGTAATGAAACGGGGATCATCGGCCTAGTTTATCAGGGGAGTGTGCCCAGAAACACTTGTAAGTGACACTTTCTTGAAATCCATTGTGAGTTCAAACCAACAGTGGAGAGGGAGAGACATACTCAGTCATGGTTCAGTTAAACTGGCCCAAGAGTACACCCTTTATTACACAGTTGTCAAAATGGGGTATTTATAACAGGTTCCATTTTGCCACCTATAAAAGGTCATATTAAAACAAATGGTAAATGGTTCTCACTGCACTACATTAGATAAGGAAGGCCTGTAAGACCATCTTAACATTGTGGTACTGCTCTTTTATAGTATTTCCCACAAGTGCAGTTCCAGAAGAAGGTATGGGGTTTGGAAGTAGGAAAGTTGAGTACGTACTTGGCATTCTCTTATACAAGTAAAAAAAAGGTTTATCCCATTGGACATTATTTCTTGATGTACTATATTTCATAGGTCCTCATTGCTGTTGCAGTTAAGGATGATCCTTAGTTGTCAGAATTAACATGTACTTGGTTTGCTATCTTTTTTAGATAAGTGCTTTTTAATGTACGTTAATGTAACATTTCTCAGAATGTCACAGATTTGTGTTTTCTTCCATTTTACAAGAGATAAATGTGTAAGAAGCAGTTTAAAAAACATGTAAAAGCAAGCTTTTGGAGGCTGTCAACTGGAGCAGGAAATGTACTGCTGTCGAAGATTTATAACAGATTAGCATTGATTCATAGGAGTATGATTCACTAAGGCTGGGTTCACAGCAGGGGTCTGGTGCGTCCCTGTACACTGTTTCAGGTACAAATTTTTGGCAGAATTTGCACCTAAAATGGAACCAAAGATGCCTAGGACCATTTTCCAGTGTGCTCTGCGGCCGCCCTGGAGCTGTGTGAACCAGCTCAATTGAGAGCCGATCAGTCTCCTGTCATGCGAACTGAAAAGCCGCATCCAATTTGCATCAGTGTGAATCCGCCCTCAAGGTAAATAGACTGTTCACTTTGCATGGAAATTTTCTTCAGCGCTTGAATGTGGTTACATTTATTTACAAAGAATACCCAATGCAGAGAAAATTCCCTTATAAAGTGCAACTGCCTTTGCAAAGTAAACAGCCTATTTGCCTTTAGTAAATCATCCACATAATGTCAGTCTATAGTAAAATAATGTCTAAGAATTTATGTAGATTATACTTTGTATGGAACAGGTAGTAAATGGAAGAGGACAATACATACACAAGTGTTTCTGTATTTCTTTTCTCTTGTTTAATGTTGATTTTTCTGATTGCTATACTTTTACATAAATTATTGTTGGGAACCTGAGTAAACTTGGTTTTCATCGGATGTCTGTTTCTTATACACATCTATACCCCACATATTGGTATTAAATCCTTCAACTACCACCTCTTAACCACTTAAGGACCGACCAAGCCTCTTTCTGAGATTTGTTGTTTGTCTGGTTTTTTTTTTGCTACAAAATTACTTAGAACCCCCCAAATGTTATATATATATATATATTTTTTCTAACAACCTAGAGAATAAAATGGCGGTTGTTGCAATACTTTCTGGCACACCGTATTTGCGCAGCGGTCTCACTTTTTTTGGAAAAAATACATTTTTTTTAAATTAAAAAAATAACACAACAGTAAAGTTAGCCCAATTTTTTTTTATATAGTGTGAAAAATGTTACACCGAGTAAATCGATACCCAACATGTGGCGCTTCAAAATTGCACCCACTCGTGGAATGGCGACAAACTTTTACCCTTAAAAATTTCCATAGGTGACGTTTAGAAATTTCTACAGGTTGCATGTTTTGAGTTACAAAGGAGTTCTAGGGCTAGAATTATTGCTCTTGCTCTACCGATCGCGGTGATACCTCACATGTGATACCTCACAGTTTTCACATGCGGGCGCTACTCACGTATGCGTTCGCTTCTGCACGCGAGCTCGTCGGGACGGGACGCGTTTAAAAATTTTTTTTTTTCCTTTTTCTTTTACCTTTTATTTTTACACTGTTCTTCTTTTTTTTTTTTTCACTTTTGTGTCACTTATATTCCTGTTACAAGGGATGTTTACATTCCTTGTAACAGGAATATAAGTGACACAAAAGTAAAAAAAAAAAAAACCTTCGTATAACGAAGGTGGGCGGTCCAGAAGTTGTTAAAATTGTATTCGTTACAAATGACTAAAAGAAATCCACTGGAATAAACTTTCCATGGGGACATTTATTCCTGATCTTCCTCTCTTGCTGGGTGACAGGAGGGGTGATCGAAAAATATTTTAATGGATTCCCCCCATCCACACAATCAAGATGTAAGGAGGAATCCTCCCCAATGCATTGTTATTCTGACAGTGGGGACTCCTCAACTGTCAGAATACACTGATCAGTGCTGCAGCGCTGATCGAACGAAAATTTACCAGTTCCATTCGAGGGGAGTCAATCATTAGATCGACTTCTGTCAAATGTGAAGGGCCATAGATGGATCAAAAATTGACCAGTTGCGGATGAATTTCGATGCATCAATGGCCAGCTTTAGTGTTTTTTAACCACTTATGGACCGCCTGCTGCAGTTTTACGTCTGTACTTTGAAGAGGCATATCGACGTTATGGCAGCAGCTAGCTGCTATAACCCCAGTAACCTCTTTTTTTTTTCAGCGGGCGGTCTGCTTTAAGATAAAAGTGGTCTCTGTAGCGGATTCGCCGCAAGATCACTTATTGGCGGCAGGGGAGGGGCCCACCCCCACCCCCCTCCTGCCACGCTCTGGTGCCCCCCCCCCCCCCGCTGCTTACCATTGATAGCGGCGGAGGCGATCGGATCCTTCTCCTGGCTTGGTATGGAGACGAGAGAGGGGAAGATGGCCTCCACTCGTCTCTGTCATTGCAGGGCAGAAGCAACGTCAAAACGTCACTTTCGCCCATAGCTCTTAAAATTGCCATTTTTTTTTTTCAAATGACAAATTTATTTATTTTTTTATTGCATTTTAGTGTAAATATGAGACCTGAGGTCGTTTTGACCCCAGATCTCATATTTTAAAGGTCCTGTCATGCTTTTTTTCTATTACAAGGGATGTTTACATCCCTTGTAAAAGAAATAAAAGTGGCACAAACATTTTAAACGTACCCCGTCCCGCCAAGCTCGCATGCAGAAGTGAACGCATACGTGAGTCGGTAAGTGATCGGTAGAGCGAGAGCAATAATTCTAGCCCTAGACCTCCTCTTTAACTCAACATGCAACCTGTAGAATTTTTTTAAATGTCGCCCATAGCTCTTAGAAGGCCATTTATTTATTTTTTTAAATGACTTTTTTTTTTTTTTATTGCATTTTAGTGTAAATATGAGATCTGAGGTTGTTTTGACCCCAGATCTCATTTTTAAGTGGTCCTGTCATGCTTTTTTTCTATTACAAGGGCTGTTTACATTCTTTGTAATAGGAATAAAAGTGACACTTTTTAAAAAAAAAAAAAAAAAAAAAAAAAAACAGTGTAAAAATAAAAGGTAAAAAAAAAAAATTTTTTTAAACGCGCTCCATCCCGACGAGCTCGCGTGCAGAAGCGAAAGCATACGTGAGTAGCGCCCGCATGTGAAAACTGTGTTCAAACAACACATGTGAGGTATCCCCACGATCGGTAGAGCAAGAGCAATAATTCTAGCCCTACACCTCCTCTGTAACTCAAAACATGCAACCTGTAGAATTTTTTTAAACGTCGCCTTAGGAGATTTTTAAGGGTAAAAGTTTGTCGCCATTCCACGAGCGGGCGCAATTTTGAAGTGTGACATGTTGGGTATCAATTTACTTGGCGTAACATTATCTTTCACAATATACAAAAAAATTTGGGCTAACTTTACTGTTGTCCTATTTTTTTAATTAAAAAAAAGTGTATTTTTTCCAAAAAAAGTGCGCTTGTAAGACCGCTGCGCAAATACAGTGTGACAAAGTATTGCAATGACCCCCATTTTATTCTCTAGGGTGTTAGAATCCCCAAACCTTATACATTTTTTTTTCTAGCAAAAAAACGGAAAATTGTATCATACTTAGCGTAATTTTCCTTTCCTGGTGCCTATCCATGGCAGCATACCTGTGATAAGCTCTGCCCCGGACTCCTCCCCTCAGGATAGTTAATACATTATAAAACAAACAACTCTACCACCCAATGGCATTCTCCTATTACACCGAATACCATGGGAGAGCATGCATGTTGCCATGGATAGGCACCAGGAAAGGAAAATTACGGTAAGTATGATACAATTTTCTGTGATACCTGTGATACCTGTGATAAAATGAATAAATAACAATAGGGTGGGTAATGCTCAAAAGAAAATTTTAATAAGGCAACACAAGAGCTGACTCAAACACCCTTCTTCCAAATTCCACTGAAGTGAGTGCCCCTGGATCAAACCTGTAATGACACATGAATGTGTTTGGGGATGACCACGTGGCCGCTTAGCAAATGGTCTCCAGAGAAACATTGGCCCTTTCTGCCAATGATGTAGAAACTGCCCTAGTTGAGTGGGCCTTCACTGCCAGAGGATCCATCCCTCTAGCCCTATATGCCTTTTGGATTAACTTGCAAAGCCAGGAGGCGATCGTTCTTGGTGCGGCTTCCTTCCCCCTATTTCTGCCCCAAGAAAGAATGAACAATCTGTTTGATGCTCTAAAAGGACTTGTAGCTTGTAGGTAACATTTTAGAACTTTGGAAATGTCCAATTTTTGCAGAGCGCCTGAGAGCGGATCCGTAAAGGTAGGTAGCGCCCAAGTATCTGATGGAGAAGACCGAGAAAAAACTTTTGGAACAAAACCTTGTACTGTCCGTAGTTCCACTCTATCCGGGAAGAAAGATATGTGTTCATCTTCTGTCCCTAACATTTGCAACTCTGAAGCCCTTTTCCCTGAAGTTACCGCAATTAAAAAGGCTGTCTTGAGGGTTAAGTTCCATAGTGAAGCAGATTCTAGAGGGACAAAAGGTTGAGACATCAGACAGTCCAGGATAAATGGCAGGTCCCAAGCCGGAAAACCTCGCCTTACTGGAGGACGAATCTTTTTAACTGTTCTGAAAAGTTGAACGATGAGCGACTCCTCTGCCCATCTTTTTTGGGTAGCTGCTGAAATAGCCGCCACTTGAACCTTGAGTGAACTTAGACTGAGATCAAGGTCCAGGCCAGATTGTAGAAAATCCAATCGGAGAGCAGTGGATGGATCTGAAGCTGAACCCCTGACTTCCATAAATAACTTGAATTTATTCCAGATCTTTGATTACACATAATTTGTGGAAGGTTTTCTGGCCTTCAAAAGAGTTGAAATGAAACTAGAAGAGCATCCTAAAGACTGGAATCTTTCCCTTTCAACATCCAGACATGCAGATTCAGTTTTGTGAGGGGCTGGATGCACAAAACTCCCTTGAGGGAAGTTGAGGTAGAATTGGATTTTTGAGAGGCCGACACATACTGAGGGATATTGCCCAGGGAAACCATGGCCTCCTCGGCCAGTATGGTAGCATTGTCACCACCTTGACTGTTTTTTTTTTTCGACAATTTGAGCATAAACCTCAAGATCAAGGGCCTGGGAGGGAAGGCATATGCTGTTTCGCAATTCCATGGACTCGAGAGGGCATCCACTGCTTCCGCCTGAGGATGAGGTAGGCCAGAGAGAAATTGTGGCAGCTTGGCATTCATTGCCGACGCAAACAGGTCTATCTCTGGAGGATTCTGTAGATTCAAGATCCAGTCGAAGACCGCAGGGTGATGAGACCATTCGTCGTCGTCTTGAAAGTAGCGAGACAGATGATCTGCCTCTTTGTTCAGATCGCCCGGCAGGTAGACCGCCTTCAGATCCAGCAGATTCTTCTCTGCCCACGACATAATGGGCTCTACTTCTCTCAGCAAAGGCATGCTGTGGGTTCCCCCCTGCCTTTGAATATACGCCACTGCTGCCCTGTTGTCTAGGCGTATTAAGACTGACTTCTGTCGAAGATGATCTTTCAGATTCACCAGGGCTAGATCGGCTGCTCTTAACTCTAAGATGTTGGAGACTATTCCCTTTGTGGCGAAGTCCCATTTCCCCTATATTGCAAGGTGATCACAGTGTGCTCCCCAACCCAACGAGCTTGCATCAGTGGTTAGGATGGTCCAAGACGGACATTGAAGAAGACGGGGTTTTGAGATTAGATCCTTCTTCGACCACCAGAGGAGACCTCTCCTCATGGAAACTGAGATTGAGATCCGCTGGCATAGTGACTTCCTCTTCCACTGAGCCAGAAAGCCCACCTGAAAAATCCTCAGATGCCAATGAGCCCAGGGTAGCATCGGGATACGGATGACATAGTCCCGATTAGACTCATACAGTTTGACGCTGACAAGGGAGAAAGTGTTCTTACATGGGACATCTTCTGGGGAGGAAGGCACACTGTTCCGGCTGAGGTGTCGAAAAGGGCGCCGAGATCATTACCTGGGATGGAGTCAGGAGACTCTTTTTTGCATTCACCAACCATCCAAATTTCTTCAGGGTAGACAGGACAACCTCTCTGTGCTCCAGAAGTTGTGCTGGACTGGGGGTTAACAGGATATCGTCCAGGAAATGGAACACTCGCAACCCCCTTCCCCTGAGGGGTGCCAGAATTGCGATCAGTATTTTCGAGAATATCCTCGGATGTGCACAGGCCGAAGGGAAGGCACTGAAACTGGAGGTGCATGGGACGCACCACCACTCTTAGATATTTCTGGAAGGCAGGCAGAATGGGAACATGAAAGTAGGCGTCCTGAAGGTCCACTGAGACCATCCAGTCCCCTGGTTGGACCATCTGGATTAGGGTGTGCAAGGACTCCATTTTGAAGGATTCTAAGTGAACGTAAAGATTTAACCTCTTCGAATCCACTACTGGTCTCCACTCTCCACTCTTTTTGGGGACAAGAAAGAGAGAATAGAAACCTGTGAACTTTTCGAAAGGCGGGACAGGAATTACCACTTGCTGAGTCTGTAGTAGGTGAAGATATTTTTGCAGAGCCTCCGCTTTCCGAGGAGAAGTAGGTAGTTTTGTTGGGACAAAAAGGTCTCGCGGAGGGTGATCTAGAAACGTCCAAAAATGTCGAAAACAGATGGATACCACCCAGGGATCCTTGCATTGGCTGGACCAGACTTCGGCAAATTTCTTCAGCCTGGCCCGGACTGGGGGCGGCTGGAGTGGCTTTCTGTCAAAAGGACTTCGTTCCCTCCTGGGGATTGGGAAGACTTCTTTGGTTGTTTGACTTTAAAAAGGTCACCTGGGTACTTCTCCAATTTTTCTTGGTATCTCTGCCTTGACAGGAGTGAGAAAAGTTTCTGTTTCTGAAGGACTGGAATTTAGAGGCGAAAACTCGAATGCCTAACCCTCCTGTCTTGGGGAAGCAAACCTGATCTTCCACCAGTCACCCGAGAAATTGCCTTCTCTAGCCTATCTCCAAACAGAGCTTTCCCGTCAAAGGGGATCTGGCACTAACTCTGTTTGGAGGCTGCGTCAGCTGCCCAAGATTTTAACCATAGAGCCCGCTTGGCCATAATCGTGTGCAACATTGCTCTTGCTGAATACCTCACTGAATCAATTGCTGCTTCTCCCACGAAATCTGCAGATAACTTGCGTTCCTCCAGTGCTGTAATGATCTCCTCTTTCGGAACATCTTGACGAATGGCCACTTCAATGTTCTCGGACCAGACCCTGATGGCATTAGATACTGAAGCTAACGCTATGGCTGATCTGCAGGCTCCTCCTGCCAACTGGTAGGCCTTCTTCAGATCTGAGTCGATGCGCCTATCCAACAGATCTTTAAAGGAGGCTGAGTCCTCCATAGGATGGGTGACATTTTTAGCTAGGCGCACCACTGCAGCATTGACCACCGGAGGAGTGTCCAAGAGAACCGAGTCGGACTCTGCTAACGGATACAATTTCTGAAGACGGTTTAGGGAAAAGCGTTTGTCTTTTTCCATTCCCCTTCTATCAGATCCTTTATTTCTTCTATAAAGGGAAAAAAAAAGTATTTTCTTTAAAAATGTAAAGAAAGACTTGGCCTTCTTAGGTGGCTCTTCCACCTCCTCCCAACAGATGGCCCGTTTAACGGCTGAGATGAATGGCTGTACTAGAGAGAAGCTGAAGCCCGAAGGCTGTGATTCCTCCGCTGAATCCTCTGATTCATCATTATCCCCTGTTGTCGGGAGAGGTGGCACTGATGCGGCCACTGCTGATGATGGGCCAGGTAGGAATGACTCAGACGGGTGCGCTTGATCACTAGCTATGACCTGCGAGGGAGATGAGTCCATTAGCTCAGCTAATGAGTCTTTTACCACTTTTTTTTTATTAAGTTCGTGACCTGCTGGACTTCAGCTCTTTCCTGATCAGCATAACCCCGAAGACAATCCTTGAAGATCAGTTTATCTGGCATCGGGGTTGCACCACATGCTCGGCATTTTTTTTTAACCTTCCCATCTGAAAGGACTAGGTGACCGACGTCGTTTAGATGCCGACCTTCCATCAGAACGGTGTGGGGAACTAGTCGACCGACTGTGACTAGAGCTTGGCCAGGACTGTCCACTGTGATGGCCAGAAGTCTTATTAGACATGTCTTGGCGTAAAGGGTTGAAACGAGAGTAACAACATAAAGGCAATCTTTTGCTAAAAAAACAAAACGAACAAAAATAAAACTGTCTTTTTCCTTTTTTTTTTTTTTGATTAGGTGCGAGCCCTTACCTAAGAAAACGAGGGTCTTGATCTGACGGCGGCTAACTCATGACCGTGGGGGCAGGCTAAGGGCGGCAAGCGGCATTGAATGGGGAGAAGACGGCCCTTCTCCACGATCGCAAAAAAAACCTCCCGCATTATAAAATTCCCCCTCTTCTCCTCCTATTTATATATATATATATATATATATATATATATATATATATTTATTTTTTTTGACTATACGAAAAAAACATTACTACCACCAAAAGTAACAACCCCCCCCTTTTATTTATTTTATTATAATTCACAGCATCCTTCAAACTAAAAACGAGTACTCACCATACACGAGATTGTACTGGAGGAGCACCCAAGAGGCTGGACCTGCTGGGGAAGCCTAAAGTTATAATGAAACTCCTGAGACTTTAAATCGTGAAAAGGAGGGCGGGAACACCCGTCCCCCTTTCTCTAAGCTGCCTCCTATACTTCTAACCCAACTAAGGGCAAACCTTCGTAGCTTTGCCCATAATCAAGATGGCGCTGCAAGTGTCAGATGCCCACGCATGCGCCGAGCGGCTGGGAATGTCGCCCGGCCAATCGATAGCTACGCCGGTAGAGAAAATAGAGACTACAGCGGCTCGCTTGCGCCATGGCGCTCAGGGACAGGAGACCGGAGCACAGATAACATACAGGCATACATAAAGGTAAAAAGGAAGCCCTTACCTGCCCCCACTGTGAATACCAACTTAGCCATAAAAAAGCAGGGCTGTTGTACCAAGTTAGGAAACCGCTGCTGCCCCAAAAGACCCTCAGAAGGTGCTCCCCTCTTTTCAGTGCTGTTAGCAGCCCAGGACAGAGGACCGCGTCTGGGAGAGGCCTGACCCCAGACAGAAACTGCCTGCGGCAGAGGTAAAGGACCCGCACTGATTATCCATCAGGTATGAGGAAAAAAAGGAGAATGCTGTTGGGGGGTAGAGTTGTCTTTTTTATAATGTATTAACTATCCTGAGGGGAGGAGTCCGGGGCGGAGCTTATCACAGGTATGCTGCCATGGAGGCACCAGGAAAACTGTTTTTAACTTGTAAACAGCAAATCTCAGAAAGAGGCTTGGTCCTTAACCACTTCCCACCCGGCCTATAGCAGATTGACGGCTGGGCGGTGGTTCAGTTATCCTGACTGGGCGTCATATGACAATTGTCATTCAAATTGCGACAGCACTGAAAGCTGAAAATTGGGCTGGGCAGGAAGGTGTCTAAGTGCCTGGTATTGAAGTGGTTAAGTAGTTAAAGGGGATTGTCCACCAGACGAATCCCTATGCTCAGGAGCGTTTGAGACCGAATCCGAGTTACTATGGGCGATCTTGGGAACCCGTGACTCTGTCAGAGTTTGTTATTTTTGGGCCTTACATTTACAATGGGCCTCACTAAAAAACCTAACATTAAAGGTACTGGTCTACATATCATTTATAAAATGCCCCTCTATTCTGAAAACATGAAGCGGGGACACTTTTTTTTTTTTTTTTTCCTCGTATTTTTTGAACAGTGAATTCTGTCTAAGAAGCGATGAGCCCTCATATGATAGCTTCTTTAAAATTTGGTCTCTTATAGAATATTATCTACATTTTTAGAAATGTACACACCCAGCCAGTGCATAGCTATAGACAAATCACTGAATCATTTTACTGGTAAGCAAGAACTAAAACAATGTAAACCTAGCAAACGTTCCCTATATGCCATAAAACTGTTTACGTTAAGCAAAAGTAGCACAGGCTACACACATCTTTCATGTGTATGCAAGGATAGAAAACTGGATCCCCCAGGGGGCTCAACGTACATGGGCATCACTGGAAAAATTGAGATTTGATAACCCCACTTTTAAATCCGGTATATCATATTTACATGGACAATTATACCAGCATCCCACTTTTCATGATTCTATATGGTGGGTGGCAGATTTAGGAAAAATGGAAAGGAATTTCCAAAGCAACGTTAGAGCATTAAAAAGGGGAAAATGGTGTCTGCAGTGAGTAAAGTGGAGTTCCAGGCAAAAACACAACTAGGTCTGGCACAATAAACCTGTGTGTGTCCCAGAAGACAATGCAGCCTTTCAGAAAGCGAAGCGTGACTCGTGCATGCACAGTATGAAACCGGCTATGAAGCCTGAAGGTGTCACTGCCAGTTTCCTTTATTTGCAATGGCAGCGCCTGCCCCCGTGCCAAATTGGCTTTGGGGGGCTGACATTCCGGGATCCCTGGACAGGTAAGTGCTCTTATATTAAAAGTCAGCAGCTACAATATTTGTAGCTGCTGACTTTTAATTTTTTTTTTATTTTATTTTTATTTTTTTAGAGCCTGGAACTCCGCTTTAACTACTTGCAGTGAAAATAACGTTGCATTTCTTGCAGAGGCTGCCAGCGCTGTGACATGCCACAGCTCCAAGAACAAGACAGCCAAGCCTATGATTATAACAAATAAATATATGGATGCAGTGGACTATTCAGGTCAAATGCTCAAGCCATACTTTGTACTAAGGAAATCTAAAGCTTTGTACAAAAAGTTTGGATTTACTTCCAGTTGGCCACGTTTAATTCATTTATGAGCAAGCAGGCAATCAGACCACATTTTTAGGATATATTGAAAAAGTCATATCTTCTCTGATTTGGCAGAGCAAAGTACCCCCAAGGCACAATCAGTGAGCAGTTTGCCAGCAAAGGATTGGCACTTACCATCTCTTATCCCACTCAGCAATACAACACAAAGGCCCCTTTCACACACATGGACCGTCTGTTTTTTATCCGTTCTTTGACGAATAAGAAACGGACATCAATGCATCTCTATGAAAAAAAAAATGGACGTAAATGAACAGTCTGTTTTTGCATGGAAAAATGGCTCCGGTCCACCAGTGGATATAAAAAAAAAAAAAAAATAGTTGATGGCGGATTAAAAAAACAAATGTGTATAAAGAAAAAAAACACACTAGAGGCCCAAATCTAAAATAGTTGAAAGCAGCTAACACAATACCCCAATACATGGTATACATGACATAGAAAAATAATAGTGCTACGATTGTGAAAAATCACATGATGCTCCTAACAAGAGATTGCAATGTGCATAATATAAAAAAATCGCTATAAATTAAACCTCAATTAAATGCATACAAGTGCATAAAACTTATGAACTAAAAAGTTACAAAGGAAAATCCAGGAATGATTTGAACAATCTTCTCAATGTGTAGCAGAAAAAAGAGGAGAATGTGTATCTTAATAGCCTCAAAAGCCTTCTAGCGAAAGGATCACCACACAGACCATCAAGCTGAATAAAGGTGGGGGGCTTACTAGACACAAATGACCCTCAATCAGGAAAGGTCACGTGGCACTTGTTTTGATATTTCACAGAACCTCCAACATCCTTCAGGGGTCTTTTTAAAAGATTTCACCTCCGAGTATATCACAGATCAATATGCAGTAAAGCTCCACGCAGAAAAGATGCCATGAAAAAAGGAAGCCACACTCTCCATAGTGCAAATCAATCGGGCAAAACAAAATTTAATAGGGGTAAATGCACTCACAGAAGTAGATGTTAATCAGACAGTTCTTATCACCTGGATAATCTATTCACCCAAAACCAAGCTGGCCACAGCTAATTCGTGCAGTAGCGTGTATTCCTTCACTGAAAAACTGAACTTATTCCATTTTTTTTAAAACGTGACTAAACTGATGAAGCGAACGGTCCCCACGCGTGCAAGGGGCCAAAGACCTCAAAAGAGATGTGTTTGTTAAAAAAAAAAAAGGCAAAAGACGTGACTCCAGGTACTATTGCCAAAAGTGCCCTTCTAATCCTGGCCTTTGTGTGAATAAATGCATTAAGGATTTTTTTTTTTTTTTTTTAGCTTTCCCCCTGGTATTTAAAAAATATTGCATTGTGCCCCTAAATTATCCCAAAGAATATGTACTGTACTCCAATCCCACTGTCTTACTGCCTAATTTTACCCCTTGCCAAAAATGTGGGAGAGTTCTATTTTTCCAAATGGGGAAATTTTGCGGTCGTTTTTGGGTACAGTGCCAAAAGAAATTCACATTACAGTTTTCAGCTATTGATGGCCAGAATGCACTCTCTTGTTCAAGGGCCCTGCCATGTTCCCACCAAGCAACTAATACTTGTATGGTACAGTTGTGCATAGGAGAGGTATACTGTATGTTCAATGCAGTTTTTACAACACCATCATTGTATTTGCAAAACACATCACCAAATTTACCTTTCTTGAAAAATGTATATTCAATTTCTGTTGTATTGCTGCCAGTGAACTCTGAAAAAAAAATGGAGTTAAAGTTCACATTACACCTCTTGCAACAAATCTCGACTGGTGTACTTTTCTAAAAAGTCATTTTGGGGTAGTTTCTGGGGGCCTGCAACTTCTGAGCCATTTTAAAGTGGAACTTTAGTCCGAAAATTAAGTCCTGCTAGATCACTTCAGGCTGGCCCCTTCTGCAGGTATAGCTATGTAAAACATTAAAAATAAGTCCCTATAGGGGCGTGACCGGAAGCCGAACCTGATGGCAGCCTAAGCTCTCAGCTCCCTAAGCCCACAGCACTAAAGGCGTCTTTTTGGGTATTTCTACTGCACCCACGTGGGCAAATCTAGGACCACTCGATCCTCCAGACATAGGGGATCATCCCTGCCCCCTCCAGGGACCTCCACGGACCTCCGCTCCTACTTCTTTCAGCCCGGAATGTCCCAGGACGAGGAAGCCAATATGGCGCCGGACACTCCGGACCGCATGCAGAGGAGTCCCGCCCAGCCCTCACAGCCGGCGTACACAGAGAAGCGGCTCCCAGAAGATCCGCAGCGAGGCAAAGAGACTCCCCAAGTTACGGCTGCCGACATGGGAAGGGTGAGTCCCCAACAGCCCCCAGATAACCCCATGAAGCAGACACATGGATCCCGGCCCGCCACGCCGCCCGTCCCCCCCACGCACTACACTCAGTGCTCGGCGGCCTTCCCGAGGCTTCTGAGGACGGCTCCGGAGCCGCCCTCACAGACTATGGAGTCAGTGTCCACAGACTCCTCGGACCTTTCCCGGGACTTCCCCCCCTGCCGAGTCCTGCAGGCCCGCAAGCTGGAACCCACAGCCTCCCTGATGGCCTACACGAGGGAGCCTGGGCAGGGGTTATTACCTCCCCCCCTCCCAAAACGCAGAGACTGTCCCGCTCCAGGGATCCCAGTCTACCACAGCAGCATAAAACCACAGCCCCATCTTATGCACAGAAGGCCAGTACCTCACTCTCCCCCCCAGCAGAGGACTATAACACCAGACCCCTTCCACATCAGCAGCAAACAAGGGCATGCATGGATTCATGGGACCCCTCAGCAACTGGACTGCAGTTTAACCAGGGAGCAGATGCTTTACCACCGCATTCCCCACCACGTGTGTCATCCCCTTCTCCCCACTACTACAGTCCTGCACAGGATCCTTACTTGCCCCCACACATGCCCCAACAATGGCAAACCTATCTGCAAGCCATGCCTACTAAGGAGGACTTCAGACAACTAATCGAAGACGTTAAATCCACGTGTCGCACGGAAATTCAAGTACTTCAAACGGGCCTTAAACATCTGGCAGACAGAGTGGAAATGGCCGAAGAAGAAATACAAGAAACGAAACTAGCGGTCCACAGAACACAACTCCAGGGAGCAGACCACAGAGCAATGCTGAGAGATATGCAGAGACACGTG
This sequence comes from Aquarana catesbeiana, assembly GCA_037953035.1. Lineage (NCBI taxonomy): Eukaryota > Metazoa > Chordata > Amphibia > Anura > Ranidae > Aquarana > Aquarana catesbeiana. Next base: position 1,983,296 of record JBBHAA010000837.1, read on the forward strand.
GAAGACCTGGACAATAGGGGGCGCCGCAATAACATACGGGTGCGAGGCATTCCAGAATCAGAAAACACAGAAGATCTGCAAGCAATCCTGCAGTCTGTCTTCAACAATCTTACTGGGGACCCCCCCTCTAAACATATAGAAATGGACAGAGCCCACCGAGCGCTTAGGCCCAAAGGCGCTACCTCCAAACCAAGAGACGTCATATGCAGAATCAGCTCCTACCCTCTTAAAGAGGAAATTATGAGGCAGGCACGCCTGGCACGTAAAGTAACTTACGCGGATACCCAGATACAACTGTACCCTGACCTTTCGTGGATAACCCTGCAAAAGCGTAGGCTCCTTCAACCGCTCCTACAACTCCTCCAGAAAGAAGCCATTATCTACAGATGGGGCTTTCCTTTTAGCCTCACGGCAAAACATCAGGGAAAATCCGCAGTACTGCGATACCCAGAAGATCTTCGCACATTCTGTGACACACTTAAGATAACAGCGCCACAGCTACCGGAGTGGGACATAGTTGCTACCCCCCCACCACCGCCCACTACCTGGCAAAAAGTGCCTGCATCCAACCGGCCCAGGAACTCTGACACTCAGCATAAACCCGCCAAGCACAAAGCCCGCTGAATAGCATATCCGGCAACAGCATACAGTTCAGAGACTCGAGTACCTAGACTCAGTAGATAGATATGTTTAACTAGCATTTGGTCTGTTAGACCCCTAGAATATCTTACCTGATTATACCCCTACGCCCAACTACAGTTTACCATTACGGGCTAGTTTTAGAAGAGCCCTGAGAGGACAGGCATTGAAGCCATTGTCCATCACTCCCCCTCCCCTTTCTATTGCTTCTAACCCTCGTTGGTTGGACACGGGTGCGCGGTATTAGGCTGCGCACAGTTTGAAAAATTACAGTTGACGGGACGCGGGCTCCTGGGTGTCCCCCTATGCCCGCCCTATCTGGGGTGGGGGTGGGGGCTCACGCGGAGGTCCGCTCTAGTCCAGGCCTGTTGGCCGTTTATAGATGGATTATAGGGTTGAATCTGTGTTATTTTCGTGCACTAAATGTACCTCTCTTTTCTTCCCATCTCTCTTTCTTTTTCCAACTCTCCAGCCATTTTACCTCGTACATGGATATGTACATGAAGATTCCTGGTCTCCTCCCGGAGGGTGCCCACTCTGAACCTGAGGTCCTGAAGGTTAACAACCCATCACCGGGTAAGCGCACATTCCCACACACCTATCCACCAACACCATGGCCAAGGTACTATCATTAAATGTACATGGATTGAACTCCAATAGAAAAAGACATCTGGCGCTGAGGGAGTTTAGACAATCGGGAGCTGATATCGTTATGGTCCAGGAGACCCATTATAATAAGGAAGGCTCGTTTGCATTCGCATCCAGATATTATTCCCAAATATACATCGCATCGGGTAATCGTAAAAAAGCTGGAGTAGCCATACTTTTTAAAAGGGGGGCCCCCTTCACCTGCGTGACCCAATATAGGGACCCAAACGGCCACTTCATAATCTTGAAGGGTCTCTGGCAAACACAAGAACTGACGCTGTGTGCAATATACACCCCCAATGTTAATCAGCATAGATTCCTATCCAAGGTACTTTCACGAATTTTTAAGTCCACCCCCAAGGTCCTTATTCTGGGAGGTGATTTTAACCTCATTCAGTCGACTACTGCGGACCGCCAGGCCATAACCCCCCATGCTCCCTCACCTAGGTCCCATAGAGACTCGAGACTATTCAGACAAATTACCAGAAGATACGCGCTCTTTGATGCATGGAGGGCTCTCTGCCCGCAAGGCCGACAGTACACGTTCTACTCGGCACCCCATCGTACACACACCCGCATTGACTATTTCTTCGTTAATAACTATACACTAAAACTGACACGCAAAGCACAAATATGCCCCATTTCATGGTCGGACCATGCACCCATCTCAATCACATTGGATCTAGATAGCCCAATCCGTAGACCCTATAATTGGAGACTGAACACATTCCTACTCCAACACCAACCAACCCTAGCAGAATTAACATCTACGCTCAAGCATTATTTTTTAGAAAACTCCAATCAGGAAGTTTCACTTCCTATACTTTGGGAGGCCCATAAGGCGGTCCTTAGAGGTAAATGCATAGCAACTTCATCAGCATTAAAAAAGGACGCCATAGCGGCCAAAGTAAAAGCAGAACGGGAACTCAGAACACTCGAAACCCAGCTCCAGACAAACCCTACAATCTCTAACTTACGGAAAATAACTAATCTCCACACAACTCTTCGTGACCTAGCTATGGGACAGGTAGAGAAAGCTCTGACGAGACTAAAACAGAGGTTCTATGACAAGGGGAACAAGGCACACTCTCTCTTAGCCAACAAATTACGGGAGAGATCCCATATGCAATCCCCGAACCAAATTAAAAATAAAATGGGACAGCTGCTATCACACCCTGAAGACATTGCACGCACATTTGCAGACTTCTACCAAAAACTATACAACAACTCGGACATACCCACTAATCCTCCCTCCACGGACCTGACCCACACGATGAAACAATATTTAGAACAGAGTGAAATCCCCCATCTCCAACCGACCGACCTGATAGCACTTAATGCCCAGATCACAGATGAGGAAATAGAGCTTACCATTAAGAACTTGCCGTCCCATAAGGCCCCAGGCCCGGACGGCTTTCCGTACGAATACTATAAAGCGTTTCTTCCTATATTACTCCCCTATCTCAGTAGACTGTTCAATGCCTTCCTCCAAGATACCCAGATCCCCCTGGAGATGCAGAAATCCTTTATCACCCTAATCCCCAAACCGGATAAAGATCCATCTATATGCGCAAACTACAGACCCATTGCGTTGCTAAATTCTGACTTAAAAATTTTTACCAAACTTCTATCCAATCGCCTGAATACGATTTTACCATCACTAATCCATAAGGACCAGGTGGGGTTTGTACCAATGCGGCAAGCGGGGGATAATACTAGAAAAGTGATAGACCTGGTGGAAGTGGCGAACAGGGATGGCACCCCCTCTATACTACTAAGTCTAGACGCTGAAAAAGCATTCGATCGGCTGGGGTGGCCGTTCCTGTTTGCCACGCTGACCCATATGGGCTTCCGGGGCCCCTTTCTGCGGGCAATAAAACACTTGTATTCTAACCCCTCCTCACAGGTCAGGACTCCCTTTGCCCTTTCAACATCATTCACAGTATCCAACGGCACAAGGCAGGGATGCCCGCTTTCACCCCTATTGTTCGCACTATGTGTAGAACCCCTAGCGGCCTCTATTAGGAATAATTTAAACATACGAGGAATAACGGTTAGAGACAGGGAGTTTAAGATCTCCCTCTTTGCTGATGACATAATACTCACCCTGACCCAACCCCACATCTCCCTCCCGAACCTACACGCTGAACTAGACCGTTTCCGCGTCCTTTCAGGATACAAAATTAATGCTTCAAAATCAGAAGCTTTACCCATCAACCTCCCTGAAGCGGAACTGGAACTCCTGAAATCCAACTACAACTATAATTGGCAAACAACAGCCCTGAAATACTTAGGGATCAATATCACCCCAAAATTTAATACCTTGTACCAAGAGAATTTTCCCCCCCTCTACCTCTGCTACCATTAGATCCCTCCTGCTCCAATGGAAAAAACATCATATCTCCTTATTAGGACGAATCGCTTCAATAAAAATGACCATTCTCCCGAAACTTTTATACCTTTTCCAAACACTCCCTATACCCATACCACTCAAACATCTAAAAAAACTCCAAACAGATTTACTCCACTTTGTGTGGAATTACAAAAGACATAGGATCTCCAAAACGGTGCTGATGGCGTCGCGCGGTGAAGGGGGTCTTGCTTTCCCGAATATAGTCAAATACTATCAAGCGACACAGCTGAGAGCTGTGGCATCATGGTTTACGCAAAAATCATATAATAAATGGACAGAGATTGAAAAGCTATGGCTAGCACCAATACACCCGAACAACCTACTATGGAATGCGGATGCGGACGTAGCCCCAGAACGCCTGCTGGGCCCCATGCTCATGCTAAAGAGAACATGGCGCACATTGGCTAAATCTAGTAAACTAATCTCGGAGAAATCAACTCTGACTTCCTTTGTGTGTAACCCCAAGGTGCCAGATAGTCTCACACGCCAGATGTCACACCCCTGGTCCTCCAGGAGTTTGTTCCATTTTGGGAGTATAGTAGATCCTAGAACCCGTAGGCTCTTGTCTTTCTCAGACCTGCAGGCCAAACACGATATACCAAAACAAGCATTCTATGGATATTTACAAATAAGACATTATGCACTAACCATAGCCCCTGATCTACAATTTTCACCCCCATCCCCGTTCGAAACCATTATTCTAGCAGGCAATACACAGAAGGGACTTATATCAGAGATCTATAAAATCTTGAATACCATCCCCCTAGAGGAACAAAGTAAGCATTACTACATGCTCAAGTGGGAAAAGATCCTAGGGGAAGACATCACATTAGCACAGTGGCAGACAATATGGAACCAGGCAGCGAAGAGCTCAATGTGCACGTTATATAAAGAAAACACATATAAAATCCTCTACTTCTGGTACATGACCCCAGATGTGCTACACACAATCTTTCCAAATAGCTCAGATAAATGCTGGCATTGCCAGGGAGCTAAAGGCACTTTTTTACACGTGTATTGGACCTGCCCACTGCTAGCTCAATATTGGGAGACGGTTAGTCACCTCCTTGCCCACCTCTTAGAAACCAAAGTGCAAGCGACTCCAAAATTCTTCTTACTAGGACTGTCACCACTTAAAATTTGTAGACCATACAAAAAATTAGTGCGACACATACTTACGGCAGCACGCTGCCTAATAGCCTTAAATTGGAAACGCACTACCCCGCCTTCAGCTGAGGACCTATACGCTAGAATCAGAGATGTAGAGCTGATGGAGAAAATGACAGCTAGAATCCAAGATAGACTAGAGGCACATAACAGGGTTTGGGAGCTGTGGCACCTCCGGGAGGACCCACCATGACCAGGTAATAAAATCAACTAGAAGGCTCTTCTCCTCTTCCCCCTTCTTTCTTTCTTTCCTTCCTATCCTATTTCTAATCCCTGTATACCATAGGTTTACGCAAAAAGGAAGGTTTCCCCACATTGGGGTTTTTAGGCAGCACAAGAAAAAATGTAGTCAATATTATATGAAAAAATATACACTTTTATTGGATAAATAATATATATCAGAGTTAAAAACAATGAGCTCCAGTGGGTATTTATCTAAAAAATTGTTTTAGCTGAACATACAAAAGCAGACATTTGTTCATAGCAATATTATGTCATGAACATTAAACCTGACGCGTTTCAACCCCTATGACTGGGGTCTTCTTCAGAGGATATGTCTGCTGGGAAGAACATAAGAATAGAGTTGGTATACATATACATATTCTATTCATAAAAATATATAACATAGGCTACATTGATTGTGCAGTACAACAGTACAGTATAGTTACCAAATAGAAGTATGTCCAACGAAAAACATAAATTCCCACATGGAGGTCCCTTTAAAAGTTTAAAGTGCTTTGTCCTCTTCTCCAGAGGGTGATTTCAACCTCCTCTACTGCTGCCACAACCCAGACCAGGGTGGTGAGAGACAACGTGGCTTACGAGAGGCCACACTTTGGAGCACCGCCCACCAGAGCAGACAACCAACCGGAGAGCACCAAATTACCTGTGATGGAGATTGGCAAGGGAAAAATAATAACTAAGAAACCCATATAAAGATAATTGGGTTTTATCTATGGGCTAGAGAAGCCTCTAAGATATCAAAAACTTTATAAGTATGATATATATGTCCCAAACCAACTGGGGAGTTCTGAACCACAGGGAACAGATGTGGTAAGGGCAATAAACACTGTACCTGTACTGAAAAGAGAAAGGGGGGTAGTAGTGATAAAGTAGAATGACAATAAAAAGAAGTGTGGTGGTGCATGAAAGAGGAGTGTGTGAGATGCAAATGAGTGCCAGTGCGTGGAAAAAGGGGAGGGGGGGAAAGGGGGGTTGGAGAAGGGGAAAGGATGGGGGAAAGAAGGGGGGGGGGAAGGGGGGGAAAGGGAGGGTTGGGAGAAAAAGGGAGGGGGTGGAGGGAGAGCAGAGGGGATGGGAAGGGAGGGGAAAGACGGATGTGAGAAAATAAATAGTGATATAACAATCTAATGTATTAACATTACCTCAAAAGAGTGCTAAATGGCACATGTGGATGCATCAAGTTATCCCATGTATCTAAACTGTTGCCTATTGGCCAACACAGGATTGGTCGTAGGCTATATAAGACTCAGGTGATGGTATCCAGAAACTGAGTCAACCAGTCTAAAAGTAAACAGAGTATATAATTGTATATTATGAGTGGTCAAAGAATGTATGTTATTATAAGTCATAGGGGTAGGTTACCCCCTATTATTTGGGGCAACATGATGCTATACAACACATGGCTACAAAAGTGTACTTACTGTGTGATGGACGCAAGGAACGGCAAAAAAGGTAACAGACAGCGGGGTGTGTTTGCAGTCCGCCAAGCAGGAGGAAATTGAAACCATATCACAAATGTAAGCTTTTGTACCCATGGTTAAATGGGCGTGTATACCTTGCCTCTTATCTCTCCAGGTGTATGCAATCCGGTGATGGTCACCTGGTGGGCGGTAAGGCGGCCAACATGGCAGCCTGGTGTGGTCTCCCCGGCGTTCCGGAAAAGCTACGCTCCGAGTTCTCGTCATCCTCGCCGAAATCTCGCGATGTCTATGACGTCACGACGCTCGCGCGGGTCCCCGCGCATGCGCGGTGACGAAAGGCATCCGAGGATGTTCCGGAATGCCGCCGGCAAGGAGAAAGAAATTCCCAGTGCAGCGCCCGGTGGCCGGCCGAGCGCCTAAAGGGAAAAACATGGGGGGGGGGGGGAGGAGCCGCCTAATAGCGGATAGACTCGTCCCACCCCCCTCACCTTGCCGGGAAGGCACGTCATAAATCACCCCCGCCCCGGGGATGACAGCAGAGAGGGTGCCAGAAATCCCCCAGTGGTGAAAAAGGAGCAACTTCAAAGGGGAAAGAAAAAATAGATACAGATTATACACAATACATTTGTTCACAGTTTAAAATCGACAACATTATTGTGTATCTTGTGTATACAAAATCATGTATAGAGCTTCAGTAGAAAACAGGAGCAACTCAATCATATGTATAGATAATTTTATCCCATCACTTGAGAATAAAAAAGGAAAACAAAAACGAATCAATGAAATGTGATAGCAGATGTCATTGGATCAACATCAGGGAGAAGGGGGGAGCAGTTAGAACTGCATAGGGGGAACAGGACCTAGTCACCGATTTCAAACATTCTCTATTACTTTAGACTATATTATAGCCAAATACAGGGGGGGACATGATTATTGTGTTTTGCCAGAGACAAAACCTTTTAAGAATGGAGCAAAAGAGATGGCTTCGTTCAATCCTGGGAACAGGGTGGAGTTTAATTTAAATATCCACCTCTGCTCATGCTGCAAAAGAATTTTATTCCAGTCGCCGCCTCGCACTGGTATATGAATACGGTCGAGAGCGGCGAAGGATACCATGGGCATTCTGTAGTTGTGAATTTCCCTCACATGTCTCCCAAGGGGCACATACGGGTTACCAATTTGCATATGGTAGATGTGTTTTAGATATGCGCTGGTGAAACTCTTGTTTAGTCTTTCCGACGTAGTGTGCTCCACATTCGCAAGACATAAGGTACACTACGCCACGTGTTTGACAGTTGGTAAAGTGTGACGGTTTGAAAGTTGTCCCATTTGGGAGAAGAAAGGTTTTTTCACGTTTTATGTATGGGCAGCAAGAGCAGTGTCCACAAGGGAAAGATCCCAGGATGGAACAATGCCTACTTCTCCTCTGTGCCGTTTTGAACTCACTCTGGACTAATTTGTCCTTTAATGAGGTTGCTCGTCTGAAAGTAATTGAAGGGATATCTGAAATGAACCTACTAACTTTAGGGTCATCTCGGAGTATAGGCCAATGCTTCCGAATAATGTTTCTGATCTCATTTTGTTGTTTAGAGAAGTGCATGATCACCCTAGTATGATCCATACCTGAGTCGCCCCTAGCCGTTTCCCCAAAAAGCAGTGTGTGTCTGGATTGTGCAGCTTCGCGATTGTACTCTTTGCGTAAAGTTGAACGGCTGTAACCACGTGCTAGTAGTCTCATTTGTAACTTTTGTGCTTCCTGTTTGAAGAGGACCTCATCGGAACAATTCCTGCGTAGACGCAGGTATTGTCCATATGGAATAGACCTCTTCAAACCTATAGGGTGAAAGCTATCCGCATGGAGGATGGTATTTCCTGCGGTGCTTTTCCGAAATAAGGTGCTAGAGATGAAATTCTCAGAGGTACGTCTTAGCTGCACATCCAGAAAGTTTATTTGGTCGCGATCATAAGTCATAGTGAACTTAAGATTGCGTTCATTATGATTAATGTGGTCGAAGAACTTCAATAGTGATTCCTCAGGTCCCTCCCAGACTAGGAGGACATCATCGATGTATCGTCGCCACATACGTATACAGCTTACGTATGTGGCGAGGCCCTCGTCCTCTCGGAGTGCCTTCTCCCACTCCCCCAGGTACAGGTTGGCGTAGGCCGGGGCACAACATGTGCCCATAGCCACGCCCTGCATCTGGAGGTAGTGGGAGTTGTCAAAAAGGAAAAAGTTATTGTTCAAGATATATTCAAGGCCATCGATGATGAACTCACCCAGAGCTCCATCATATCTGCTGGTTCTCTGGAGGAGTGCCCGCACAGCCTCGATCCCCTTGTTATGGGGGATCGAGCTGTACAGGGCTTCAACATCAATGGCCACAAAGAATGAATTGGGTGGAAGAGATATTTCCTGAATCAATTGGAGTAAATGCATTGTGTCCTTGAGGAAAGAGGGCATACTTGTGACCAGGGGTTGTAAGAATGAGTCAATCACTTTACTCAAGTTTTCTGAGATTCCTCCATTCCCGGAGTTAAAGAAAACTTGAGTAAAGTGATTGACTCATTCTTACAACCCCTGGTCACAAGTATGCCCTCTTTCCTCAAGGACACAATGCATTCACTCCAATTGATTCAGGAAATATCTCTTCCACCCAATTCATTCTTTGTGGCCATTGATGTTGAAGCCCTGTACAGCTTGATCCCCCATAACAAGGGGATCGAGGCTGTGCGGGCACTCCTCCAGAGAACCAGCAGATATGATGGAGCTCTGGGTGAGTTCATCATCGATGGCCTTGAATATATCTTGAACAATAACTTTTTCCTTTTTAACAACTCCCACTACCTCCAGGTGCAGGGCGTGGCTATGGGCACATGTTGTGCCCCGGCCTACGCCAACCTGTACCTGGGGGAGTGGGAGAAGGCACTCCGAGAGGACGAGGGCCTCGCCACATACGTAAGCTGTATACGTATGTGGCGACGATACATCGATGATGTCCTCCTAGTCTGGGAGGGACCTGAGGAATCACTATTGAAGTTCTTCGACCACATTAATCATAATGAACGCAATCTTAAGTTCACTATGACTTATGATCGCGACCAAATAAACTTTCTGGATGTGCAGCTAAGACGTACCTCTGAGAATTTCATCTCTAGCACCTTATTTCGGAAAAGCACCGCAGGAAATACCATCCTCCATGCGGATAGCTTTCGCCCCATAGGTTTGAAGAGGTCTATTCCATATGGACAATACCTGCGTCTACGCAGGAATTGTTCCGATGAGGTCCTCTTCAAACAGGAAGCACAAAAGTTACAAATGAGACTACTAGCACGTGGTTACAGCCGTTCAACTTTACGCAAAGCGTACAATCGCGCAGCTGCACAATCCAGACACACACTGCTTTTTGGGGAAACGGCTAGGGGCGACTCAGGTATGGATCATACTAGGGTGATCATGCGCTTCTCTAAACAACAAAATGAGATCAGAAACATTATTCGGAAGCATTGGCCTATACTCCGAGATGACCCTAAAGTTAGTAGGTTCATTTCAGATATCCCTTCAATTACTTTCAGACGAGCAACCTCATTAAAGGACAAATTAGTCCAGAGTGAGTTCAAAACGGCACAGAGGAGACGTAGGCATTGTTCCATCCTGGGATCTTTCCCTTGTGGACACTGCTCTTGCTGCCCATACATAAAACGTGAAAAAACCTTTCTTCTCCCAAATGGGACAACTTTCAAACCGTCACACTTTACCAACTGTCAAACACGTGGCGTAGTGTACCTTATGTCTTGCGAATGTGGAGCACACTACGTCGGAAAGACTAAACAAGAGTTTCACCAGCGCATATCTAAACACATCTACCATATGCAAATTGGTAACCCGTATGTGCCCCTTGGGAGACATGTGAGGGAAATTCACAACTACAGAATGCCCATGGTATCCTTCGCCGCTCTCGACCGTATTCATATACAAGTGAGAGGCGGCGACTGGAATAAAATTCTTTTGCAGCATGAGCAGAGGTGGATATTTAAATTAAACTCCACCCTGTTCCCAGGATTGAACGAAGCCATCTCTTTTGCTCCATTCTTAAAAGGTTTTGTCTCTGGCAAAACACAATAATCATGTCCCCCCCTGTATTTGGCTATAATATAGTCTAAAGTAATAGAGAATGTTTGAAATCGGTGACTAGGTCCTGTTCCCCCTATGCAGTTCTAACTGCTCCCCCCTTCTCCCTAATGTTGATCCAATGACATCTGCTATCACATTTCATTGATTCGTTTTTGTTTTCCTTTTTTATTCTCAAGTGATGGGATAAAATTATCTATACATATGATTGAGTTGCTCCTGTTTTCTACTGAAGCTCTATACATGATTTTGTATACACAAGATACACAATAATGTTGTCGATTTTAAACTGTGAACAAATGTATTGTGTATAATCTGTATCTATTTTTTCTTTCCCCTTTGAAGTTGCTCCTTTTTCACCACTGGGGGATTTCTGGCACCCTCTCTGCTGTCATCCCCGGGGCGGGGGTGATTTATGACGTGCCTTCCCGGCAAGGTGAGGGGGGTGGGACGAGCCTATCCGCTATTAGGCGGCTCCTCCCCCCCCCCCATGTTTTTCCCTTTAGGCGCTCGGCCGGCCACCGGGCGCTGCACTGGGAATTTCTTTCTCCTTGCCGGCGGCATTCCGGAACATCCTCAGATGCCTTTCGTCACCGCGCATGCGCGGGGCCCCGCGCGAGCGTCGTGACGTCATAGACATCGCGAGATTTCGGCGAGGATGACGAGAACTCGGAGCGTAGCTTTTCCGGAACGCCGGGGAGACCACACCAGGCTGCCATGTTGGCCGCCTTACCGCCCACCAGGTGACCATCACCGGATTGCATACACCTGGAGAGATAAGAGGCAAGGTATACACGCCCATTTAACCATGGGTACAAAAGCTTACATTTGTGATATGGTTTCAATTTCCTCCTGCTTGGCGGACTGCAAACACACCCCGCTGTCTGTTACCTTTTTTGCCGTTCCTTGCGTCTATCACACAGTAAGTACACTTTTGTAGCCATGTGTTGTATAGCATCATGTTGCCCCAAATAATAGGGGTTACCTACCCCTATGACTTATAATAACATACATTCTTTGACCACTCATAATATATGTGGCTATACCCCTTACAATTATATACTCTGTTTACTTTTAGACTGGTTGACTCAGCTTTTGGATACCATCACCTGAGTCTTATATAGCCTACGACCAATCCTGTGTTGGCCAATAGGCAACAGTTTAGATACATGGGATAACTTGATGCATCCACATGTGCCATTTAGCACTCTTTTGAGGTAATGTTAATACATTAGATTGTTATATCACTATTTATTTTCTCACATCCGTCTTTCCCCTCCCTTCCCATCCCCTCTGCTCTCCCTCCCCCCCTCCCTTTTTCTCCCAACCCTCCCTTTTTCTCCCAACCCTCCCTTTCCCCCCCCCCCCCTTTTTCCCCCCTCCCCCCCCCCTTCTTTCCCCCATCCTTTCCCCTTCTCCAACCCCCCTTTCCCCCCCTCCCCTTTTTCCACGCACTGGCACTCATTTGCATCTCACACACTCCTCTTTCATGCACCACCACACTTCTTTTTATTGTCATTCTACTTTATCACTACTACCCCCCTTTCTCTTTTCAGTACAGGTACAGTGTTTATTGCCCTTACCACATCTGTTCCCTGTGGTTCAGAACTCCCCAGTTGGTTTGGGTCATATATATCATACTTATAAAGTTTTTGATATCTTAGAGGCTTCTCTAGCCCATAGATAAAACCCAATTATCTTTATATGGGTTTCTTAGTTATTATTTTTCCCTTGCCAATCTCCATCACAGGTAATTTGGTGCTCTCCGGTTGGTTGTCTGCTCTGGTGGGCGGTGCTCCAAAGTGTGGCCTCTCGTAAGCCACGTTGTCTCTCACCACCCTGGTCTGGGTTGTGGCAGCAGTAGAGGAGGTTGGAATCACCCTCTGGCGAAGAGGACAAAGCACTTTAAACTTTTAAAGGGACCTCCATGTGGGAATTTATGTTTTTCGTTGGACATACTTCTATTTGGTAACTATACTGTACTGTTGTACTGCACAATCAATGTAGCCTATGTTATATATTTTTATGAATAGAATATGTATATGTATACCAACTCTATTCTTATGTTCTTCCCAGCAGACATATCCTCTGAAGAAGACCCCAGTCATAGGGGTTGAAACGCGTCAGATTTAATGTTCATGACATAATATTGCTATGAACAAATGTCTGCTTTTGTATGTTCAGCTAAAACAATTTTTTAGATAAATACCCACTGGAGCTCATTGTTTTTAACTCTGATGATATATATTATTTATCCAATAAAAGTGTATATTTTTTCATATAATATTGACTACATTTTTTCTTGTGCTGCCTAAAAACCCCAATGTGGGGAAACCTTCCTTTTTGCTCTAATTTCTAAGGGGTGAGCAGCAATCTTCTCTTCCCCTCCCCAGTGTCCCTCCATTTTTTCGAACCATAGGTTTACGCAACTTTGTTTTCAACTACAAATATCTGTTTTATATTTATGTTTTTTTTCTTTTTTGTTAGTTCTATTCTAGTCAAGAAGACTGGATTACTATTTAGTAACTAAATGAAGTTCGCATTTGCTATTTTGTTTATTATAGGAACTAAAGACAGCTAAGCCATACAGGATATATGTTTAAAACTACTTATGGATGCATTGAACAATGTATGTGATTATTCATGTTCCTTTATTCTGTATCACTAAAACTTATAATAAAAAAATTCGCTATTTGAAAAAAAAAAAAAAAATAAGTCCCTATACTGGTTAAAATCCAGTAATATACAGTGGAACCTCGGATTGTGAGTAACGCGGTTAACGAGCGTTTCGCAATACGAGCACTCTATTTTTAAAAATCGTAACTCGGTTGCGAGTGTTGTCTCGCAAAACGAGCACGATTCAGGCCAAAGCGGTGTGCAGTGCCGGAGTGGAGCAGAGCTGAATGTCGCCGATCGCAGCCGATCGGCGCCGTTCAGAAATGCACGGAAAGGCGCGAGGACACTTTGGCTGACCTCGGCAAATCTCGGGTAGGAAGTCTTTCCGAGGTCTGCCGAAGTGTCCTCGGGCCTTTTCGGCCGTTTTCGAGGCTCTCCGGCGCCCCCTGCCTCTGGCCACCTGCGGTATTGCATCCCATTGAAGTCAATGCGAAACAAATTATTTTTGTTTCCATTAACCTCAATGGGAAAACTCGCTTTGATATGTGAGTACTTTGTATTACGAGCATACTCCTGTAATGGAGTATGCTCGTAATCCGAGGTTCCACTGTACTGGCTCATCCTGTTCCGCACATGCTCAGTTGCTCACTATTTTCTGGCACTGCTGAGTTTGTAGAGGCAAATCTGCTGAGGGCTTTAAAGCGGCTTTAAACCCTCCTATCCTTTACAGCCAAAGCAGCTGCTTCTGTTTAATATACAACTGCCATGGTGTTGCATATGTGATCAGTTATGACACCAGCCATTTGATGGTTTGACAGTTTGGTTGAGGACACAAGCAAATGTGACCGTTGGCAATCCCAGCATTCTAGGAATGTAACTGTTTTTTGAAACCATTAAATTGATAGGTTTAGTTTCGCTTTATGACTTACTGCTGCTCAGGGGTATCGGGCTTCAGCAAAATGATAGCCCCCAGCAAGAAGAAGCAATGCTGGTGGCAATTTACAGCACACACTAATTTTGAAAGCATAATTAATTATTAATCTGGAATGTATGTTCCTTGCTAAAGAACATTATTTTTTTAACAAGTTGTTATGGGTTACATTCCACTTTAAAAACAGTAGGGTCGCAAAAAACTCACATGGCCGTTTTCAGCTATTGAAAGCCATAATGCACTCCCTCTTCTGTGTGGATGCTGGGCCCTGCCATGTTTCCACCAAGTGGCTAAGACATACTTATGTGGTATCCTTGTTTGTGGGAGAGGTAGCTGATATGTTAAAAATTGCATTGAACATATGTTCATCTCTGTGTTTGTGAAATCCATCCCTGAAATTACGCTTTTGTCAAGTCCATTCTGAAACATTGGGGCCTACACCCCCCCCCACCACCACAATTTTTTTGTCCCCCCCCCCCTGCTCACCAGGGGGTGTGTTCTGCACATTTCAGATACTTGCCCATCCAGAGGATCAAGTGTTGTCCATCTGAGATCAGCTTATCTGGCACTAGGCACCCCCCTCCTACTTTCTGAATAAAGGGCTAGGCCTCCTGGGATTTGTGACGTGGATATCCCAGGAGGCACAGCAAGCTCTGTGCACATCATTCACCTAAGTGAGTGGCATGCATGGGGGGGGACAGGGTCTCGCATTTTTCAATTAACTAGTTCCCACTGTACATATACTGGGGGCGGCATAAGCAGGCTGGATGATGTACATGTTCTGGGTAAGGGGTGTGCTGCATATGCCGCTCCTGTGCGGTGGACACAGTGTATTACAGTTACCGTGTACAATGTAAACTAGCTGCATGAATGGCTTTCCATTCATGAACAGCTTGCTTATGGTTGTGCTCTTTGATTGGCCCACAAGAATCACATGTTACCTGGCTACCTGTACCATGTGATTAGCTGTAGCCAATCACAGATCACAACCATAAGCAAGTTGTTCATGAATGTTAACCTATTCATGACAGCTAAAATTCCATAGATGCCTTCCTGGCAATGTGCAACTGTGCTGTAACTGTCTTTTGGCTAGAGTTTGGTCGTGAAGAGGTTAAATACCACTCAAAGAGAGCTCTATTTCTGTGAAATTTAATTTGGATACAGTGTTGCATGACTGAGTAATTGCCAGTTAAAGTAACGCGGTGCTGAATAGCAAAAAAATGCTCTGGTCATGAAAGGGGAAAAAATCTTCCAGAGAGCAAGTAGTTGTAAAAAGGACAAAACAAAACAAAAATACTAAGACAGGGCAATTCAAGCGTTTGTTGCCCCAGCATTTCATATTCCTGCTATGTACCTGCTGTACCATGTACTTGTATGAGAAAGTATCCTGTTCTCTTTGTATTGCTTCCTTTATGTGAAATCTCTGGTGTTCCTGCTAGACCCCTTGTTTTCCTATTTAAAACTGACCACGCTAAGCAGGAGAATACACCGTGGTAAGTTCTCAAGCTATGCTGGGAACTCGGCCTGCACTCCTCCAATGATCAGACTTGCCCTGACTTGTCCCTCCTGCACAGCCTGTCACTGAGAAGATCAATGTGCTGCTGTATCTCCTCCCCACAGCTCTTATGCAACTGAGACCAGACGGAATGTGATCTTTTATAAAAAAAAAAAAGGTGTGTATATATATGTATATATGTATATATATTTTTTTTAATATCTACATACAAATGTTTTGCCTTTCATTTCACTTTTAAACTGAATGGGTTGTTTTTACAAGGTGATTGTTTACAATCACATATAGTGGAGGGGTGGATTGGAGGGATGTTAAAGAGGAGCTCCAGACTGTAAAAAAAAAAAAAAAAAAAAAGTTAGCAGCTACAAATACTGGAGCTGCTGACTTTTAATATAATGACCTGTCCAGGGATCTCAAAATGTCGGCAATCAGCTTTGGGTGCAGCTGCTGGCGCTGGCATTGTAAGTAAGAGAGCCTTTAGGCTTCACAGCCGGTTTCCTACTGCGCATGCGCCGGTCACACATCGCTTTCTGAATGGTCCCGCTGTGCGTGTCCCAGAAGGCAGCGGGGGGAAGGAGGAGAGGCCGAAAATGTCTTAGATCGCCAATCTGACCTGGAAGAGGGAGCGGGTACTTGTCAAAAGCAGGAACCTGCTGACCCCCCCCCCCCCCAAAAAAAAATTCCAAGTATGGCTGTGGAGCTCCGCTTTAACAGAGGGTGAAGAGCCACTTTAAAGCCCTTGTTAGACTGCTTCGTAAAGCCTTGATGGGTCTACTTTTCTTAAAGCGGAGTTCCACCCTATTTTTGCACTTTTCTCCCCAGGCATTGCTTACCGCAATGTTTGGGAATGATTTATTTTTCCAATGTTTAAGGCATCCAGAAGCGCTGCACTTCTGTATTACTTCGCCGTGGCAAGGTACATCATATCCGCCCACCCATTGGCTACTGGTATATACAGTCAGGTGTTGCTGAGCTCACCGCTGCGTTCTTTCTTTTTTAAGGATGTTCCAAATAGTTGATTTGGCCACAACTAATGTTTTTGCTATCTCTCTGATGGGTTTGTTTTGTTTTTCAGCCTAATGATGGCTTGCTTCACTGATAGTGACAGCTCTTTGTATCTCATATTGAGAGTTGACAGCAACAGATTCCAAATACAAATAGCACACTTGAAATGAACTCTGGACCTTTTATCTGCTCCTTGTAAATGGGATAATGAGGGAATAACACACCTGGCCATGGAACAGCTGAGTAGCCAATTGTCCCATTACTTTTGGTCCTTTAAAAAGTGGGAGGCACATATACAAACTGTTGTAATTCTTACACCGTTCACCTGATTTGGATGTAAATACCCTCAAATTAAAGCTGAAAGTCTGCAGTTAAAGCACATCTTGTTCATTTCAAATCCATTGTGGTGGTGTATAGAGCCAAAAAGATTAGAATTGTGTCGATGTCCCAATATTTATGGACCTGACTGTATGTGTCATCAATCCCAACAGTCAACGAGCGTCCACTGCTCCCTGACGCGTGTGCCTCACTTTTTTCATACTGCGCAGGCGTGAGATCAGGAGCTGCCTTGTCTGCTGGATAGCGAGCTGCACAGTATCCCGGAAGAAAGTCTGACTGGGCTTTGGATGCCCACCTGGTGATGGATGCCTAGAGAATCGAGAGGAGACAGTGAGTCACATTGCATTTACAAACAACACAAATGTTGTTTGTAAATGCATAAGCTGCAACTAGGGTCCTGTTCCGGTGACATCATTTCCTACTGCGTTCTACGCTGGATCTGGCTTCTGCTTCTTGGTGGCCACAGGACGAATTGAGGATCACAGTTAGCAAGCACCTCCTAGGGACACACTTAACTCTTTGATCGGCCCTGGTGTTAACCCCATCCTTGCCAGTACAGTAACCGTGCATATTTTTAGCACTGATCACTGTAATAATGTCATTGGTCCCCAAAAAAGTGTCAGGTGTCTTTGTCCACCGCAATGTTGCAGTCCCACTAAAAATCGCTGATTGTCGCCATTACTAAAAAAAAAAAATGCTACAAATCTATCACATAGTTTGTAGATGCTATAACTTTTGCGCAAGCCAATCAATATACACTTATTGGGATTTTTTGTTTTACCAAACAAATGTAGCAGAATACATATTGGTCTAAATTGGATGAAGATTTATTTTTTACTTGTTTTTAGGGATGAGCTGAACAACCCCCCCGGTTCGGTTCGCACTAGAACATGCGAACGGGCAAAAAATTTGTGCGAACATGCAAACACCATTAAAGTCTATGGGACATGAATGTGAAAAATCAAAAATGCTCATGTTAAAGGCTTATATGCATGTTATTGCCATGAAAAGTGTATGGGGACCCAGCTACTGCCCCAGGGGACATATATCAATGCAAAAAAAAAGTTTTCAAAACTACTTTTTTCAGGAGCAGTGATTTTAAGATAGCTTAAAGCAAAACAATAAAAATGAAATATTCCTTTAAATATCGTGCATGGGGGATCACCTTAGTCTGCCTGTAAAGTAGTGCATCCGTCTGGTGTATTTTACAGTCCTGCAACAAAATTAAATACCTAAAGGAAAAAATGTAATTTAAACTCGGGGCTGTAATCTTTTACCGACTCCCAGTAATATAGATAAAAATCAAGGAAAAAAATGGCATGGGTACCCCCCATCCAAGTCTATGCCAGGCTCTTTGGGGAGGGTGCTTTGGGGTCGGGATCTGGGGGCCCCCTTGTTAAAGGGGGCTTCCAGATTCCGATAAGCCCCACAACTACAGGGCAAGGGTTGTGGGGATGAGGCTCTTGTCCCCATCAACATGTGGACAAGGTGCTTTGGGGGACCCCAAAGCACCCTCCCAATATAGAGGGCAAGCGGCCTGATATGCTTCGGGGGGGGGGGTGCTCCCCCCCCCCCATCCTAACCTGCCAGGTTGCTTGCTCGGATAGGGATCTGGTATGGATCTTGTGGGGGACCCCCACACCATTTTTAAAAAGAAAAACTGGCGCTAGTTTCCCCTTAAAATCCATACCAGACCTGAAGGGCCTGGCATGGATTTTGTATACCAGTAAAGGTGCAAATATCTGGAAAAAAATGAAAAACCTGTAGCACACAAACAATATGTATATATAAAAGTCTATTATATATATATATATATATATATATATATATATATATATATATATATATATATATATATGGATATGGATTAAATTAACATTTTAAAAAACAGAGGGAAGTCCATAATGATAAAATTATAAAAGTCCAAAAATCGAAGTAGGGAAGGAGGAATGATGATAAAGAATACACATACAGGGCTGCCTTCAGGAGGGAACTGAAAACAGGTTCCAAAATTCTGAGAGAATCACAAAGAGAGAGGCGCCTCTGGGTGTAGACGTAAAAACAATTTATTCACAAATCACATATATAGGCAACTAACATTTCAGAAGTCATCAATAGGCATGTGTATTAAAAGTACATCCATTGTGGGGATAATCATCAGATCCGTCAGGAGCTCTTCCTGCATGCTGGGCACTTAGCCATATGGCTATAAAGGAAATTTCTGCGCTAAATAAGTGAAAAAAGTGCAGTTGCTTGTGTAAGCCTAAATACAAAAAATCCCAAAAACGTATATCTCCGAAAAACAAGCGCGCAACCATTAATTAATCAGTGAAGATGATTAAACACAACCATACAAACTCATATAAAGATATATATATATATAGTATTGTGCAAAAGTGATACAATAAAGTAAAAAAATGCTACCAAAAGCAAAAAAAACCTAAAGCAAAAGTACTCTGATATATACAAAATCCATTATGGTGAGTGTATCTAAGTGATCAAAAATATGTAAGCAAAGTCCATAAAAATGACAATGTGAGTATGGAGAAACTCTAAAAGCTTAGCCATATGTTGTAGACACCGCAAGATGGTGAAGCTGGCCGCAGTGGAGAAGAAACTCAAAACGAGGCCTGGAGCGCAAAAGGAAGGCACTGACAAGCAACGTGTTTCACGAGCGTATGGGCTGCAATGACATGACAGCCACGCTCCTTCATCCTGTGATTTGTGAATGGATTTTTTTTGGGGGGGCGTCATATTTTTTTTTTTTTAATGTTGGCGAGGGGTTGCCCCTTAACTACTTCAATGCGCTGTGTTATTTATACACTACACTGCCTGCACTGACTGAATATAGTCTACACTAAATGCAGAGTGTGTGCATGTATGCATGTATGTGTATGTATATTATTACACTGCCTGCACGCCACTAACTAACCTGCTTGCCTAATCTAGCTCAATCTATCTTAGTCCACACACTATACACGGCCGCTATGTAGGCAGCCTTATATAGTGTGGGGCGTGGACTCAGTCCCCCTGAGCCATGATTGGCCAAAGACATCCTGCCTTTGGCCAATCATGGCTCTTGCAGCAGAGCGCGCTGTGATTGGCCAAAGCATGCAGGTCAGGTGCATTCTTTGGCCAATTATCAGACATCAATGCACTGCGATCTCGCAGTGCATTATGGGGCGTTCCGTGGTGCGTGAATTTCTCGTGAACGCCCCAAATGTTTGGTTCATTTGCGAGCAAACGAACACCCAATGTTCGAGTTGAACTTATGTTAGGCTCGAACCGTGGGCTGATCCCTACTTGTTTTTTATTAAAGTCTCACAAATTTTTTTTTCTACAAGCTTTTGCATATATGTACATCTTAAAGAGGAGTTCCCATTTAAAAAAAAAAATTAAAAGTCATCAGCTACAAATACTACAGCTGCTGACTTTTAATAATCGGACACTTACCTGTCCCAGGGTCCACGATGAGGGGGATAGAAGCCCCACTCGTCTCCCCCTCTGTTCGCCGACGCCGGCATTGCAACTGTGGGCGCCCGGCTGTGAAGCCACACACGGCGCATGCGCGAGCGGCGCCGTACGCTGTGATTGGCCACTCAGTCATCTGGGGCCTGTAATGTATCCCAGATGATTGACAAGAGGGAGGGAGCAGAGCTGAGCCCTTCCTGCGCTGAGGGGAAGTGATGTCACCAGCCCAGGCACTGAAGGAGGCAGACTACGAGGGACCCCCTCGCAACAGCCATTTAGAAGTGAGTTAAAAAAAAATTCTAAATTTTTTTTTTAGGCACATTTATGCATTTTTTTTTCTTTTTTTTTGGGTGGAACACCACTTTAAGGCATTGATGATGCAGTATACAACGTGACAATCTAGAAAATGTTGGTTAAAGGAGAAGTCCAGCCTGAGCTTGTTTGCCTGGGCTTCTTCTATGGGTTACAGGAGTGCAATTTGTTTTGCACTCCTGTGACACGTTTTCAGCAGAGAGTGGTCTGAAGTCCGCTCTCTGCTGACGTCACTGAAATCAGTCCAGTCACCGCATCATCCCAACAATAAAGTCTGGATCCACCAGGTGCCCGGACTGACATCAGTCTCATCCAGCCGCTGAGACAGCCGCTCCCCGCCCCTCCACAGCTCAGCGCTCCAATGAGCGTGGAGGAGCAGAGCAGGAGAGATGCTGATTGACAGGCAGCAGCTCTTCTCTCGGGGATCTGAGAGAACTGAGCCATCGGCGGTGTCCGATCGCTCGGTTCTCATTGCAGAGATACCGGGGGGACAGATGCAGCATGCACCTGGGTAAGTATGATGGGAAAAAAACAAAAAACCCATACTTCTCTTTTTAATACAAACACATCAAAACAAAATCCTGTGACGATATGTATTTCAGTCCAGGTTTCCAATCCAGGTATACAGGGATGGGGAGGGACTGGTGTGGTCAGCTTTATAGGAAATGTTGTTTTTTTTTTTTAATTTTTTGCATATATTTTATAGCAGAAAGTAAAATATATTGTTTTTTTTTTTCTTTTAAATTGTCACTTTTTTTTGTTTATAGCACAAAAAATAAAAAAACGCAGAAGTGATCAAATACCACCAAAGCTCTATTTGTGGTGAAAAAAGGACATCAATTTTATTTGGGTACAGCGTCGCACGACCGCGCAATTGTCAAAGTAATGTAGCGTTGTATTGCAAAAAATGGCCTGGTCAGGAAAGGGGGTGAAACCTTCTGGGGCTGAAGTGGTTAAACGAATCTATATGGGTGGATTTACTTTACTTATTTTCGCCCACAAAAAACAGACCTCACACCTAAAGCCAAAGCAGCCAGCATTCCTCTGCTTCTCTAATGACAGGTTTATTTCAAGCGATAAGAATTCTACTTGTACAATGTTACCAAGGAAATGGTGAAATCATCCACGGAAATGTCTCCACCCAGCTCGGAGGAGGAAACAGCGAGCCCAGCTAAAGGATTACCGGGGATGTTTTCTTATAGCGAGCACCAAGGAAAGCAAAGGACCAATCAGCACCTAGTAACAGCAGGAAGGAGGGGCGTGTATAATGAGTGTGTGCGCTGGTCTCTCAGTATTTACATGAACAGAACCCGTTATAGGAGTGAAGGAGTATAGAGCTGCAGCTGACTGACCACCACCATCTAAAAAGTAAGTAGCTGTGTGTGAGGTGAGTCAGTAGAGAGCTGTACCAGGCACTTCCTTTGAGGCACACCTAGTGTTTTTCTTGGTACAGTCACTGGGCTAGCCTGGTATATTTGGCTGGGCACATTGGGGGAGGAGGAGAGTAGTAAAGGAAGTCTCTTTACTGATAAGATATCACACTGAGCACTATATTCATATTGGCTTCAGGCTGGGTTCTCATCTGAGGGCTCTGCGCTTTTCTGTGCGATTTACTAAAAGTCATTCATTGTTAACAACAGCTCCCACAAAGGTACATAAACTATTTTAGCTCCTTGTAGAGCAGCCTGTTGAAATAGGGAGACAAAAAAAAAAAAAAAAAAAGCGTGTAAAAATGAAATGCTATGTGTAAACCTAGCCGTATCGTGCGTTCAGTGTGTGGGCCCACATGCGCATTTACCGTGTGTTTTAGTCTTTTTTTTATTATTATTTATTTACTGATTTGCGTTTGACATGCATTTACACCGCATTCACACTTGTCGTGGGACTTTGGACATCCAATGAGAACCATTTACATACGTGTCGCTTAAAGTCACGCATGCAATACTTTTGGTCCAACTTTCATGCAACTTGAGGTCCATAAACTATGTTAACCCTCAAAAGTTGCATGAAAGTCGTACCTGAATGTTTTACATGTAGCAGTGGGTCTGACTTTGCAGAGGGACAAGTCACATCCAAGTTGCGCCCATCCAAAGTTGCATTCCAATGTCGCACAAGTGTGAATGGAGCCTTAGTGAGTTAGTATGTGTTCCAGTACATTTACATCAGTAAAAAATGGAGCATGCTGTACTAGTAGCACATGAAAGCACCACAATGGTGGAAAGCAGGTTCATAGAAATACATTAATTTGTCTTACATGTGCATTCATACTGTGTTTAAACGAACATTGGTCTGCATCTGGTGTAAGGGCATGTTTACACTGCATTCCCTGTGTTCTCTGTGCAGTTCAAAATGTGCGTTTACCTGCATCTGTGGTATGTTTACGGCTCATTTGCAGTGCGATTGCGTCTAGTGCTTTCCCTTCCTTTTGAGTGATGACCCTTCCTTCCTTCAATCTACCGACCGACCCTTCCTTTGATCGACCGACCCGGGTTTACACTGCATTCCCCATGTTCACTGTGCTGTTCAGAATGCTTGTTTACTGCATTGTGGTATGTTTACGGCTCATCATAAACATACCATTTGCAGTGCGTTTGCGACCCCCTCATCAACCGACCGACCCTTCCTTCCTTCGACCGACCCTTCCTTCCTTCGACCGACCCTTCCTTCCTTCGACCGACCCTTCCTTCCTTCGATTGACCGGCCGACCCTTCGATCGACCAACCCGGGTTTACACTGCATTCCCTGTGTTCGCTATGCAGTTCAAAATGTGTGTTTACTGCATCTGTGGTATGTTTACAGCTCATTTGCAGTGTTCGCAACCCTTCCTTCAATCGGCCGACCGTCCCTTCCCTCGATCGACCAGCCGACCCTTCCTTTCTTCGATGGGCTCTTTCCTTAACCAACCGTTCTGTCCTTTTCTTCTATCGATCAAAGGAAGGATCAAAACCACTTCAGTGTGAACCTAGCCTTTAGGCAGCAAGGATGAACTGAGGAGAAGAGGTGAGAGTTAAAAAAAAAAAAACACTGATCCACCAAAGTCGCATAGGAATGCTTATCCATGGTTATGCGACTTCTGTGAGATAACATAGAAGCTCTTTCGGGCTGCAATCGCACGGAAGCCGGAATATGATGTGATTTCTCTCCTAAAGTACATCGATGTTGCACTGGAAATCGCATGACAGTCGCCTTCGAATAGTGGAAAGTGATATGCAAACGGTCAAGAAATGCATCAAGGATACATAATACGCTACATTAAATTTAACACCACCCAAAAAAATGTGGCAAAAACACATGCGTTTTTCAGACAGAACAGTGAGAGAAAAGCCTAAACCCAGACTGTTAAGAAGTCTGATTATATGCTATAAAACAGAGTGTTCATACTCACAAAGCCATAAAGCATTTGTTTTGTGTAGAGTGAAATAGATCTAAGTGATCCTGCCTTCAGCTGTTCCTCCTTGTCTGTGTCCCCACTGCAGCCTGCGATTGTGTAGCTCAGTAGGTGTTATCTATGAAAAGAGTATTGAGAGCAAAATTTGTGACTTTCCAGAATAAACGGTCATTAGGTAGAATAAAACATTTTCTTGCAGTTTACTGTGTACAAAATAGTTAAAAACAGTTTCTAGAACAAGCATAATACATGAGTAAAATATACCAGACACTCTGTATCCGTAAGTATATAATAGACCATAATTAAACACAAGATATCAACATATTCCAAGGCTATTCTAAAGAGCTTCCAAGGCTGTGAAATCTCGACTCGTTTCACTGTTTTCTTCGTCTGAGCTGTTATACCAACAAATGGGGCACCCTCCACATCTAACAAGGAGGAAGGACAAAAAGGAGGGAGGGGGTAATTAGATGGGGACAATATCCCACTTTGTGGTCAACCCCGAATGTAATCCCTATACTGGGCAGAATGAAGGGGTTTGTAATGGCAAAATTCCATTCACTGCGCACAGATCATAATGGATAACTGTCCATACCCTGAACTAGTATCCCATGATCCCCAAGACGCCAATAATGCTGGTGGGGGATCCCCCTTTTTTTTTGGCTGGGTTTACACTAGTCTTGTGCGAATTGCAGCTCCGTTTTTCTGTGCAAAGATAAAAAATGATTCATTCAGTGGTTCCTCTCTATTGTAGCTGCAGATTAGCTGACCTGGGAGAGGGGGCAGGTGTAGGAGGAGGTGGAGGAGGAGAGCATTCCTGTTCAGAACAGAACACATCTGCGAATCAGATGTGTTCCCATTGAAGATTATGTGCCTGCAATTCACACCACACTGCTTAGAAAATGCACAGGATCTTTGTGCAAAGTGGAGTGTGGATGCAACGCACATATGTGAACCATAACCATTAAAAATGACATGTTTGCAAATGTTCTGCGAATTGGATGCGGTGTATGCCGCATTCAATTTGCAATAGTGTGAACCCAGCCTTAAAGCCGGCAGAGCTCTTGTAAAAGCAATCCTAGCTACTCATTGGCCGCTGAATTGCAGTCTGAGAAACCAGAAGAATATTTTTTCACTACCAGTTTCTCTGGTTGTAAACAAACCATTACTGGTTTGAAAAAAGCATTGGATCATACTGATCTGGCTATAATCCAAAGCTTTTAAGGGCAGAGGAGAGATCTGGGGTTTTATAAACCCCAGATATCTCAGTAAAGAGGACCTGTCACTGCCTATTGCTATCACACAGAATGTTTACATTCCTTGTGATAACAATAAAATTCATCCAAAAAAATGTAAAGGTACAGTTTAAAAAATAAAATAAAATTTAAAGCATCCCCCCCATCCCCCCTTGCTTACTCAGAAAGGCAAAAGCACGCTTTGGTCCCACGTTGTACACCGCACGTGAACTATCACCGCAAACATCAGATCGAGAGCAATAATTCTAGCACCAGACCCCCTGTGTAAATCTAAAGTGGTAACCTGTAAAGGCTTTTAAAGCTTCACCCATGTATAATATAATTTACGTAGTTTGCCGCCGTTATATGGATGTGCGCAATTTTAAAGTGTGACATATTTGGTATCGATTTACTTGGTGTAGCATATTTTATATTTTACCAAACAATTGGGTATTATATTGTGTTTTTGTGCATTCAAATTCATTAAAGGTAATTTTTTCTGCCCAAGAAAAATGCAGATAACTACTAAGGCACATAGGAAACAGTTGTCACTTTAAATAGTTTGGGGCAAGCTGGTCCAAACAAAGTCTTTCCTTCACTAAGGCTGCATTCACACTACATCATTTTGATTGGACAACACCAATGCGTGAATGACAAATCGCGGAACTTATAGTTGCATAGTAGGCGAGGTTGAAAAAAGTCCATCCTATGTGTGTACTACATTGTATATCCCTGTATGTTGTGGTCGTTCAGGTGCTTATCTAATAGTTTTTTAAATTTATCAATGCTCCCCACTTAAATTGCTGCCCGTGGAAGAGAATTCCACATCCTTGCCACTCTTACAGTAAAGAACCCTCTACGCAGTTTAAGTTAATCCGCTTTTCTTCTAATTTTGGTGAATGGCCACGTGTCTTATTAAATTCCTTTTTGCAGAAAAGTCCCTATTGTGGGGTCACCAGTACGGTATTTATAAACTGAAATCATATTCTCTCTCAAGCGTCTCTTCTCCAGGGAGAAGTTCAGTGCTCGTAACCATTCCTCATAACTAAGGTCCTCCAGACCCTTTATTAGCTTTGTTGCCCTTCTCTGGACTCTCTCCAGTTCCAGTACATCCTTCCTTCCTGAGGACTGGTGCCCAGAACTGGATGGCATACTCCCAGGTGCGATAATTAAATGGAGCTAATTATTAGGGACTTTAAGTGAAGACATGACCTGGTAAGGTCAATTATTCCATCCCTCGGGACTTTGAGTGAAATTGTGACTTGGTAGGGTCACACATTTCCATCCACATTGTAGTCAAAAAAGGGGGAGAGGAGAGGGCAAGGGGGTGGGACTTTAAATGAGACACATAGTTGCAAAAGATTGAATTGGTGAACATTATTGGAATTTATTAATTGCCATAGAGTACACAAAAGACACAGCATGTAAAAGCATATTGGAATGATACAAGAGGTTAATACAGTACATCTTTAGTCATAATGAAGATATCACATCATATAGCAAATAATAGCTTTCCAGAGTGCACCAATGACGCAATTTGGGTAAGCACATAATAAATAGTAATGCTTGCAAAACCTTTAGCCTCGTTGATCCTGAAGCGTGGTATTAAATGTTAGCTTGTAAGGAATATGTACATAGATGAGAAGCAAAATATATGGCAGCACTGCGCGTTTCGTGGCTAGGGGGCCACCCATCAGGAGCAAGCAGTTGATGTGACTATAGGTAAGAAAATTGATATAAGGTTAAATAGTATGAAAAATGTAGAAATGGATAGGGGTAAGGTCAGGACCCCCACACCAATTACAGTTAGACCCACTCAGGTTCATATGGTGATGGTGCGGTGCCGGGTAGCACAAGCCATCCGAAAATACTCCCAACCGGGAGCTGCGGCGGGTATCCCATCGGGGGCGCCCCACAGGCATCAACCAGGGCGGACATAGGACATGGAGGCAACCTAGGTGAAGAGTGAATGGAAGGATGAACCAGGTGTTCAACATGGAAGTGATGAACGTGAGGAAATGAATGGAAGAATGCATCAAAGCCCAAACCGTGAGGTATACACGTGTGCAGTGCAGCCACATCGGCTGTGACTAGAATCATCCCTTCTCGAAACTCAACTGATTTGAGTAATTTGATGGTATCCCTAGTATCCTTCAAATAAGAGGGAGTAGGACGAACCAGGGGTTGGAGATAGAAGTCGACATATCTGCCTATGCGAGCTGTGACCGAGTCAATCCTGCTGACTGACTAGGTCGACAGAGCTATCCCAAATAATGATTGTCGTCAATATAACGACCAAAGAACAGGATATTGGCGGAGTAGGGGTTGTTATGTATAATGAAATTCTTTTCCCAATATCCCATGGCCAGATTGGCGTAGGAGGGAGCGGAGTTGGCTCCCATCGCAGTTCCCTTGGTTTGTAGGTAAAAACCGCCATTAAAATCAAAATAATTATGGGTCAGGCAAAACTTAGTTGCCTCCAAGATGACTGCAGCTTGTCTGGGCTTAATGAAGGGGTCCTGTGCTAGAAAAAATTCTAATGCAAGTAGGCCAAATGAGTGTGGAATTGAGGTGTAAAGTGACGTGACATCTAGAGACAACCAGAGATAAGTGGGTTCCCATTTATAAGGTGCAAGTAGTTCCAACAAATGTGAGCCATCTCTAATATAGGATGGTAATTGTTTGACGATGGGCTGGAGATAAATATCAATGTATTGACTGAAACCGGTAGTAACACTCTCCATGGCGGCCACAATGGGCCTGCCAGGGGGAGAAGTGAGACTCTTGTGAATTTTCGGTAAGTGATAAAAGTATGGGATCTGATAAAAGCTTTTTGTAAAAAAGGAGGCTTCCGTTTTGTCAATCACTCCGCAATCAAGAGCTTACTTTACCAAAACGTTAACCTCAGCAGCAAATTTAATGGTGGGGTCTTTGGGGAGCTTGTTATATGTAGTCTCATCTGAGAGGAGTCTGAGGGCTTCATTGATGTAGTCCGCCTTGTTTTGCAGGACAATACCTCCCCCTTTATCAGCTGATTTGATAATAATGTCAGCTGAATGTGTTAGGGAGTCTAGAGCACGAATTTCAGAAGCAGAAAGGTTATGTATGTGAGGTGGTATCATAGTAGATGTCTGGCAAAGTTTCAAGAAGTCAGCATATACTACCCTATAAAAACTTTCCAGGTAGGGTTCGACTGGGCGAGATAAAAGATAGACTTGGGTTTCAATGATGAGTGTATTATGGGTGGTGACGTGGCAAGGTGTTGAGTAAAGAGACTAAGAGTGTCTCCTTCATCGGTTAAAGTTTCTAGTATGTCAATGATGTCACCATCATATTCAAACGTATCTGTTGGGGGAATGGTATAGGAAGGGTCCGGGCAGACTTCAGTAGGTTTGTTTTGTTTAGCATAGAAAAACCTTTTAAGGGTCAGGTTACGAATGTATCTATTTAGATCCTTAAATAAAAGGAAAGGATTGGGCTTGTTGATGGGGGCGAAATTGAGGCCTCTGCTGAGTAGACTGATATCTGCAGAGGAAAGTTCAAGGGATGATAAGTTGAATATTTTTACAGTTTGCCGAGCTGTGGTGTGTTGATTTCGGGGTTTTTTTGGTCCTCCTCTACAGCCTCTCCGGTGAGTTTTTGTTTTCTCCGGTTGGCTCGAGGAGGACTGAGGACTAAAAAAGTGTTGGTCGGCAGTTGCAGAAGGACCTGATGTATGGGATGTGGAAGCATCAGTAGAAGGTGTATGTGAGAGAAGGATGATGGAGGCAGAGGTGGCAGTGGGATGAAGGGTGGAATTGGAATTTTCCATGGGGGTGGCGAAATTGTCTGTGGCGGACTGGATATCCATAATTGGATCATTGGATTTCATGACCAAGGTAGATGTTGACGTAATTTTGGAGGCAGGATTGGGCATGGAGGTAATTTTCTTGGTGATGTTATCATGGCCCCTTCCTGCATAGGAAGGTCTGTTGTAGAAATTATTGAGATCACCAAGCAATTTTTTGGATCTGGTGGTAGGAATTCTGTTGGTCAAATGACTGGGACAGGTCGTGAGGAAAGAATCAGATAGAGAATTCTTATGAGGAATGGAAATGCTCATGAGGGGTGGAGGTGGATGATGTGGGGATGGGGGTAAGGTGGGGAGTAATGGACGGAAGCAGGGGGGACGAGTAGGTCTAAGAGGGGGGGAGGATGAGGAGGGATGAGAAGAAGAGGGAGCGGAAGATGGGTGGTAGGAAGTGGACGCAGGGGGGCGTCCCATCTCTCTCTCCTCCCGTTTGGAACCCTTATCTCTGCACCCAGGACACCATCAGGCTCCTAATACAGCAGGATTTGTGTTGGACTGTCAGCTGTAAGAGACTGCACCCTGCTGCCACAGCTCATCCTCTCTCCTCTGGATTGGACATGCCCTGCAGGAACCGCTGTGACCTGTAGTTCCACCGCATCTCTTCAGCCCAGCCAACAGACCAGAATGCAACTCCTCTAACTTCAATGTGAGTGGATATTGCTGTCTTAATAAAATGTGTTTAGGATATATACTCAGAGGCGCCCCTCTCCTTGTTGCAATTAAACTTTAAGACATCAATGAAGGTAGTGAACTTATTAAGGGGTCTGGGAGGAACGTATTTAACCTCTTCAGATCCAGGCCATTGCCAAATGATGGCAACAGCGCGGATCTAAATTGCCGGAACGACGTCTATTGACGTCGTCCCGTGCACGAGCGGCCTGCGCGCCCCCTGTAGGGCGTGCGCGGCGCGCTCGGTGATCAGCGAGTCTATGAGACTCACCTGATCACAGATCAGAGTAAGGGGTCGGTCCCGACCCCTTACCACATGATCAGCTGTCAGCCAATGACAGCTGATCATGTGATGTAAACAGAACCGGTAATCGGCTATTTTTCCTCCTCGCGCTGACAGCGTGAGGAGGAAAAAAAAACCCGATCACCGGCAGCCGTGATCGGGACATCAGTCCTGATAACGGCGATCATCTGTCACAAAGCAATAGGCAGCAATGCCGCCTACCAGTGCCCGCCAGCGTCACCCCACAGTGCCACCCATCAGTGCCCACAGTGCCACCCATCAGTGCCCACAGTGCCACCCATCACCGCCCACATCAGTGCAACAGTGCTGCCCATCAGTGTCACCTATCAGTGCCCATCAGTGTCACCTACCAGTGCCCATCAGCGCCCATCAGTGGCCATCAGTGCCGCCTTATCTGTCCCCATCAGTGCTGCCTTAACTGTGCCTATCGGTGCCGCCTTATCTGTGCCTATCAGTGCCTACCAGTGCATCAGCGCATATCAATGAAGGAGAAAAATTACCTGTTTGCAAAATTTTATAACAAACTATTAAACATTATTATTTTTTTTTTTTCAAAAATTTCCATCTTTTTTTTGTTTGTTTAGCAAAAAATAATAACCCCAGCAGTGATTACCACCAAATGAAAGCTCTATTTGTGGGAAAAAAATGATAAAAATGTCATTTGGGTACAGTGTTGTATGACCGCGCAATTGTCATTCAAAGTGCGTCAGCGCTGAAAGCTGAAAATTGGTCTGGGCAGGAGGGGGGTTTAAGTGCCCAGTAAGCAAGTGGTTAACCCCTTTATCCAAAACTGTCTTTTCAGCATCTGTCAGGACCACCAAACTCAGATTGTAAATGCCTGCCCCCTTTAGGTCCTTTTTCTTTTGGCCTTGGACCCTCCGCCCCCCTTGGGTCCCTCCTTTTCTTTCTAAATTTCCCGGGTATTCTACTGTTGGTCTCTGAAAACCCGAGTGTGGAATGGAACCTGAGTGATTTTGGTTGTAATTGTAGGGGGATCTATTAAATAGATCCTCTTCTCTATCATAGTGGAAATTGGATTCCTGATAGGTATCGTAAGGGACATTATCTCGGAGAGGTGTGAATCGGTTTTGTAAACGTATAGGAGTACGATAATCGTAGTCATAATTCGGATATCTATGATCTTGACTCGCCTGATAGTTTCTCTGGTGATGTGGGGAACCTCCCTGAGTTGCCTCTATAATAAGAGTCAACAGGATGTCCGCGTGGTTGACTCCTACCCCTACCTCTGGAGCCTCCACCCTTATGTGTTGAAGTC
Organism: Aquarana catesbeiana; assembly: GCA_037953035.1. NCBI lineage: Eukaryota > Metazoa > Chordata > Amphibia > Anura > Ranidae > Aquarana > Aquarana catesbeiana. The sequence goes on from JBBHAA010000837.1 coordinate 2,014,868, forward strand.
AGGGGAGGGGGGCCCCCAGAGGGACGTGGGGGCACTGCCCCTCAACTCTTTTGTGTGTGATGTTGGGTCTGATGAGGTGCAGCAGTAATCCTCTGAGGAGGCTCATAGACCAGTCTCCTATCAGGGTTGGATGTTGTGGGTTTGGAAACCTCCATGGAACGCGATTCCCCGTTCCCAGGATCTGGTGGAATGATTTTTCTTCTGCCAATTAAAGACTGCATTAGTCGTATAATCGGTGAAGTCTCTATTATACTTCTTTTGTTTTTTATTTCTTTGGTCCTTTTCTTCTTTCTCTAAAATGTTTTTCAAATTAGTGGATACTGTGGTATATTCTGCTGTGGTCTTATGTGGAATCAATTTATCTCTCAAGTCCTTAATTTCTTGGTCTATAAGAGATAGCTTGATCTTTTTGGCAATTAGAAATTCAAGGAGTTTGACTCCAACTTCATTAAAATATTTAAACCTTGATTCGAGGTCAGGTTCATCTTGTTGTGGGTGAATATCCCACCAAAGACCCCTGGGTACCATCTGTTCCCTGACATATTGTTTTAAGGAAAGCCGTATCCCATTGGAGATGGAGTTCACTAATCATTAGGTTTTTGAGCCGAAGGAACATGCCTCCCATCTCGGAATCAGGGTTGGTAGTCACAAAAACACCATCAGTGTTAAGGGACCTAGCGGTCCTATACTCAAAAACATCCATAAAGGAAATGTGTAACGGAAAAAAGTGGAAAGCTGCAATGTGTCAAGGGTCTAAAGAACAGTAAACATGGGTGTTAAAAAACACTGCGCTAACTAAATGGCAGAAGGGGGGGGGGAGAGAAAAAGCAGCTACATACAGTATGACATTTACAGTAAACAAAATGGTGCAAAAATGTAGCGCATAACTATGGTGCATAAATATCGTAATATAAATGTGATGACAAATGGCAAGTGATTCCAGTGAAGTGAATAACCCAGGTTGAATCTAAACCAAACGTGTCTCTGATACCAGAAAGGTCAAACAAAAGGGATAAATCAAGTCCCGTTTATATCTAAACAGAACAAACAGTCACTAGATGGTATGAATCCCGGAGTGTTATGAATGGTTATGCAGATCCATCCGTAGCAGGGAGTTCATGGAAGGATAAACATCTACGACTTGAAAGATGGTAAATGCTCTTACCAGATCAAGTGGACTCTAGTGTCAGCGACATAGAGTCGTCATGGCAAATGTGTAGGTGTCCTGATGAATGGGACCTCGTGGTGGATTTCAGGGATGCTCCTAGGGTGTTTCCGAGTCCAATCACCAATTCAGGACAGTTGTTGATTCCAGACATAGATGGTCTTTTTTCACCACTTATTCTACTCGATCTAAACAGATTAGGGAGATTTTCAAAAAACATTGGAAAGTGCTCCAAAGTGACAGACTGCTCAGCCCAGTCCTTCCTGAACAGGCCTGAGTTATTTTTAGGGGTGCTCGGTCCATACAGGGACAAGTGGCTCTGAACGTGATTACTACCCTTGCCGCAAATGTAATGTGTGCCTCCATAATATTGGAGGAAGACATAAAACTGATACTTTCCAATCCACTGTCTCTTCACGTATTTACTCTATGGGGCACTTTACCACCTGTGCTTCTCAATATATTGTATATTTACCTGCCCCTGTCACAAGCAATACGTGGGTCGTACCATCAGAACCTTTTTTCTATCAGAGTTAACGAACATGTTGCTGGGATTAAGAGCGGGAAAGGCAAACATACGGTACCACGCCACTACTTACAGTTTCATAATAAAGATCCCATGGGTACGTTATTCCAAGTTATTGATAAAATCGTTCTCGCGTCTAGAGACTTATTGGATTCATGAGTTGAGGTCCTGCTTCCCGTTTGGGTTGAACGTGGAGTGGGACCTCAACTCGTTTATCAACCAGTCCTGAGGATTGGTTTATTTATTTGTCATTTTTTAATTCATATTTATGATATACCCTACTACATAGTTTATTTCAGTCCAGGACTTTTTCGAAGTCATGGATATTTATGTTTTACTTTGGAATGTCTTCCTCCCCCTGTAGAGATTTTCAGATAAGCCAATAATCCTTTTCACGTACTCTTTTCACCTATTCCTCATCCACATTTATACACTGTGCATCATAATTATGTACTTCATATGTTTTTCATAGATTTAGAGTAGATTTACAGTATATCTATGCCCTTTCTTGTTTTTTGGAGCCACTTCCGGTTCTGGGATCATTACGGTGTCCCCACTTTTGGTGGTGACTCCTACACCATAGTTGCAGATTCTCTGATCTTGATTTTGCGTGTTTTTCATATACCATGTTTGATTAGCAAGATTTGAGTTTGAAGTGGTGTTTGTGTTCCCATTGCTGAGCAGTTCTTCACACCTTACTTTGTGACCTGTGACCCTGACCTTTTGGGTTGTTTTCACCACGTGTTGGGCTATGTTGTGTGACCATTTGGCCACCCCGTGCTGTTGCAGATATCTCATTGGTGGCGTCACATGTCATGGTTTGCAGGCATCACGTGATCCTAAAACCGTATTTTCGCGGGCTTTTCTCACGATGCCTAGCCTCGATGTTTGCCACGTGGAGCCGGTGTTAGAGAGGCGGATCCTCCACCCCGCTCATTGGCTGGTTACGTCCACGTGTCACACATCTCATTCAACATTGGCTTGAGCGGCCATGTTTACGTGGGTCAGATGATTCTTTTCTTCCAATGAGGCGATGTCACGTGACTCGTTCCCTTCATGTCACGTGACTTTTGACCCATGTTTTCATGGGCTTTTCACGTCAGGATGTTATTACCTTTCACAAGTGGGCCATCGAGGTCGGATCCTTTCTGATTGGCTATTAGGCTCACGTGCTGTGCATTCCTTACATACTATTGGTCCATGTGACTAGACTTGGAGGTGAGCTAGTCAGATGATAATTTTCCTCCAATTAGATGGAGTATTTTGTTTTTCCTGTTGATTGGTCCTTATTTTTGATTTCTTTTATATATATATATTGGCAATGTGTAGGGGAGATTTATGCCCCAGTAGAAGACCTTTCGGTCGAAACGGTAGGGCGGCTTTTATTACTCCCCACATTGCCGTTTTTTCTGCTTTTGCTTTTGTGATCACATTTTATGTATTGGTTTTTTTATAAATAAAATACCACTTGTTTTTATCTGCACTATTTGGAAGCAATATTTTTTTCTCCACATAACCTCTTGGAATGAGTGGGCACGCCACCTGGCTACATCTACCCATCAAGATTCCTATTTTCGGAGTTCCTAAAGCGGTGTTTGATCTGGAAGTCCCTGTCCTGAATTGGTGATTGGACTCAGAAGCCCCTGAAATCCACCACTAGGTCCCATTCATCAGGACACCTACACATTTGCCATGTGTGGCACAAGGCTCTTACGACTCTGTCGCTGACACTAGAGTCCACCTGATCTGGTAAGAGTATTTACCTTCTTTCAAGTCGTAGATGTTTATCCTTCCATGAACTCCCTGCTACAGATGGATCTGCATACCTATTCATAACACTCCGGGATTCATATCATCTAGTGACTGACTGTTCTGTTTAGATATAAATGGGACTTGATTTATCCCTATTGTTTGACCTTTTCTGGTATCGGAGACACATGTTCGGTTTAGATTCAACCTGGGTTATTCACTTCACTGGAATCACTTGCCATTTGTTATCACATTTATATTACGATATTTATGCACTATAGTTATGCGCTACATTTTTGCTTAACTATAAATGCCTGTCTGATGTGGACTCACTTCAGAAAAACACAACTATCACTGAGCTAAACAATCCCCAATGTCACAGTACACAATGGGGTTTATTTACTAAAGCTAGAAAATACAAAATCAGGCTCACTTCTGCATAGAAACCAATGAGTTTCTAACCCTAGCTCGTTCAATTAAGCTTTGTTAATAAAACCTGGAAGCTTATTGGTTTCTATGCAGAAGTGAGCCTGATTTTGCACTTTCCAGCTTTAGTAAATAAACCCCATTGTGTACTTAAAAGTGGGGTATGCCTGTATATAGCTTCAGCTACATAGTACTCAATTCCCGGCTGTGAGACAGAGACTTCCCTTCTTAAACCAGCAATGCAGAGTTGGTCTGAGCGGAGGTCAGTCATTCATTAACAACTTTTGTATTTTGTGAATAAATACAAAGCTTCCCCTGCCCAGGGCTCCATGCCGAACTAATAGGGCCCATACAGGAGGGCTGACTGTACTGCCTTATCAGCGGCCCTGTATATACTCACATACGTGCCAAGAAGGGACTGTGATAGAGGAATTGTAAACCAGAAATTTCTTTATGAGCTAAATAAGATGACTGCTGTTTTGTTCAAATGATGCTCACCAAAGTAATTAAAATGCTATCCCAACATCAAAAAGAATCCGGTTTAATTCAGCTTTCTTGAATAAATTAACACAACACTTTACGCAGTCTTGCACTCTTAGGCCCCTTTCACACAGGCTTTTCGATCAGGTCCACCTGTCAGTTTTTCAGGCGGACCTGATCGGACGCTCCATGCACTTCTATGAAGCGGCGGATGTCGGCGCTGACATCCGCCGCTATCCGATCCTGTCTGTGAAATCAAGACGGATGGAAACCCTATTTTCCATCTGTCTGGAGAATCGGATCGGATGAAAACGGACAAGCGGTCTGTTTTCATCCGATCTCTATAGAGGACAGCGGAGCTTTGACAGGTCCATCTCCGCACAGTGAGCGTAGATGGACCTGTCATCTGCCTGCTTAGCGGAGCGATCCCTGCTGAGCAAAGTGGAGTCTGTACACGGACAAGCCTGTGTGAAAGGGGCCTTACAACCTTGACTTCTTTTCAGCCCTCTGCTTTTGGTCATATAACAGCCTAAAGCAGAAATGAGAGTGGGTGCTAGATGATCACAGGTCACTGATATCAGGTCTGAATGGGGGATTACCTCCCCCCTAGGACCATCAGCCCAACATATATTATTTGTACTGGTCTAGGGGGCAAATGCCCCTCTGGCCTTGAGCCTCCCCTGGGTTGATTACCTTTGTATCCTCATCAAGGGAACTATATACACTTCTCGTGCTCCCCCATAACAAAGTATGAACAGCCATAATTAGCTGCGGCTGCCACTAACCTGTAAATAAAGTCTATGGGCTCAGTGGTCTCAGCCACCCACACCTGCCAAAACGGCAACAAGAATCGCTACATTTCTACCGCTGCCATTTGCATGGTGGCAGAACGCCCAGTCGCCCATGCACATGCAGCCTACTACGCTGGTGTTGCTGTGGTTGGCTCCATTTTTCAGAAAGAACAAACATTTTGATCTGTGAGTATATTTCTGTTGCTTTAGAGCCAGTTCACACGGGGGCGACTTGTCAGGCGACCTAGCCGCCTGACAAGTCGCCTCCCGTTCTGTACAATGGAACCGTTCTAATCGGAGCGACGCAAGTCGCTCCGACTTAGAGGAAAGGTTCCTGTACTACTTTGGGGGCGACTTGCATAGACTTCTATACAGAAGTCGTCTTGCAAGTCGCCGCGGCAGTCGTGTGCAGGTTGCCTCGGTGAGGCGACCTGCAAGTCATGCCGCTTCTAATGTGAACCGGCGCTAAAAAGTGAAATCCATTGTGATTGTTTTGTTTTTTGTGATAAAAAATCTTAACCACTTACCGACCGCCGCACGACGATGTACGTCCAAACTTTGAACATGGATATCGTTGTTATGGCAGCAGCTAGCTGCCATATCCCCGGTATCCCCCTTTTCGTGTGGCAGTCGGCTTTCAGATAAAAGTGGTCCCTGCGGCGGATTCGCCGCGAGATCACTTTTATCGGTGGCGGGAGAGGGGGCCCTCCTCCCGCCGCGATCCGGTGCCCTCCGCCGCTTACAGGAGCCGTCGGTAGCAGCGGAGGCGATCGCATCTGTCTCCGTCCTGTGCCTGGAGACGAGTGAGGCTCAGAGGCTCGTCTCCATGACACTGCTGGACGGAAACGACGTCAAAACGTCACTTCCGTCCACGCCTCTTAAAGGCACATTTTTTCAAATGTCGTTTTTTTTAAATGACTTTTTTTTTTTTTTTTTTTTTTTGCATTTTATTGTAAATACGAGATCTGAGGTCTTTTTTGACCCCAGATCTCATATTTAAGAGGTCCTGTCATGCTTTTTTCTATTACAAGGGATGTTTACATTCCTTGTAATAGGAATAAAAGTGACACGCATTTTTTTTTTTTTTTTTTTTAAACAGTGTAAAAATAAATAAAATAATGTAAAATAAATAATAAAGATTTTTTTTTTTTTTTTTTTAAAAACCTCCCGTCCCGACGAGCTCGCGCGCAGAAGCGAACGCATACGTGAGTAGCGCCCGCATATGAAAAACGGTGGTCAGCCCACACATGTGAGGTATCGCCGCGACCGGTAAAGCGAGAGCAATAATTCTAGCCCTGTAGAATTTTTTAAACGTCGCCTATGGAGATTTTTGAGGGTAAAAGTTTGACGCCATTCCACGAGCGGGCGCAATTTTCAAGCGTGACATGTTGGGTATCAATTTACTTGGCGTAACATTATATTTCCCAATATTAAAAAAATTGGGCTAACTTTATGGTTGTCTTATTTTTTTTATTAAAAAAAGTGAATTTTTTCCCAAAAAAGTGCGCTTTTAAGACCGCTGCGCAAATACGGTGCAAAAAAAATATTGCAACGGCCGCCATTTTATTCTCTAGGGTGTTAGAAGAAAAACCATATATAATGTTTGGGGGGTTCTAAGTAATTTTCTAGCAAAAAAACCTGTTTTAAACATGTAAACATCTAAAATCCAAAACGAGGCTGGTCCTTAAGTGGTTAATCATGAAACTTCAAGGAGGTGAATACTTTCTATAGTTACTGTAACCAAAATAGAATGGTTGCTTGTGGTTATAGTACTACATGGTTACTGTAGTTCTACATACATGAATTTTAGGACTTTTCCATATATGGCATCTGATGAAAAGTGACAAGCGGGGCAAGATAACTGCATAACCAAAATAAACTGTGGTCTAGAGTCGGCAGAGCTGCCAACCACATTCTTGTGTATAATGAAATGTTCCTCTCTGGTGCCCTGCCTACCAATGTAAACGGCTGGTTGCTAACAGTTCCTGTCACTGCACAAATTTATTTTTGCTTTATTAATGGTCTATGCCTATAGTTAACCCACCCTGCTAGCAGTGAAAGGCAAATGTTTTTCCTACTCTACTTTTCTGTTTTAGGGGTACTTGCATACATCTACCAACATGTTATGTACATCTACAAATATCTACACGTATTTTATATACATCTGCATGTATATTATGTACATCTACAGTACATACTGTGTTTTAGCTTCTCTGCCTTTTGTGGCTATAATGCCTGATCTGGTTAGTGTGATACTAATACCGCGTACACACGATCGGAAATGCCGCCAGCAAAACTCAGATGAGAGCTTTTTGTCGTAAAATGCGACCGTGTGTATGCTCCATTGGTCTTTTGCTGGCGGAATTCAAGCCAGCAAAAGATGGAGAGCATGTTCTCTATTTTTTGGGCGGGAAAAGTTCCTATCCGAAAATGCGTTCATCTGTATGTAATTCTGAAGCGCAAAAAAAAATCACGCATGCTCGGAAACATTGAACTTCATTTTCTCGGCTCATCGTAGTGTTGTACGTTACTGCTATTTTGACGCTGGAAAGTTCAGAGAACTTTTGTGTGACCGTGTGTATACAAGACAGGCTTGACCGAAATACTGTCAGAAAAACCATCCAAGTTTTTTTTTTTTTTAGGGAAATTCCGATCGTGTGTACGGGGCATTAGGGTTGATTAACACCTATGCATTTAGTGGTTTTTGCATTTTGCAGATTTGCACTACAGAACATGTTCCATAGCAAACCATGTTAAATGGACTATAGTGCAAATATGCAAAAAGCACAAAAAATGCATAGGTGTGAATAGAGCTGCACGATTAATCGTCAAGAATCGCTATCACAATTCCCCCCCCCCCCCGTTGCGATCTTGACAAAAGTATTGCCCAATTCTTTCTATGCATAGAATTCTATGCGTTTATTCTGCCTACATTTTGCCTCTAAAGCAGTTGTATAGTCTTTTTTTTAATTTTTACCTACAGGTAAGCCTATAATAAGGCTTACCTGTAGGTAAAAAAAATATCTCCTAAGCCTGTACAGTTTAGGAGATATTCCCCTTGCTATGAGCCGCTGACTGCAGTGGCGCATGCGCACAGGGGATTCTCGGCTGAAGGCCCGGCAGTTGCCGGACCTTGCCCGGAAAGAAATCTCCCGTGCGCATGCGTGGGAGTGATGACATCGCGGCTCCAGCCACTCACAGCGCTAGAGCCACGATACCCGGAAGACACGCCGAGGCAACATGTCAGCTACCTCAGCGTGGATCAGGTAAGATACCGACGCCTCGTTCTAAGGTAAGTATTTCATAATGAGCTAGTATGCGGTGCATACTAGCTCATTATGCCTTTTGCCTTACAGGGGTATAAAAATAAAAAAGTGTCAGCGGGTATACAACCGCTTTAATGGTTGCTTCCATCCTCTTCACTAAAATGCTAATTCAATTTTTATATGAAACCTTTCCTGTTCATTTCATACTTTATTTTAGTCCCGGGGAAGGGACCGTCAGGATGCTTAGAGAGCTTCCTGAAAACATGAAAGCACATTGTCTCAGTACACATTTCCAGTGTCTTTACACTTGACCCCCAGTCCTTTTCTGGCACTTTTTGTTTACACGTAACAATCTCAGTATTTTTTGCTACAAATTTTCTTAGAACCGCCAAATATATATATTATTATTTATTTTTTTACATGAGAGGCCCTAGAGGATAAATTGGTGGATTTTGCAATTTTTGTCATACTGTATTTGCATTGCGGTTTTTAAACACAGTATATATATTTTTTTTAATACACTTTTTTTGCATTTTAATACAAAAAACACAATACATAAACCATTTTTTGTAAAATATAAAAGATGATGTTATGCTGAGTAAATAGATACCAAACATGTCACGCTTTTAAAATTGTGCACGCTCATGCAAGGATGATAAACAACGTAAATTTTACTTTCTTTATCATACATCACGGGACACAGAGCCATAGTAGTAACTATATGGGTTATATAGGCCACCTTTAGGTGATGGACACTGGCACACCCTAGACAGAAAGTTTTACTCCCTATATAACCCCTCCCCTTACGGGGAGTACCTCGGTTTTTTCGCCAGTGTCTAAGGTGTTGGTCACGAGTAAAGATGTGCCTGTGCTGAGCTCCGCTGGCGTAATCCTTGCTGGGGCAAGCTATGCAGCCGGATCCATTCAAGTGTCTTTTTAGGCCAAATTGAATGGTACCTGGGCCTCGTGTCGGAAGAAACGAGGTTTAGTCTGTAACGCTTCTCTTTTTAGAGAGCTGAACCCCGGGATCCAGTGCTTTGGTTTTTTTCAGCCATATAGCTTCCTGGCGGGGTGCTATACGGGTCCAAGGGTATGGAACACCCGATAAAAAGGGGCCCCGGTTCTTGAAGGTTTTCTAAGGGAGCCCGCCGTGAGGGGTGAAGATTGGGTCTGTTTGGTTTACCACAGAACCCTTCTGCAGGATAAGGTAAGTGGAGATTCCTAAAGAATTTTTAAGTTCTTATGGGTTTCCTCCTTTAACCACTTGCCGACTGCCGCACGCCGATGCATTGCATTATTGCATTTAAGTCCAAATATGAGATCTGAGGAGTTTTTGACCCCAGATCTCATATTTAAGAGGACCTGTCATGCTTTTTTCTATTACAAGGGAAGTTCCTTGTAATAGGCATGAAAGTGACGCAATTTTTTTTTTTAAACAGTGTAAAAATAAATCAAGTAAAATAAATAAGGAAAAAAAATGTTTAAAACACCTCGTCCCAACGAGCTTGCGCGCAGAAGCGAACACATACGAAAATGGTGGTCAAACCACACGTGAGGTATCGCCACAATCTTTAGAGCGAGAGCAATAATTCTAGCCCTAGACCTCCTCTGTAACTGAAAACATGCAACCTGTAGAATTTTTAAAACGTCGCCTATGAAGATTTTTGAGGGTAAAAGTTTGACGCCATTCCATGAGCGACGCTGTACCCAAATGAAATTTTTATCATTTTTTCCCCACAAATAGAGATTTCTTTTGGTGGTATTTGATCACCCCTGCGTTTTTTATTCCTTGCGCTATAAACAAGACAAGAGTGACACGGGAAAAAAACACAATATTTTTTACTTTTTGCTATAATAAATATCCAATTTTTTTTTTTTTAAACTCAATTTAGGCCGATACGTATTCTTCTACATATTTTTGGTAAAACAAAACCAAAAAACGCAATAAGCGTATATTGATTGGTTTGCGCAAAAGTTATAGCGTCTACAAAATAGGGGATAGATTTATAGCATTTTTATATATATATATATATATATATATATATATATATATATATATATATATATATATATATCTATCTCTAGATATATATATATATCTATATATATATATATATATATATCTCTAGATATATATATATATAGATATATATATATATCTAGATATATATAGATATATAGATATATAGATATATAGATATATAGATATAGATATCTATATCTATATCTATATCTATATATATATATAGATATAGATATCTATATATATATATAGATATCTATATATATTTTTACTAGTAATGGTGGCGATCTGATTTTTATCATGACTGCGGCGGACATATCGGACACTTTTGACACATTTTTGGGACCATTCACATTTATACAGCGATCCGTGCTATGAAAAAGCATTGATTACTGTGTAAATGTGACTGGCAGGGAAGGGGTTAACACTAGGGGGTGATCGAGGGGTTAAATGTGTGTCCTGGGGGGAGGGGACTCACAAGGGGAGGAGACCGATCGGTGTCCCTATGTACAAGGGACACACCATCGGTCTCCTCTCCTCTGACAGGACGTGGATCTGTATGTTTTACATACACAGATCCACGGTCCTGCTTAGTTACTGGGCAATCGCATGTGCCTGGCGGACATCGAGGTGCCCTAGCGGCGGGCGTGCGCGTGCCCCCTAGTGGCCCAAGAAGGAAATCGCGTCATATGACGGTGGCCCAGAACAAGAGCTGCTTCGTCCCGCTGTCATATGACAGTGGGCGGGCGGGAAGTGGTTAAACATGTAAACACCAAAATCTCAAAACGAGGCTGGTCCTTAAAGTGGTGATCCGGCCGAAATTATACTTTTTAAATAAATACCCCTATAATACACAAGCTTAATGTATTCTAGTAAAGTTAGTCTGTAAATTAAGGTCTGTTTTGTTAGTTTATAGCAGTAGTTTGTTATTTTATAAACTTACAATAGGCCGTGGCTATCTTAAGTGTGGGCATCTGAAGCCAGACTGTATTTCTTCCTGGATCTCATCCTTGCAGATCTCGCACATGCTCAGTGCAGCACAAGCAGTGTAATAGGTTTCAGGTCAGGTTTCCATAGCAACGGCAGTGTCAGAGGAAGTTGCCCGCCCTTCCCAGAAGGCATTGCAAACAGGAAATGATGCGATGGGCCACGGCCAGGGAGGAGGAAGTGAAAAATGAATACAGCAGATATACAGTAGGTGCTGAGAGAATTTTTTTTAAAATATCCAATTCGTTTACAGTGCACAATTTAGTGAGGGATGCTGAAGAGTTGTAAAAGTGGATGGAACTCATTTTAAGTGGTTAAGTAAAGGTTGTCATGCCTAAAGTCACCACTGGGGGCTGTCAAGAGCACATACCTGTTCCATGCTTGTCGGATCTTGTTTCTGTGTCAGCAGAAGCTGCAGGCTTTCTCCTGTCCCAAGCCCCTGGTAAGATATTGGGGTTTTTTTTCTTCTGAATACATCCCTCACCAGGGCTCCCCTCTCCAGGAGGCAGAGAGAGCCCAGAGCGGTCGGTGGTATGCCGCTCTGGTCCCTCTTACACCGCTGCAGGCGGCGGTTCTTTCCTTCTCCGTCCTCCCTTCAGATTCGGCTCTCCTCCTCTCCGCCCCCCCCCCACATGCCGAGCCGGTTGATCGGAGGACGCTCGCGCGGGAAAAGCATCTCTTTTAAAGAGTGGGGGCCCGTGGAAGACAGGGGGCGTGGCTTAGCGCAGGGTGTTTCAGCATCCACACGCAGGACTAGGTAGGCTATAAATACAGCGTTTGCAGGCTGCATTTGCCTAACGGAGGGACACAGAGCAGATAGGTGCATGTGAGTGTGGTGACACAGGCATTACCCAGGCACGTTTACTTTGCATCAGACTGAGCGTTAATAGCAGCGGCAGTTGCTGGACTATTTGCTCAGCAGTGGGGGCGTTTTTTTTTCTGTCAGTACCTCCTGTGTTTGGCACTATGGTTGGCAGAAGGGGAGGTGCAAACACCCCAAAAAAGAACCCAAAGGTGTTACCCTCGGGCTCTGGGGACCCTGGTCTTGCTTCTGCAGCACCATCCTCCCCTGAAGGAAGTGGGGTGGCTGGTCAGAGTGAGCCATTGGGTTCGGCAAGTGTTGCCACTGTTTCCAACATTTCAGCTCCTGTCTTTATTACTGAGGATGTTTTCTCCTCAGCTATGATAGGATTGGAAGAAAGGTTAACGGCTTTAATCGCCTCTTTCCATAATGGGAGAAAGCGCGTTAGGCCCCTTCTACCACCCAGGACCCTCAAACAGAGGAACAGTGGGAGGGAGAAAATGAATCCCCCTCAGGGGATCATGAAGAGGCTGATGACTCCTCTTCCGAGGGATCAAGTGTGGATGAACCAGCTTCAGCTTCACAATCTGAAAAATTGCTGGTGCAATCTCTTACTGAAATGGTCCACTCCACATTTAAGCTACCGTTAACTGAGTCGGCTGAAAAGCCCACTTCTTGTTTCGGTTCACTAAAGCCTTCTAAAGCTTTGCGGGCCTTTCCGGTCCATTCATTGCTGGAACAACTTATGTATTCTGAGTGGGATCACCCAGATAAGCATTTTTTTTCCTCCTAAAAAGTTTTCAACACTTTATCCTATGGAGAAAAAATGTACCAAAAAATGGGGTATACCAGCAATTGACGCTGCTATATTCTCTGTGAATAAAAATTTGACTTGTCCGGTTGACAACGCTGAAATGCTTAGGGATTCAACCGATAAAAAGTTGCACTTCCTGTTAAAAAAATTTTTTTCTTTGGCAGGTTCAGTGGCTCAACCTGCAGTGGCGGCAATTGGGGTATGTCAATCCTTGAGGGACCAGTTGAGGGAGGTGCTCAAGGTTATCCCTGATCAGCAGGCCCAGGATTTAGCCGAGTTGCCAGGGGCTTTCTGTTTTGCAATTGACGCAATGAGAGATTCTATTCTTCAGACCTCTCGCCTTACCCTTGGGTGGGTGCATATGCATAGAATCCTCTGGTTGAAAAATTGGTCAGCCGAAGCGCCATGCATAAAGCTCCTGGCTGGTTTTCCTCTCCGCGGTGAAAGGCTGTTTGGGGAAGATTTGGACAAATATATCCGAAAAATATCAAGTGGAAAGAGTACCCTTTTGCCAGTTAAGAAAAGGAGTAAACATCCTTCATTTAAACAGGCTCCTTCTCCAGGGCCGGGGCATCAGCCTCCAGGCAGTCGCGACGGCCTCCGTTGTCAGGTTCAAGAAGTAAACCTCAGGGTCAACCCCTGGGACAAAAGAAGTCCTGTGGCAGGAAACCTACAAGACAGAATACTAAATCCTCTTTATTAAGGGGCGCCCCCGCTCGCTCGAGTGGGGGGGAAGGCTTCTGCAGTTCTCAAGGGTCTGGCAGGAAGAGTTTTGAGACAGATGGATGGTTTCCACAATAGCTCTAGGTTACAAACTAGAGTTCTGAGAGTTTCCGTCTCCTCGTTTCCTCAGGTCAAACGTCCCCATAGATCCAGAGAAAAAAATCTTTCAAGCGTTAGACCGACTTGTGTCTCAAAAAGTGATCATGGTGGTTGTATGAAAATTGCACAGACAGCCAACAAATCCAATTGTTGGGTATGCTCTAGGCCTCCACTAGGTGTTACAAATCCTGCAATGATGGCTGTATTTATCCCCTATAGCATTATAATAAATCAATCAGCACCCATAAATGAAAGTTTAAATATTAAAATTGCACAACCTTATGATGAGATTTGGGAAGCAGGAATAGGAAAGAACTTCTCCAGTATGGATGAGTATTTTTGTAAACAATTAAGACAACCAATATATGTGAGTGGAAAACAAGGAAACCCTAGTATTGGCTACCGACTAGGAGGGAAAGGTGGTAGAATTGGAAGAGTAAAATGTCCTAAGGGTCTTGTAGTAGACATAGGGGACATTGATGTTTCAGACCCCCATAGTACAGATAACATGGTTATATGTCAAGGGAAACATTGCAGTTCAGCAATAATAAACAAACATCTATATACAACTTTCTTTGTGATAGATAAAATAGTACAGAAGGCCAGAATCCCTAAATGTTTCTCACTTATTACACCCTTATTTTGGTTATGCGGAGACCATGCATATAAAATTGTTACAGCTAATTTATCAGGGGTGTGTGCTTTAGTAACTTTGATACCTGCTGCTTATGTATCAGAAAATGATATTGATGCAAGTTATCAATTAAGAACTGTATGGAATCATAAGGATAAAAGGGAACTTTTTGATGCTGGAGACATGACTTGGTCTATGTTTCCATCCTTTACAGGGTGGGGAATTGTTTTGATGGAAAGATTAAATGAATTCTCAGATATAATGGATGAAATTCTAAATGAGACCACAAGTGCTATAGATTTATTGAATGAAGAAGTACGAGAATTAAGTAGATTAGCTTTGCATGAGAAAATGGCTTTAGATTACTTGTTAGCTTCAGAAGGAGGGTTTTGCCAATTTATAGGAAATGAATGTTGTACATGGACATCAGACTATGAAAATAAAATAGAAGAGCATTTCCATAGAATAAAGGAATTACAACATAAAGCAAGAGGTATTGCAGAAGAAGGATGGAATCCATTTAAAGGATTAGGAGGGGCAGGAGAATGGTTTAGTGGATTGTTTTTATGGATAAGGAAAGTAGGTGTTGTGATACTGATGCGTCTTTTGTTTGTTCTCTTTGCATATGTCATCTTCAAGCTTCTGCTCTGCATGGTCAAAGGATATAAGTACAAGATGAACCAATCTTCAAAAACCGAACATGAGCTGCAACCAATGGATTCCTAATCACATCCAGGGGAATGGTGATGTTACCCTCAAGATGTAACATCCCTCTATGATACAAAGACACTATGAATTTGATCTTCTGGATAGTACCTTGGACTTCATTTACTTATTTAGTTTATCCCTCTATGGAAGGGATAAAAGGAGGGATTGTAAGGATATGATTGACTATACAGTCTCCATTTTGTTTGCAGCTGTATCTTTGCATGCAGAATCATTTAGCAGTAGAAATAAAAGTTAAGATAGAACTTGCTGACAAGATAAATCATGTAACAAAATACACAGTTCATAGTTCTTGGAAAGACCCTGAACAGGTTGACATGACATGCTTTAGCTAAAGTAAATAGTAGATAGGAGATCAAATAACAAGCAAAAGCTAAGCATAATTAATCAGTAATTAGGCTCGGACCATCTGATGCTGATTCTCATGATTGGTTCTAAATACACCGCCTTGTAATACGCCTCTTATACTTTGCCTTGTAAGCATACTATATATATCATGAATGGTTAAAAATATATTTCGAGTTAAAGCATCATAAACCTGTCTCCTGTGGTGTTTTGCTCCCGAATGCATTTGAAGGGTTTGATAACCTGGTGATCCTACTAACATACTTAAGTTAACAGGAAGAGAAAGAAGTCCACACAAGAACTCAAAGCACAAAGATAAAGGGGAACTTTAACCCTTTCAGTGGTCCCCATAGAAGAGCACGGGTTAGGGTTTTATTCAAACCTTTTCACGGTGCCAAAACCAAATGGTGAGGTCATACCCATTCTAGATCTAAACCGATTCCTGAATATCCATTCTTTTCGCATGGAATCAATCCGATCAGTTGTCTCCATCCTACAAGGAGAACTTCTGGCGTCAATCGACATCAAGGATGCATACCTGCATGTACTTATATTACCCGCTCACCAGAATTATCTGCGTTTCGAGGTAGAAAAACTCCATTTTCAGTTTGTAGCTATGCCTTTCGTTCTAGCTACTGCACCTCGGTTTGTTTTACAAAAGTTCTAGCCCCTCCTCTGGCCAAGTTAAGGGCTCAAGGTATAACAATTGTGGCATACCTAGACAACCTGCTCTTGATAGACCGGTCATTAGCCCGCTTAGACCAAAGCATGGTCACCACAGTCAACTACCTGGAATACCTAGGTTCGATCCTCAATCTAGAGAAATCTTCTTTAAAACCATTAAGAAGGCTAGAGTACTACTACTTGGGTCATAGATACAGCCCAGAAAAGGGTGTTTTTACCCAAGGCAAAAATCAGTTCCATAAAAGAGCTGGTTCAGGCGGTCAGGGCGAAGAAGAATCCTTCGATTCTCCTTTGCATGAGGTTGTTGGGGAAAGATGGTGGCTTCGTTCGAAGCAGTTCCCTATGCTCAGTTTCATTCGAGACTGCTGCAAAACAGTATCCGATCTGCTTGGAACAAGAAGATCCAAGAGCTAGATTTTCCAGTGCGTCTGTCGCCAAAAGTGCACCAGAGCCGCAGTTGGTGGAGGATATCCAAGAATCTGTAGAAGGGGAAATCATACATGCCAGTTACCTGGAAGGTGGTAACAACTGATGCCAGCCTTTCAGGTTGGGGAGCAGTCCTGGAAGAAGTGACTGTCTAAGGAAAATGGTCCAGGACCGATAGGACCTTGCCCATCAACATTCTAGAAATTCGGGCAGCACGTTTAGCCCTAAGGGCCTGGACGTTCAGGTTGCAGAATTGTGCGGTCAGGATTCAATCCGACAATGCCACAGCAGTGGCTTATATCAATCACTAAGGGGGCACCAGAAGTCATGCAGCCCAGGGAGAGGTAAACCATATCCTAGCCTGGGCAGAAGAACATGTGCCATGCATATCGGCAATCTTCATTCCAAGGATAGAGAATTGGCAGGCGGACTTCTTGAGTTTCCAACAGTTGTTCCTGGGGGAATGGTCCCTTCACCCCGACATCTTCCTGGTCATATGCCAAAGGTGGGGGGTCCCAGATGTGGATCTGTTTGCGTCTGGGTTCAACAAAAAAATCCACAACTTTGTGTCAAGAACAAGGGATCGCCTTAGTGACCCCGTGGGATCGGTTCTCACTGATTTATGCTTTCCTCCTATTCTGATGCTACCTCCTCTTTTCGCAGGATTAAGCAGGAAAAGAAGTCAGTGGTTCTTGTGGGTCCTGGTATGCAGAGATCGTAAGGATGGCAGTAGGGGACCGATGGACCCTACCACCACGTCCAGACCTGCTCTCGCAGGGACCAGAATTCCATCCTACCTTACAAACGCAAAATATAACGGTTTGGCTATTGAAACACACATTTTGAAGAATCGTGGGCTTTCAGGTTCAGTGATATCTACCTTGATTAATGCAAGGAAGCCAGCTTCCAGAGTCATTTATTATAGAGTCTGGAGGGCATGTGTTTCCTGGTGTGAATCCAGGGGTTGGCATCCTAGAAAATATGTTATAGGTAGAATTCTTGCCTTTCTACAAATGGGATTAGAGATGAAGCTGGCCTTGAGTACCATCAAAGGTCAGGTCTCGGCCTTATCGATATTGTTCCAACGACCACTTGCTTCGCATTCTCTGGTCTGTAATTTCATACAGGTGGTAACACGGCTTAATCCGCTGATTAGGTCACCCTTGAAACCTTGGGACCTAAATCTAGTTTTGTCGGCTTTACAAAAACAGCCTTTTGAGCCAATACGGCATACTCCCTTGATCCTTTTAACTAGGAAGTTAGTTTTTCTGGTTGCCATATCTTCTGCAAGAATAGTATCAGAGTTGGCTGCTCTTTCTTGCAAAGAGCCCCATTTTATTTTCTTTCTTTCTACTGAAGGTAGTGTCAGGTTTTCATCAAAACCAGGATATTGTTCTACCTTAATTTTTTCAAGAACCCTGTTCCACAGAAGAAAAGTCGCTACATTCTCTTGATGTAGTGAGAGCAGTCAAAGTCTACTTGAAAGCGACTGCTCAGATTCAGGAAAACTGATGTTTTGTTTGTGTTGTCTGAAGATCCTAGAAAAGGACAGGCAGCATTGAAATCCACTATCTCTAAGTGGATTCGGCAAGTGATTGTTCAGGCATATGGTTTGAAAGGGACATTTCCACCTTTTCAAATCAAAGCGCACTCCACCAGGGCTGTTGGTGATTCGTGGGCAGTGCATCACCAAGCCTCCATGGCTCAAATCTGCAAGGCCGCAACTTGGTCTTCAGTCCATACATTCACCAGATTCTATCAGGTGGATGTAAAAAGAAAGGAGGATATTGCCTTTGGGCACTTTTGTTTGTGTCTCCCTCCCCTCAGATAGCATTGCTCTGGGACATCCCATATAGTTATTACTATGGCTCTGTGTCCCATGATGTACGATAAAGAAAATAGGATTTTTATAATAGCTTACCTGTAAAATCCTTTTCTTGGAGTACATCAAGGAACACAGAGGTCCCTCCCCTCTTCTGGTATACACATGTATTGCTTTGCTACAAAAACTGAGGTACTCCCGCTAAGGGGAGGGGTTATATAGGGAGTAAAACTTCCTGTCTAGGGTGCACCAGTGTCCATCACCTAAATGTGGCCTATATAACCCATATAGTTACTACTATGGCTCTGTGTCCCGTGATGTACTCCAAGAAAAGGATTTTTACAGGTAAGCTGTTATAAAAATCCTATTATCCATAGGCAACGCTTTTAAAGAGTCTTTACAGGTTACCACTTTAGATTTATAGAAGGGATCTTTACTAAAATTACTGCCCATGATCTGACATTCATGGTGGTACCTCACACGTGTGGGAAGATTGCTGTTTGCGTGTGTGCGGGACCGGCGTGTGTGTTCAACTTTGCACGCTGGCATTTAACTTCTTTTTTTCAAATGACTTATTTTTTATTTCTACAACTGTCGCTTTAAGAAAATCATTTTTTATAATTTTTATTGCTGTCACAAGAAATGTAAACATCCCATGTGACAGGTATTCCTTATGGAGATATCTGGTGCCTACAAGACCCCAGATGCCTCCTCTGCCCGTGTTGCGCTTTTTAGGCGCTTTGGAAGCGCTGCTCATTCATTTCAATTATTTACAGGTTATTTTTAGCGCTAAAACGCCTGAAAACTGCCTCAGCGTGAAAGTAGCCTAAATGGAGCAGCCAGGGATAGTCAAGCTGGAACTGAGAAGCCTGGAAAGGAAGTGGCCTGTATCTGACTTTTTGCATCCTCTAATGCACACTGAGTTGCATACAGTGTGCAGTAAAATGAGACTAAGGCTTTTCAGTACAGGAGAGGAGCCTGTACAGTTGTGAAAGACTGAAGGCATGGCTGAAGTTTAGCTTAAAGTAGTTGTTAAGCTGCTCTAACCTGTATAGAACATCAGCACTGCCTCCTATTGTAGTATCCCCCTCTATTGATTTCATTTTTTTTGGGTTAACAAATGCTTTAAGTCAACATTGTCTTGGCTGGATTTACACCTCTGCAATAACACTTGTGTTTGCTATTAAAACCAATAGAAAAGTATAAAAATATATTCTAATGACCAAAAACGTGCATCATTTTTCATCAATTTATGTTTTCATGCGTTCTTCTCGTTTCATTGGAAACCACGTGTTTTAGAACAGAAGGTGTGAATGTTTTCTAAAAATACGGTCTGAAATATATGATCGGCCCTAGCAGGAAATTCAATTGATAGATTCATTTACACTATATTACCAAAAGTATTGGGACACCTGCCTTTACACGCACATGAACTTTAATGGCATCCCAGTCTTAGTTCAATATTGAGTTGGCCCACCCTTTGCAGCTATAACAGCTTCAACTCTTCTGGGAAGGATGTCCACAAGGTTTAGGAGTGTGTCTATGAGAATGTTTGACCATTCTTCCAGAAGCGCATTTGTGAGGTCAGGAACTGATGTGGACGAGAGAGCCTGGCTCGCAGTCTCCACTCTTATTCATCTCAAAG